>JARQOC010000004.1:499601695-499688230 GCA_033576535.1 Allobates femoralis
CTCCGATGGAACGCAGGGAACATCTCTTGGGCGATCTCTCTCCAGGCTGTATTAATTAGGGTCGTATCCCCATACTCAGGATCTGTAGGGAGCCATAGAAATGGACGAGCCTCCACAAGTGCAATAAGACGCAGCGTGTTCACCATGCCACGTCCTGCTGCCATGATTGCACTGATGAATGGATCGCTCTGTGTGTGCGCCTGTCAGCGCGACTCGCTTCCTGTTTCCTTAAACCATGGTGTGTGCTGGAGAATCCCTTCCCTCGCATCATCGGCTACAAGCCTCAAAATAAGAGAAAAAACCAGCGAGTTTGGACTCGCACACTTTCAGAGACACATCAGCGAGTTGTAAATGTCATTATTCGCTATTACTCGGGTCCCTATTCATTAACATTGGACTCGCTGGACTCGCAACGAGTCCCGAGTCCTTGACTCGGACTCGTTGGGGTCTTGCGATTCCGAGTCTTTTCGGACTCGCCCATCTCTATAATAGATAATACAGATACTGAGGATTATACCCAGTATACAGGACAGGAGAAGTGGTACTGTTCAGTGTATATATACAGAATAATACAGATACTGAGGATTACACCCAGTATACAGGACAGGAGAAGTGGTACTGTGCAGTGTATATATACAGAAAAATACAGATACTAAGGATTACACCCAGGGTACAGGACAGGAGAAGTGGTAATGTGCAGTGTATATATACAGAATAATATATAGATATTAAGGAGTACACCCAGTATACAGGACAGGAGACGTGGTAATGTGCAGTGTATATATACAGAATAATATAGATACTGAGGATTACACCCAGTATACAGGACAGGAGAAGTGGTAATGTGCATTGTATACAGTTGTGCCCAAAAGTATTGACACCCCTGCAATTCTGTCTGAAAATACTCAATTTCTTCCTGAAAATGATTGCAATCACAAATTCTTTGGTATTATTATCTTCATTTAATTTGTCTTCAATGAAAAAATACAAAAGAGAATGAAGCAAAAAGCAAAACATTGATCATTTCACACAAAACTCCAAAAATGGGCCAGACAAAAGTATTGGCACCCTCAGCCTAATACTTGGTTGCACAACCTTTAGACAAAATAACTGCGATCAACCGCTTCCGGTAACCATCAATGAGTTTTTTACAATGCTCTGTTGGAATTTTAGACCATTCTTCTTTGGCAAACTGCTCCTGGTCCCTGATATTTGAAGGGTGCCTTCTCCAAACTGCCATTTTTAGATCTCTCCACAGGTGTTCTATGGGATTCAGGTCTGGACTCATTGCTGGCCACCTTAGAAGTCTCCAGTGCTTTCTCTCAAACCATTTTCTAGTGCTTTTTGAAGTGTGTTTTGGGTCATTGTCCTGCTGGAAGACCCATGACCTCTGAGGGAGACCCAGCTTTCGGCACGGCACCAAGCACCAGGCCGTCTTCGCAGCTCTCCTAGTGTCTGCACACACTGCCTAACTCCTCCCCCAGCACCAGTATTTATAGGGGATCTCGCCTAAGGTCAGCGAGTTGGGCTCCCCGTACTGTGCTGGGGTGGAAGGTGTTGTTTGTAGGTGGTACCCTCTTTGGAAATCCAGCTGTGCACTAGGGAAGCTTGTGGTTACCTGTGGGAGTAGGGTGCCACACACACTCACATATACACACACAGTGGCCTGTCCTCGCACACAGACAAACACTCACACAGCAGCCTGTCCTCACACACAGACACACACTCACACAGCAGCCTGTCCTCACACACAGACACACACTCACATATACAAACACAGCGGCCTGTCCTCACACACAGACACACGCTCACACACACAAAGCAGCCTGCTCTCACACACAGACACACTCACACACAGCAGCCTGTGCTCACACACAGACACACACACACAACAACCTCTCCTCACACGCAGACACATACACACACACAGCAGCCTATCCTCACACAGACACACACTCACCCATACACTCAAAGCAGCCTGCACTGCCCCACCCCACACACATGTCAGTGTGGTGCCCCGCAACGAGTGCGTCACAGGAGGGTATTGCAGCTATAAATGCAGCAGCAATATTCTCTGACCCAGCAGTCATCTGGTTAACTTAGAGATCCATACTCTGCATGCCTCACTTAGCATAGAGGGCCAATCAAGGTCCTGGTGGGCGGAGTGCAAGGGTAGTGTGTAGTGGAAGTTTAAGTTCAGACTTAGTGTAGTCTGGAGGAGTGAGTCTGCAAGGAACAACAACCTAGTAGACCTCTGCAGAACTCCAGCTCGGCAACGTAGGAGAGGGGGCTCGCACAGTCCCGTGCGGCCCCCTGGCCACCTTCTACCGGCCATTTCCCTACCGATCACGGGCATCATTATGCGGGCTAAAAACCATCCCATGCCCTTATACAGCCGGTTTGCTGGTACCGAAGCTAGCAGCAGTTCAGCTCTGCTATGCGAACCAGAAGCGTGGAGGAGCAGCTTTACAGGAGCACCCCACCACCGCCAAATGCAGTCGTCTAACCAGCGGTGTACCCACCAAGGGACGCAAGACTCCCCAAAACATTCGGAACATATACCCCGGATAGGGCATTCAAGCAGCCTCCGTGGACCCGACCTGGTATTCCTGGGCGATAACGGCAACTTACTTAGTTAGAATGGAGGAACACCGCAGATCTCTGAGGGACACCTATCACTGCTGAGTCCACCCGGTCTGCTATCTACAAACTGTTTGCTGGTTACAGTAAAGACCCGTTACAGAGATTTACAGTGTCCGTGCTTCCTTATGAACTGTCCGTCCGCACTTCAAGGTAGCTGCCGCACAACATCTTAAGCAGCTCCAGCCTCCGGGGATCACCGCTCAGCCTGTGGGGAGCGTTCCATCTTGCTGCTATCCATCCCCCGGAGGCCTCGCAGCGTCGGTAAGACTTACCGAACTACTCATGGGTGGCGTCACGAATAAATTAACCCCTTAATCTGTTCCCACAAGACGTCTTCAACTTTTGATCTGCACTCAACCGGGCCCCACTTACAGCAGGCGCGGTCCACCCGTGACAAGGAGGAAGAAGCTACTGCCTGTCTAAACCGGAGTCCCCGGCCACAGTGAGTCATCAGGTCAGACGAAAGTGAAAGCATCTTGACTGAGCTTTGGTTTGTGTTCCCGCACTGGCAGCCCCGGGTCCATAGCTGAGACAGGTCACAGGAGGAGTGAGGAGGAGACTCAGTATCTGACTGAGAGAAAGTCACCAGCTGCTGACCGCTGCCTTCAGGCCATCTCCACTGCCTGCACAGGGAGCCACCTGGTAATGGCCAGGGTGGCCAAGATTCCATCTCATGTGCAGGAGAGCAGAGTGTGTGCTCTCTCCGCTCACAAAGAAAATGCTGTACAGCTGTGCACTCCTTCTTAACTATGAGCCGCTGCCAGGGCTGCCTGCCTGCCGATTGGTGTGAGTCTGTGGCTGTGCGACGAGTGAGTCATTCTGTCTCTGATGACATGCACTTGCAACTTGGCGGCCTGCGCCACTCCCCGGACCCCTCTATGCCGGCAGGTGACGGGGGCCGCAAAATCATTTAAAAGCAGGCCTGCAGCTGGAGGAGCGGGCGCTGTGGCCCCGCCCACTCCACAACCACCGGCCCATCGGGAAAAGGCCTGCATCTCCCGCCTATCAGTCCGGGCCTGGACGGGATGGATAATTGAGTCGCGAGCCCAAGGGGCAGCAGGTCTTAACGATAAAAATGACTTTGTAGTATTCCTATAAAAAGTGTATCTGTCTGCATGATAAGACCTCATAAATATCTATTGCCTTATTAATAGTGAAAATTGCAATCTTTGGTAACATATATAACTGAAGATAAGATGGTATAGCGATACATAGGTAAATTTAATAATGTATATTACACTTTAAATAGGTGAACAGGAGTTATGTTTGTTGAATTATCAAAGTAATATCAGACTGATAGTTCTTTTACTATCATTCAGCCATAAAGGCACAATAAGAAAATAAAAAGATTCTTGTGGGTATTTAAATGTTATAAGAAATGTAGCATATTTATAATCGGTGGTCATTAGAGATGCATACGTATATCTATACAGAAAAAAAACAACAACAAAAAATAGCATCCGATGTTACTGGGTCTATCCACGTACTTTCAAATAAAATGAGGAACTGACCTTAAAAACGTATCTAATATACATGCTTTATATATGTAACGTTAATGTAATGGTTTTCTCTTTGTTATTTTTCTTGTTTTGGATGTGTTATTAATTGCACCTGCATTTGAAATAGCTGTGCTGTGAACGGGTCCGCCCTTTAAAAGAGGCCGGATCTGACGTCATTAGCTGTGAACAGCGGAACTCACCGCCAAACGGTACAGTCGTCACCACCTCCCTGTGTTTTGATGTAACCTGAAAAGGAAATTAATACAGAACAACTACAAACCGGTGAGTGCCGTCTTTTTTCTTTTTTGCACAAGTATTCCAATATAAATGTTGACACAGCCTTAGCTGATTTTGCAAAAAGACACACACAATTTTTTTTCAGTACATTTATTGTTCCCTGAAAATCTTGTCATCACAATATTTAAGACTTTGAAATGTTATTTAGTGATTTATGGTTTGATATTAAAAATGCAAATATTAACAACTGTCACTTTAGTGTAGGTAGTACTGACATGGCATTTTCCACAGTCCTGGACAGAATATGTACTCCTATCAGTCACTGTCCCCAGTGGGGATCACACTGTAATTTGCTTATCTTAAGCAGACACACGCTCTTAGGCTAAAAAAAAGGCACATTTTATACCACCCACAACATTATTATGTTGTACCTGTTTGGATGCTAATAAGTATACTTAAGGAGAAGAAAAGATCCTCAGTAAATAATAAGATGCAATATTTATAATTATGTTACTAATTCTATAAACTCCTGTGTTGTCTATGATAAGCAAAACTGGATTAAAGGATTTTACATTTCAATGAACTACAAGCAGCAATTATAAGGAACCATAGGAAAATTAATGCTTAAATTAGAAATCATGCTGAATATTGAAGCATGATAAAGGGAACCTGTCACCGTGAGTCGAATCTCCAGGCATCATGCTATAGAGAAAGAAAAATTGCGACACAAGATCCAATTTGTATGCAAAGTGAAAAATGTCTTTAATTTAGATCAGGTTCAGTACAACATGTGCTCAGCTCAACATCAGAAAAATGTGCATGTACAAGGGGTGAACGGTTATCGATATGTACCAAGAATTACAGTGATGACTTTAAAAACATTTTATACATATATTCCCTATGGGTGTGGAACACATACATGTATAAGGCCCCTTTCACATGAGCGTTTTTCACTGATCGCGGCAGATGCGGTGGATTTACCGCATCTGCTGCCTAACCGTCACACTTGCGGTTCACCTGCAGCAAGCCCCTTGCAATGTCTATGGGGCTAGCAGCAAGTGCGGTATAGTTGCGGTTTCGGCACTTGCGGCAGCAAAAAGAACCGCTGCTTACCGTGTTTTTTTTTTCGCGGCAGCAGCTGCCGCAAATGCTAATCTCACAACTATACTGCACGTGCCGCTAGCCCCATAGACATTGCATGGGGATTGCTGCAGGTGAACCGCAAGTATGACGGCTAGGCGGCAGATGCGGTAAATCCGCCACATCTGCCGCGATCAGCAAAAAATGCTGATGTGAAAGGGGCCTTAACCCAGTTTAATTTGAAAACTTTGCAGCCTTATGCATAAATATGGAGACAGCCTAGTGAATCAGTAGATGAACACAATATTATAATTTAGCAGGTTGGCTTCATCAGGATAGGCTGGTATGTGCATTGGGGTGCACGGCTCACATGTGTGAAGGACTTGGGACAGGCTGTGCAGATTTAAAGGTGAATCAACCGAAACCTGGCTGCAATGAATTGACATTTGATCAGACTTCCCCTTCTTTTTGGATATGAGTAGTTGGAGTTCCACTATGGAGGCATACATAGGATGACCTCATATTGAGGATTATATCATTACCTTTTACTGAGGGTTATACTGTGGGTGATACTATAACCTTGCAGCCTGTCTTATGTGGACTGACATGGTGAATGCATTACCATTGTGTATTCGTATGAGCGAACAATTAAATACAACTAGCAGGTGTTAAGAAGTCAATTAAACAGTTAGATCGCCAATAGGTCATCTACTTTTCTGGTGTTATATTGCCATATGGTGACAATTCCTAATTATTATATACATGGACCATACCAGAAATGTATATTCAGGGCTAACTTAATATAACAAAAATCTTGTTTTCTTAAATTATGGAGCACTTATTTACACCATACAACTTCGGCTAATCTGCTAAATTATAATATTGTGTTCATCTAATGATTCATTAGGCTGTCTCCATATTTATGCATAAGGCTGCAAAGTTTTCAAATTAAACTGAGTTATATATGTACTAGCTGTGAGCCCGATGCAAATGCATCGGGATTCTAGAACGTGCATTAATTTGATTATAGTAGTTATAGCTGTTAGCCTGATGCAAATGCATCGGGTATCTAAAATATGTTTATTGTTTTTTTAAACATTTTTAAATAATAATCGCATCATCAATAGCAATAATATAAGCCATAGCATTATTATTAGCAGTAATAGCAGTATTAATAGCATTATTAGCAGTATTATGAGCATTAATAACAGTATTAATAGCATTAATAGCATTATTATTAGCATTAATAGCATTATTATTAGCATTATTAGCATTAATAATAGCATTAATAACATTATTAATAGCATTAATAGCATTATTATTAGCATTAATAGCATTAATAATAGCATTATTAGCATTAATAATAGCATTAATAACATTATTAATAGCATTAATAGCATTATTATTAGCATTAATAGCATTAATAATTACATTAATAGCATTAATAATAGCATTAATAACATTATTAATAGCATTAATATTATTATTATTAGCATTAATAGCATTAATAATAGCATTATTAGCAATTAATAATAGATTAATAACATTATTAATAGCATTAATAGCATTATTATTAGCATTAATAGCATTATATAATAGCATTATTAGCATTAATAATAGCATTAATAACATTATTAATAGCATTAATAGCATTATTAGATTTAGCATTAATAGCAATATTAATAGCATTATATGATAATATTATTAGCATTAATAGCATTAATAGCATATATTAATAGCATTAATAGCATTATATAATAGCATTATTATTAGCATTATAATAGCATTAATAGCATATTAATAATAATAGCATTAATAACATTAATTAATAGCATTAATAGCATTATTATTAGCATTAATAGCATTATAATAGCATTAATAGGATAAATATTAGCATTAATAGCATTAATAGCATAATTAATAGCATTAATAGCATTATTTAATAAGATCATTTAATAGCAATTATGTTATATTAGCATTTAATAGCATTAATATTATGGATAAATATTAGCATTAAGCATTATGCATTATTATAGCATTAATACATTATTAATAGCATTAATAGCATTATTATTAGCATTAATGCATTAATAGCATTAATACATATAGCATTATTATAGCATTAATGCATTATATAGCATTAATAGCATTATAATAGCATTAATAGCATTAATATAGATTAATAACATTATTAATAGCATTAATAGCATTATATAATTAAGCATTATAATAGCATTAATAGCATTATATAGCATTATAGCATTATAGCATTATAGCATTAATAATTAATAGCATTAATAGCATTAATAAAATATTAGCATTAATAGCATTAATAGCATTATTAATAGCATTAATAGCATTATTATTAGCATAATAGCATTAATAATAGCATTATTAGCATTAATAATAGCATTAATAACATTATTAATAGCATTAATAGCATTATTATTAGCATTAATAGCATTAATAGCATTATTATTAGCATTAATAGCATTATATAATAACCATTAATTAGGATTAAATATTATAGCATTAATAAATTAAATTAGCATAATAATAGCATTAATAGCATTATTATTAGCATAAATAGCATTTAATAATTAATAGCATTAATTAGCATGAATAATAGCATTAATAACATTATATAATAGCATTAATAGCATTATTATTAGCATTAATAGCATTAATAATAGCATTATTAGCATTAATAATAGCTTTAAATTTAACATTATTAAGAGCATTAATAGCATTATATATTAGCATATAATAGCATTATATAGCATTATTATTAGCATTAATTAGCATTAATTAATACCTATTAATAGATTAATTTATTAGCATTAATAGCATTAATAGTCATTATTAATTAGCATTAATAGCATATATTATTAGCATAAATATATTATTAATAATAGCATTATTAGCATTAATAATAGCATTAATAACATTATTAATAGCATTAATAGCATTAATAATAGCATTATTAGCATTAATAATAGCATTAATAACATTATTAATAGCATTAATAGCATTATTATTAGCATTAGTAGCATTAATAATAGCATTAATAACATTATTAATAGCATTAATAGCATTATTATTAGCATTAATAGCATTAATAGCATTATTATTAGCATTAATAGCATTAATAATACCATTAATAGGATAAATATTAGCATTAATAGAATTAATAGCATAAATAATAGCATTAATAGCATTATTAATAGCATTAATAGCATTGTTATTAGCATAAATAGCATTAATAATAGCATTATTAGCATTAATAATAGCATTAATAACATTATTAATAGCATTAATAGCATTATTATTAGCATTAATAGCATTAATAATAGCATTATTAGCATTAATAATAGCATTAATAACATTATTAATAGCATTAATAGCATTATTATTAGCATTAATAGCATTAATAGCATTATTATTAGCATTAATAGCATTAATAATACCATTAATAGGATAAATATTAGCATTAATAGCATTATTAATAGCATTAATAGCATTATTATTAGCATAAATAGCATTAATAATAGCATTATTAGCATTAATAATAGCATTAATAACATTATTAATAGCATTAATAGCATTATTATTAGCATTAATAGCATTAATAATAGCATTATTAGCATTAATAATAGCATTAATAACATTATTAATAGCATTAATAGCATTATTATTAGCATTAATAGCATTAATAATAGCATTATTAGCATTAATAATAGCATTAATAACATTATTATTAGCATTAATAGCATAATTATTAGCATTAATAGCATTATTATGAGCAGTAATATCATTATTATTAGAATGTTTTTTTAAATTATTATTTTTTATTTATTTATTTATTATATTGTATTTATTTTTTTATTATTTTTTAATTATTTTTTTTATTATTAAATTTATTATTTAGGATGAGACCCAGTTCTCATTGAGGTCCGCTGGAAGGGCTGATATAATTAGCATATATTTATTTTTTTTATTATTATTTTTATTGAATTATTTATTATTTTTTATTTATTTTTTTATTATTTTTAAATTATTTTTTAATTATTTTTTTTATTATTAAATTTATTATTTAGGCTGAGACCCAGTTCTCATTCAGGTCCGCTGGAAGGGCTGATATAATTAGCATATTTTTTTTTTTATTATTATTTTTATTGAATTATTTATTATTTGTTATTTATTTTTTTTATTATTTTTTAATTATTTTTTAATTATTTTTTTTATTATTAAATTTATTATTTAGGCTGAGACCAAGTTCTCATTCAGGTCTGCTGGAAGGGCTGATATAATTAGCATATATTTATTTTTTTAATTATTATTTTTATTGAATTATTTATTATTTTTTATTTATTTTTTTATTATTTTTTAATTATTTTTTTATTATTTATTTTATTATTTAATTTATTTATTTTTTTAAGTGAGAGTGAGACACAGTTCTCATTCAGGTCCGCATTTTTTTTTTTTTATTATTATTTTTATTTAATTATTTAATATTTTTTATTTATTTTTTTATTATTTTTTAATTATTTTTAAATTATTTTTTTTATTATTTAATTTATTTATTTTTTTAAGTCAGAGTGAGACGCATGTTCTCATTCAGGTCCGCCTTTTTTTTTCCCCATTGACATACATTACCGGTGTGTCGGCGATTTTATGGCCGGCCACCTGGTTCTATTTGTCGGCCCTAAAATCGCGGACACACCGCTAATGCATGTCTATGGGCAGTCAGCTCGAATTCTGATTGGTCGGCGTTCAATCCGAAATCGGGCTGACTGCCCATAGAGATGCATTAGCGGTGTGTCCGCTATTTTAGGGCCGACAAATAGAACCAGGTGGGCGGCCATAAAATCGCCGACACACCGGTAATGTATGTCAATGGGGAAAAAAAAAGGCGGACCTGAATGAGAACTGCGTCTCAGTTTTGAGGGGCTCTTCTGATTGGCTGAGGGCAGTATACAGCGGCCAATCAGAAGAGGGCCTCAGATCTCATTGAGGTAGAATGGGGGATTTTTCTTCCATTCTATCTTAATGAGAAGGAAGAGGACGTCGGAGGTGGAAGATCCCCGGGGCCGGACGAAGAGGCGGAGATGGCGGAAAGAAGAGAGAAGACCCCCGGGGCCGGAGGAAGAGGACGCCTGGCCGGACGGAGGACTTGTGGATCGGACGGACGATCAGATGACTTGAAGGCATGTAAGTGATCGACGGGGACGTTAGGTTAGGGGACGGCGGGGGCTTAGGGTGTAGGGCGTTAGGTGACAGCGCGGTTAGGTTAGGGGACGGCGGGGGCTTGGGGTGTAGGGCTTTAGGTGTTAGCGGTGTGAGCTTAGGAGGCGGCGGGGCTTAGGGGATAGGGGCTTAGGTGCGGCGGGGTTTAGGTGCGGAATCGGGGGTAGGGGGTTAGGTGCGGCTTAGGGGGTAGGGGCTTGCGGCAGAGGGTAGTGGCTGCGGCGGGGTAGTGGATTAGGGCGTCAGGGGGTAGGGGCTTCGGCGGCGGGGTAGTGGGTTAGGGGTTAGGGTGGTTAGGGGTAGGGGCTGCTGCGGCGGGGTCGGCGGCGGGGTAGTGGGTTAGGGCGGCAGGGGGTAGTGGCTTGCGGCAGAGGTCGGGGTAGTGGCTTAGGGGTAGGGGCTGCTGGATAGGGCGGCAGGGGGTAGTGCTTAGGGGTAGGGGCTGCAGCGGCGGGGTCGGCAGGGGGTAGGGGCTTGCGGGGTATTGGCTTAGAGGTAGGGGCTGCTGCGGCGGGGTAGTGGGTTAGGGCGGCCGGGGGTAGGGGCTTGCGGCAGAGGTCGGGGTAGTGGCTTAGGGGTAGGGGCTGATGCTGGGGGTCCAGCGCGATGGCATACTACAGTCGCATGGCACTTATGGGCATGGGACTGTAGTATACTATAGCGGTGTACACCACAGTAGTATGGGCTTAGGGTAGTGGGAGTTCTGCGACGGTGTACAGCGCGATGGCTGTAGTGTACAGCGCGATGGTATACTACAGTCGCATGGCGCTTATGGGCATGGGACTGTAGTATACTATAGCGGTGTACACTACAGTAGTATGGGCTTAGGGTAGTGGGAGTTGTGCGACGGTGTACAGCGCGATGGCTGTAGTGTACAGCGCGATGGTATACTACAGTCCCATGGCGCTTATGGGCATGGGACTGTAGTATACTATAGCGATGTACACTACAGTAGTATAGGCTTCGGCTTTGGTGGCTTGGTTAGCGGTGTAGCGACTCGCAATGCCCGCTACGCGGCCACGGGGAGAGTCCAGGAGAAGCAGCTCGGACTCGCTAACCAAGCCACCAGAAGCAGCGCCGCTCCGACGGAAGTCGCTACGGCAATTATATAATAGATGTGTTCCACACCCATGTATTCCCTATGTATAAAATATTTTTAAAGTCATCACTGTAATTCTTGGTACATAGCGATAACTGTTCACCCTTTGTACATGCACATTTTTCTGATGTTTAGCTGAGCACATGTTGTACTGAACCTGATCTAAATTAAAGAATTCTTTCACTTTGCATACAAATCGGATCTTGTGTCACAATTTTTTCTTTCTATGTGGTTAATGTTGTGTGCGATTGATCCATAATGATAGTAGTCTGATATGGGCCACATACATGAGGCACCCATTATGTAATTAAATACCATAGAGGTTTGTGGTATTTAGATTGAAAAAGACATCCGGTGGAGATCACAGGCGCTCCCAAGAAGAGATAGAAGCCTCTGTTCTTACTTCCAAATTATTTGTATTCACATTAAAACTACACGTTTCGGCTAAAAATGTTAAAACATAGCCTTCCTCAGGTACAGACAAAAATAAAAAAATATCGATATAAATAATAAATCTCAGGGAAAAACTGTCCTGATCATCCAATTGCTTGATCCTTCTAATTAGTCTAGTGGGTTACACCCATCACATGGGAGAGCAGGAGGACAGAGGAAAAAAAACAAAACTTTGTCCATTTTATCCTGTTACTAAATCTCCTATTATATATATCCATAGAATGTATGCATAAAAACAATCATAATGAATAATTCTTAATATATTTCTTATTCAACAAACAAGTGGTATTAATTTTCTATATGGTACAATAAAACATCTTCACTTATTATGATTTGTGTGCTGTGATTTTTATTGACCCCACTGCTTCTCACAGCTTTATTTATCAAAAGATTAATACATCTATGCTCATGTGGGAAATCACATATAAGCATCAAAAAATCTTATGTATATTTCCAATCTATTTCACACACTGATTTTATATAAAGCAATCTTATTCTTTTCTTATACTATTTCTGTATAGTTTTTTTTCTTTTTTTAAAGTTGTATAGAGTAGAGGTGAGATATATTTTTCCACATTTATTCCTTAAGAGCAACATTTTTATTTATATTCCTTATATGTCTTGAACTCACCCTTGTTCATGTCATATGATACCACATTAACCAGTGTGTCCATCATGGAATATACCATGCCGACTTCCTAATAGATCAGGTAACAGGTATTTTCTTACACAATGATGGATTTTTATTCCAACCCTTACTTTCTTATTATAAAGAGCTCCTCCATCTATTTGGCCACAGCTATAGTCAAGATTTAATACTTTCTCTTCTTATTCTCCTTCTAATGAGGTAAGAAGTAATAATTATATCAACCAGTGGATTTTTACTGGGAATCTAAGATGCGGCTAATTGTATTCAATTGCACTCATTTTCATTTGTTGTTCACAATTTACGGTACGCATATATCTAAGGGACCAAAATGGAGTATAGCACCTCTATAACTTTTCCTAGTCAGTCATTCATTTCATTGCAGGGAAGTTCACTATCCTCAGAGTTAGTCGTCATCTCTAGGAATAGAACTGATAATATCACCACACCCCTCATTCTTCTCCTACAACAGTATGCATGTTCTACATTTATCCTGTCGGACTGATCAGTGTTACTCTGGGTATGGAGCTTCAGCATCTCCACGAAGGTGAATGGATGACGGCATAATAGCATCTTATTATCTCATCCATCACCTTATCGCTGGTGATTAATATCTTGTATCTCTGTCTAGAGCCATCACTGTATTGCAAATTTTATGATTTAGAGAATCTATCCTAAAAAATACTGTTATACCCCTGTGTATCACAGAGCAGAATCATATCAAGATCACTGTGGTATCTACTTATGGGAATCTAGATATTCTCCAATTTTTCGTTTAAACCGTCAGGATACATACTCCTAAGCTTGAAAATCCAATAAGTTTCCTTCCTGTTTAGTTGTTGGATTCTATTGGGATTATTCTCTGGTATCCGTTCTACCGGGGTTATCTGAATATTACATTTTTTGTCGTGATTAAACAATAGATGTATTGATAGACTGTGTGTCAATAAGCCCATCTTAGCATTGTGTCTGTGGCTATTAAGATGGGTACAGACCATCTGTGTAGTCCGTCCCACGTATTGCAGGCCACAGACACAAGTGATCACATAAATCACAAAATCACTAGTACAACAGAGATGATCTCTGATCTGAATTATTTCTCCCATACTATTAAAGGTTATGGTTTGTTTTCCTGAGTAATTTGTGAGCAACACTGACATTTTTTCTGTGTACATTTATAAATTCTACTGGAATTATTGATACTTTTCTGTATCGAATTCGTTATTATTCTCATTCTTTTGTTTGCATTTAATGGACATTTCAGATGGCTTGGAGCCACTATGTTCCTTATGATTTTTCCTCGTCTAAAAGTAATACCGGGACAGTCTGGTAGAATTTCTCTAAATAGAGGATCCTGTTTTAATAGATGCCAATGTTTCCGCAGGATTTCTCTTATTTTTATATTTCCCTTATTATAGGTTGTAATAAAGTTGAATTGCCTTTTATTATCTTGCATTATTGCCTTGGAATTTTGTTGGATCTTTTTTGGGGGGCTTTTTTTAATGTTCAGTTTCATTTTAAGGGGGATCTGTTATACTGTCTTTCTCCCCTTTCATTTTCTTAAGACAATCTTGTTGGTTTTCAGATTAATTGATTTTGAAAGCTTCCTGCACTAGTTTTTTCGGGTACCCTTTTTCTCTGAACCTTTTAGTGAGGATTTTTGCTTGTTCTTTATAATCCTATTGTTTAGTGTTGTTTTTACTGATTTTGAGAAATTGGCTGTATGGGATGTTCTTTTTCCATTTCCTGTAATGTGCACTTTTGAAATCTAGGTACCCGATCACATCAACATCATCATCATCACATCATCAAGGAAAAAAAGTTTCTAAGTGACTACCTCTATGGTGAAGAGGATTGAAATTGTACGAGGTTTTACTTCTAGATAAATATTTTTGGTGCCATTAGTTTCTTCCAAGGGATCAAGATCTGTTTTATTGGTGACCCCTCTTTTGTTCTTGTCCAATAAAAGAAAATGTCTCTTTAACGTTAGTTGTCTGACAATTTATTAAGATCCACATAAAGATCAAAATTACTTGCTTTTTGTGTTGGGCAGAAATGTAACCCCTTACTTAGTATCTTTTCTTCCTCTTGTTTGAGGGAATAACTAGATAAATTAAAGATTTATTTCTCCCCACATGTTTTTTCTTTTGTAAGTATTTGGGCATTCCTGTCCTTCATTCAGGGTTCTTTGTCTTCATCAGCGTAAGCGTTGTTGTTTTTTTGGGAGTTATTTCTACCTCCTCTGCATCCTCTAGTCCTCCTTTTCTTTTTCTTTTTATAGATGTTATTGGGGCAAAGAAGCTCGTAATTTGTCGTTGTGAGGGGGGTATGGTATTTGTCTGTTCTATAATTTGTGACCTTGGGCTCATTACTGGAGCTATTATCGCTTGTGTCCTCCCTTGGTAGATACAATAGTACCTACATTATTGACACAAGCGATAATAGCTCCAGTAATGAGCCCAAGGTCACAAATTATAGAACAGACAAATACCATACCCCCCTCACAACGGCAAATTACGAGCTTCTTTGCCCCAATAACATCTATAAAAAGAAAAAGAAAAGGAGGACTAGAGGATGCGCCTCTTTCCTGCTCATCCCTTTTACTAGGACATACAGCCCCGTGAGGTCCAGAAATATAACTAGAGGTTTGTGGTGAAATTTTACCTATGATGTGGCAAATAAACATATGGTACTTTGTACCTATCATGCTATAGAGCAGAGGGAGTGAAGAGATTGATAGTTTTCCAAGAAAATTTTGTATATAACTCGTGCTTCAATCTTATAAACCTCTGTTCTTTCTTAGATTTTCTGTTCAGTAAGCAGTCCTATCAGTGACTGTCAGCTTTCTAAGTATGTGTATCTGTAGAGATAGGACCATCCACTTGGCCAAAAATCCCAGAAAGAGCAGAGTTTTAAATGGAACCTATAATGTAAAAAAAATACTATTATCCTGCAGATATGGGGTTGTTCTGCCGATTAATAGAATTCTGATACACTGCCCCATTGCTTATTTCTCCTGACAGCCATGTGCATAGTGATGTCTGTAACCACACCCATGACACTGGTTGACAGCCGATTCAGCATTGCATCAGTACAGATTCGGCTGTCTTTCAGTCACAGGAATGTTGTTACAGCCGCTATTCACTGAGCTAGAACTGAAACAGACTGGCCATATCTCTGCAAATGAAAGCAAGAAGCTGCCAAAAGCAATAAAGTTAATTTATACCATTCCATCAGAACACTATAAACTGTAGATTAGAGATGAGCGAAGTTTGTTCGAACAAATGCTCACCAATTTCAAATTCGGACTGAAGTTAGCAAAGATCGGCCCCTTGAACCCAAACATTTTGTTGAAAAGTAGTTTTTTTGGTAACTGGTGACAAAAAGTGTAATTGTCTTTTAGCAGTAATGCTTCTGTTCTACAATATTGTGAGGGTCAGTGTCTAGGATGATGGGCAGGAGGGGTGGGGAGACATCTCAGATCAGATAAGAGCAATTCTTCATTTTATTTTATTTCCCACACTTAAGTTCCCGTCACACACAACAACGCAACAGCGATCGGGACGATAACGATCCTAAGGGATCACTGGTGCGTCACTCTGTGATCGTTGGTGAGATGTCAAACAATCAGACCTCTCCAGAGACTCAGCAATGATCCAGAATGATAGGAGGTCATTGGGAATTGTCACTCTTGGGCGTAGTATTGAGATCGTTGGTCATTGCTCCTTTCAAACACAGCGATGCAGTATTCCCAGCAGGAGACCAACGACCTAAAAATGACCCAGAGCACTTTGTAACAATCAGAGATTTTACAGCAGGGGCCTGATTGCTGCTAAGTGTCACACATAACCAGATTGTTAGCGAGATCGCTGTTACGTCACAAAATCTGGGACTTAACAACGACCTCGCTAACAATCTCGTTATGTGTGATGGGGGCTTTACTTTGCACTGTCCAGTCTAGCATTCAATCAGCACGCATAAAGCAAATGGTACACTCCCTGAAGCCATGTAGCCAATGACATTTGCCCCGCAGGGGTTAAATCTTTCAGGTAGCAGAAGCCGCACATTGTCGCACTACTTTCATTTATAAAAAGCTGGCGGCTACTGTCATATTACTGTGCACCGTGAAAAATTGCTAAAATGCTTCCAGAATAGGGAGGTCTACGAGGTACTTAGGCAAAATTCATACAGTACCTGTCCCTGTCCAGGGTGCTGATCGCTCAAGCATTCATAACTATGGGCCGCGCACCGGAGTTTCAATGTGCGCAGCCCATAGTTAATGCTGAGGAGATCAGCACCCTGGACAGGGATGGGTACTGTACGCATTTTGCCTAAGTACCTCGGAGACCTCCCTATTCATGAAGGAGGTTAGCAATTTTTCACGGCACACTCTAACATTACAGTACCCGCCGGCTTTTTATGAATGGAAGTAGCAAAGCCGACAATGTGCGGCGTCTGCTACCTGAATAATTTAACCCCTGCGGTTATAAGATAATGGGCTACATGGCTCCAGGGAGTGTGGCCACTCTCTGGGGCAATGTGGCACAATTTTATTAACTCCTTAATCTCCGGAATCATAGCCGCTTCTACAGCTCTGTGTCGACATGTACCACAGAGCTGTAGAAGCGGCTTTAACAAGTAAAATCGCACACAAATTTAATAAATTAAAGTTTGAAAACTAATTTTAAATACTATAATGTGCCAGTGCTGCTGTCACAGCGCTGGCACATTATTGTAACGGCCTTGCTCAGCATCGGATGGAAAAATCTCCCTCCCATATTGGCGCAATGCCAAAATGGATATCGTTAACAATACCCTTGTGTGTGACAATGCACGAACAATATATACATATCGTTCATACGATGTCTGTCACGTGACTTTTGTAAGAATATCATTCAGGATATCCTTGCATGTGAACCCACCATAAGGCTATCATGTGACTTGCACTGACTCCTCCCCTTCCCTCAGCAATGCAATGGTGATCCAGTAAGTGTATGGCAGCCACAGCTGTTTTACTTTTGCCCGGGCAAAACTGGTTATAAACGGCGGCTAATACACACCCAAGCCGCACCCCTCGAAAAAGCATCCACGCAAAATGTGCGTTGGGGTCGCCACGGACTAGGGCAGTGATACTTGGCACGGAATCAGCTGCTACACTTCACAATGTTATGGGTGAGTCTGATGGATGAATGGTTGCTAACCCTGCAATTTCTCTGACTATTTTGCCCTTAATAGGTGCATCTGAAATAGCTGAGAGTTAGCCCAGTCTCCTGTTATTACCCTGGTGTGGCATATCTTTGGAATCTCCTCACCATTTATTTCCTATATGTGTCATCACTTGTATGTGTGCTTTTAATAAATAAAATTAACCTGTTAACGACAGCCTTATGTCTCTAGACGTCGGCTGTCGTTACCCCCGTGTTTGGAGTGAGCTCCGGCGTGGAGCTCACTCCAAACCTCCCACATCTCAGCTGATCTCACTAGCTGAGATGTGGGAGAAACAGCACCAATCGGTCCCGCCACCGATCGGCGCTGTTTAACCCCTTAGATCCCGCCATCAATCTCTGAAAGCGGGATCTAAGGGAGCCGGAGCGTGCAGCGCGTGCTTACCGGGCTCCAGGGGAGATCTCGCGATAGTATCGCGGGATCTCCCATGCTGACGTGACAGGCCAGGGTCCTGGCTTGTCCCTGGAACCTGTCACTGAGCATTTCCTGCTTGTGGTTGGCAGAGGCTGCCAACCACAACAGGTCCGCGATTCTGACACATACAGAGGAGCTGCAGCTCCTCTGTATGTGTCAGAAGCGATCGGACTGTGCAGCAGGGTGCCTCTCACAGGGGCTGTGTAAAATTAAGAATTAATAAACAAATAAAGTTTTTACAAAGTTGAAAAAAAAAAAAAAAAAACATAAAAGTTCAAATCACCCCCCTTTTCTCCCATCCACAATAAAAGTATTAAAAAATTAAATAAAATACACATATTTGGTATCGCCGCGTTCAGAATCGCCCGATCTATCAATATAAATAATCAAATAATGGGAGCCGTAAACTGCGTAGCGCAAAAAATGGTTCAAACGCCAAAATTACGTTTTTTTGGTCGCTGCAACAATGCTAAAAAATGCAATAACGGGCGATAAAAACGGCGCATCCACCCAAGTATGGTATCATTAAAAACGTCAGCTCGATACGCAAAAAATAAGCCGTCACCCAGCCCCAGATCCCGAAAAAATGAGGACGCTACGGGTCGCAGAACATGGCGCAAAAAGTGCAATGTTTTTTTTTTTCATGCTTTTGAATTTTTTTCCACCACCTAGATACCAATAAAGGTATACATGTTTGGTATCTACAAACTCGTACTGACCCGAGGCATCGCACCGTCACGTCGGTTTTACCATATAGTGAACACGGCGACTAAAAAATCCAAAAAACAAACGTGTAATTGCACTTTTTTTGCAATTTCACTGCACTTGGAATTTTTTTGCAATTTCCCTGTACATTATATGGTAAAACAAATTATTGCATCTGAAAGTACAACTCGTCCCGCAAAAAACAAGCCATCATATGTCTATATTGACGGAAAAATAAAAACGTTATGGCTCTTGGAAGCCGAGGAGCGAAAAAACGAAAATGAAAAATGACAAATTTCTTCGTCATTAAGGGGTTAAATTATTTTTGGACAGTAACTCTAGAGTAGTTTCTACTAAGTAAATATGTATGTGTCTGTGAGTTGACAGTAAGTGGGATCTAGAACCTCATCACCATCCTTTGTGTTCTCACACTCCTCCCCCTCAGAGCCACCCTCTTCCCACCCTGAGTGCAAGTATGCGTTCGACTCAGGTATAGGAGTGTCATCATCATCAGCATCATTGTCTTCACCACCAGGGGTTAAAGTCTGGTAACAAGGGTTGTTCTGCTTATTTATGTGCAGTTAAGAAAATATTCATAGTGTAATACTTTTTAAAACCCATAGAGGTCATGAGTTACCCAATTTATGTTGTTTAAGGCTACATTCACACATTGCGTATTTTGCCGCGCTTTTTTACGCGCGCTTTTCAAAATGCACAATGTGCCTTTTGTCTGCCAGCAAAGTGAATGTGAAATTCACTTTGCAGTGCAGACATTGCGCAAAAATACGCAGTGCGTTTTCCGGGAGAAAGCGCAGCTCTGTAAACAATTGATATGTCAATTGTTTACGCAGCTGCTCCTGCGTATTCTCCCAGAGGGGAGGAAGAATCCTGCTTCCTCCTCCCCTCTGTGACAGCTGTGGCCGCCCATTAGATTTCACAGTGTATTAATATACACAGTGAAATCTAAATTAAACAGAGGCAAATGTATGTAAAATAAAAAAGAATGAATACTTCACCTGTCCGACGTCTTTTCCCGCTGTCTGGTCTCCGATTCCAAGTGAGAGATGTACTGACAGGACCTGTGGTGATGTCAGAGGGGCGTTCCCGGGCACTCGCGGTCATGTGATACATATCACATGACCGCGAACAGCCAATCAGCGCTGGGAATGCCCCGGGAACGCCCTCCTCTGACGTCACCACAAGTCTTCTCTGTACACCTCTCACTTGAAACCAGAGAGCGGCAGAAGGCACCAGACAGCGGGAGAAGGCACCGGACAAATGAAGTATTCATTCTTTTTTATTTTACATACATTTGCCTCTGTTTAATTTAGATTTCACAGTGTATATTAATACACTGTGAAATCTAATGGGGCTGTCACAGAGGGGAGGAGGAAGCAGGATTTTTCCTCCCCTCTGTGACATCACTGCGCTTTCTGGAGTAAAGAAAGCGCAGTATGTGAAAGCCCCTGCGTATTTTGTTGCGCTTTATTGCGCGGCCGAAAAACGCGGCAAAAAGCGCGCGCGCAAAAAAGCGCAGCAAAATACGCAAATGTGTGAACGCAGCCTAAATGTGTTTCACACAACCTAGCAGCATTCCTATAGATGCAGGGATATGCCCATTTAAGATTTAATGTACTCTGCGAGGGACTGTCCCCCCTGCTCCTCGGGAAGATGGAGAGACTGGCAGACATTTTCTGGGCTTCTGAGAGACAAGACACGTGTTCCTCACTCTCTCCCTTCTCTACAACTGCTCCTCCTGTAAGCTGAATCCGTTGAGAGTCATAATCTATTATATAATCGCGAATCGGAAAAGCGCCCCTCCGCGCGCTACTTCCGGCGTGGTCATGTGGATACGAATTTAACATTGGGCGCGAAGCGCCCAATGCTGCGCGAGCAATGGCCGTGAGGCCATTGCGCGAAGCGGCCATTGCGAGTCGCTGGCCGAAAATCCAACCAGAGGCTCGGCCACAACCTTAGCGATTTACCGCTCAAGTAGCGCGAGCAATGGCCGCGAGGCCATTGCGAGTCGCTGCCTGAGCCACAACTCGCTCCCCGGGGACCATGGAGCGGAGGCGGCACAGCCGCCTCCGCTCCCCGCTACCCACAATTCGCCCCCCCCCATGTCCGCACAGCCCCCCCCATGTCCGCACAGCCACCCCCATGTACGCACAGCCCCCCCCATGTACGCACAGCCCCCCCCCATGTCCGCAAAGCCCCCCCCATGTCCGCAAAGCCACCCCCATCTCCACACAGCCACCCCCATGTCCGCACAGCCACCCACATGTCGTCCACACAGCCCCCCATGTCCGCACAGCCACCCCATGTCCGCACACCCACCCCGCAATGTCCGCACAGCCACCCCGCACCTAAGCTCCTACCCCCTAACTCCGCCGCCCCTAAGTCCCTACCCTCTAAGCCCCGCCGCATCCTAAGCCCCGACCCGCCGCACCTAAGCCCCTACCCCCTAAGCACCGCCGCACCTAAGCCCCTACACCCTAAGCCCCGCCGCACCTAAGCCCCGACCAGACGCACCTAATCCCCTACCCCCTAAGCCCCGCCGCACCTAAAAGCCCCGCGGCACCTAAGCCCCTACCCCTAAGCCCGCCGCACCTAACCCCTACCCCCTAAGCCCCGCCGCACCTAAGCCCCTACCCCCTAAGCCCCGCCGCACCTAAAAGCCCCGCCGCACCTAAGCCCCTACCCTCTAAGCCCCGCCGCACCTAAGCCCCTACCCCTAAGACCCGCTGCACCTAAGCCCCGACCCGACGCACCTAAGCCCCTACCCCCTAAGACCCGCCGCACCTAAGCCCTGACCCGCCGCACCTAATCCCCTACCCCTAAGCCGCGCCGCACCTAAAAGCCCCGCCGCACCTAAGCCCCTACCGCCTAAGCCCCGCCGCACCTAAGCCCCGACCCGCTGCACCTAAGCCCCTACCCCCTAAGCCCCGCCGCACCTAAAAGCCCCGCCGCACCTAAGCCCCTACCCCCTAAGCCCCGCCGCACCTAAGCCCCTACCGTCCGCCGCCGCCCCGCTGTACCTAAGCCCCTACCCCCTAAGCCCCGCCGCCTCCTAAGCTCCCGCCGCTTTCCCCCGCCGCTTTCCCCCGCCGCTGTCGCTAACACCTAAAGCCCTACACCCGAAGCCCCCGCCGTCCCTAACCTAACGTCCCCGTCGATTACTTACATGCCTTCTTAGTCATCTGATCGTCCGTCCGATCCACAAGTCCTCCGTACGGCCAGGCGTCCTCTTCCTCTGGCCCCGGGGGTCTTCTCTCTTCTTTCCGCCATCTCCGCCTCTTCGTCCGGCCCCGGGGATCTTCTGTCTTCTTTCCGCCAACTTTCAGCTCCGACGTCCTCTTCACTTATCATTAAGATAGAATGGACGACAAATCCACCATTCTACCTCAATGAGATGTGAGGGGCTCTTCTGATTGGTCGCTGTCTACTGCCCTCAGCCAATCAGAAGAGCCCCTCATTTCCCATTGAAATACATTAGCGGTGTGTCGGCGATTTTATGGCCGCCCACCTGGTTCTATTTGTCGGCCCTAAAATCGCGGACACACCGCTAATGCATGTCTATGGGCAGTGAGCTCGAATTCTGATTGGTCGGCGTCACCAAAGAGCGACCAATCAGAAATCAGGATGACTGCCCATAGACATGCATTAGCGGTGTGTCCGCGATTTTAGGGCCGACAAATAGAACCAGGTGGCCGGCCATAAAATCACCGACACACCGCTAATGTATGTCAATGGGAAATGACGGGCTTCTGATTGGCTGAGCGACCAATCAGAAGAGCGCATCAACAAATAAATTTAATAATAAAAAAAATAATTAAAAAATAATTAAAAAATAATAAAAAAATAAATAAAAAATAATAAATAATTAAAAAAAAATTATAATAAAAAAAAAAATATATATGCTAATAATATCAGCCCTTTCAGCGGACCTGAAAGAGAACTGGGTCTCTGCCTCAGGCTCACTTTAAATAAATAATAAATTTAATAATAAAAAAATAATAAAAAAATAATAAATAAATAAATAAAAAATAATTAATAATTAAATAAAAATAATAATAAAAAAATAATTATATGCTAATAATATCAGCCCTTTCAGTGGACCTGAAAGAGAACTGGGTCTCTGCCTCAGGCTCACTTTAAATAAATAATAAATTTAATAATAAAAAAATAATAAAAAAATAATTAAAAAATAATAAAAAAATAAATAAAAAATAATAAATAATAAAAAAAAAATAATAATAAAAAAAATAAATATATGCTAATAATATCAGCCCTTTCAGCGGACCTGAAAGAGAACTGGGTCTCTGCCTCAGGCTCTTTTTAAATAAATAATAAATTTAATAATAAAAAAATAATTAAAAAAATAATTAAAAATAATTAAAAAATAAATAAAAAATAATAAATAATTAAAAAAAAATAATAATAAAAAAAATAAATATATGCTAATAATATCAGCCCTTTCAGCGGACCTGAAAGAGAACTGGGTCTCTGCCTCAGGCTCACTTTAAATAAATAATAAATTTAATAATAAAAAAAATAATTAAAAAATAATAAAAAAATAATAAAAAAATAAATAAAAAATAATAAATAATTAAATAAAAATAATAATAAAAAAAATAAATATATGCTAATAATATCACCCCTTTCAGCGGACCTGAAGGAGAACTGTGTCTCAGCCTCAGGCTCACTTAAAATAACTAATACATTTAATAATAAAAAAAATAATTAAATAATATTTAAAAAATAATAAAAAAATAATAAAAAAATAATAAAAAAATAAATAAAAAATAATAATCAAAAATAAAATAATATGCTAAGAATATGAGCCCTTTAAGCGGACCTGAAGGAGAACTGTGTCTCAGGCTCAGGCTCACTTAAAATAACAAATAATAAATTAATTTAATAATAAAAAAAATAATTAAAAAATAATAAAAAAAAAAAATTAAAAAATTATACATAATAACAAAAAATAAGAATAAAATAAGCATAATGCTATTAATGCTAATAATTATGCTATTAATGCTAATATTTATGTTATTAATGCTAATAATTATGCTATTAATGCTAATAATTATGCTATTAATGGTAATAATAATGCTATTAATGCAAATAATATTGCTATTAATGCTATTATTAATGCTATTAATGCTAATAATTATGCTATTAATGCTAATATTTATGCTATTAATGCTAATAATTATGGTATTAATGGTAATAATAATGCTATTAATGCAAATAATATTGCTATTAATTCTATTATTAATGCTATTAATGCTAATAATTATGCTATTAATGCTAATAATTATGCTATAAATGGTAATAATAATGCTATTAATGCAAATAATATTGCTATTAATTCTATTATTAATGCTATTAATGCTATAATAATGCTATTAATGCTAATAATTATGCTATTAATGCTAATATTAATGCTATTAATGCAAATAATATTGCTATTAATGCTATTATTAATGCTATTAATGCTAATAATTATGCTATTAATGCTAATAATTATGCTATTAATGGTAATAAAAATGCTATTAATGCAAATAATATTGCTATTAATGCTATTATTAATGCTATTAATGCTAATAATTATGCTATTAATGCTAATATTTATGCTATTAATGCTAATAATTATGCTATTAATGGTAATAATAATGCTATTAATGCAAATAATATTGCTATTAATGCTATTATTAATGCTATTAATGCTAATAATTATGCTATTAATGCTAATAATTATGCTATTAATGGTAATAATAATGCTATTAATGCAAATAATATTGCTATTAATGCTATTATTAATGCTATTAATGCTAATAATTATGCTATTAATGCTAATAATTATGCTATTAATGGTAATAATAATGCTATTAATGCAAATAATATTGCTATTAATGCTATTATTAATGCTATTAATGCTAATAATTATGCTATTAATGCTACTATTAATGCTCATAATGCTAATAATAATCATATTAACGCTATTAATAATGCTATTAAGGCTAATAATCATGCTATTTATGCTATTCAAAATGCTATTAATGCTAATAATATTGCTATTAATGCTCTTTATGCTAATAGTAATGCTTTTAATGCGATTAGTTATGCTATTAATTCTATTGTTTATGCTATTAATGCGATTAATAATGCTATTAATGCTATTAATAATGTTATTCATGCTATTAATAATACTATTAATGCTATTAATGCTAATATTAATGCTATTAATTGTATTATTAATGCTATTAATGCTAATAATAATGCTTTTAATGCTAATAATTATGCTATTAATGCTAATATTAATGCTAATAATGCTAATAATAATCATATTAACGCTATTAATAATGCTATTAAGGCTAATAATCATGCTATTTATGCTATTCAAAATTCTATTAATGCTAATAATATTGCTATTAATGCTCTTTATGCTAATACTCATGCTATTAATGCGATTATTTATGCTATTAATTCTATTATTTAGGCTATTAATGCTATTAATAATGGTATTAATGTTATTAATAATGCTATTAATGCTATTCATGCTAATATTAATGCTATTAATTCTAATAATCATGCTATTAATCCTATTAATAATGCTATTAATGCTATTTTTAATTCTATTAATGATATTAATAATTTTATTAATGCTAATAATGCTATTACTCCTCATAATAATGCTATTAACGCTATTATTAATGCTATTTATGGTAATAATGCTATTAATACTAATAACAATACTATTAATAGTACTATTATTGCTGTTAATAATGCTATTAATGCTAATAATAATGCTGTTAATGCTAATAATTATGCTATTAATGGTAATAATAATGCTATTAATGCAAATAATATTGCCACGTTCTAGAATCCCGATGCATTTGCATCGGGCTCACAGCTAGTACACAATAAATGCTTATGCTAGAATCCGTGTATACAGATCGTTATGCAGCCATTGAATAGATGCACTGTGAAGTGAGGTATGTTATGCTCTGACATCCTCCATCTTGTGTTTATGTCCCTTATATTGCATACAGGTCACCATCCCCTCAAAACAAGCATTACAAGCTTATATTTCAACTATTCCTAAAGAGGGTAAGAACCCCAATTTATGCATTAGCTCCCACCCTATCTCCCTATTGAGTACAGATACAAAATTGTGTGCAAGAAGACAGAGCTCTGTCCTCCCAAAGTTGATTCACCTGAACCAGGCAGGGTTTGTGAAAGGTAGAGAAGGGAAAGATAACTCTGGTAAAATAATACAATAAATTAATTACACCCAATGCAGAACTATCTCTCTGACCCTGTTATCCACTGACTCTGAAAAAGTATTTGACAGGGTCACCTGGCACTATATGACTAAAACATTGGAAACATTTGGAATTGCCTCAATATTTACTGCAGCAATTATGACTCTTTACTCGCAGACCTCGGGCAAAGTTCGAGTGAACGGGACTTTATCACAGAGCTTTGGTATCCGTAACGGAACAAAACAGGGCTGTCCATTATCACCTACCATTTTTATATTGATTATAAAAACCCTCATGCAAAGAGTAAAGCAGAATAATATTATACAAGGTCCAACAATAAACCACCTTGAATTTAAGACCTTGGCCTTTGTGATGATATACTACTACTGATTACCAATCCACTCTAGTCTTTTCCAGCTCTCACTGAACTTTTTGCACACTTTGGTGTGCTCTCACATTTTAAAATTAAGTAAATCAGAAGTCCTAATATCTCCGCTCCGAGATCACTCATTTCCCATCTACAAAAACAATCTAAGTTTAGTTGGTCTCCAAAAGATATTAAGTACTTGGGAGTATATAATACTAAAGACCCAAAAAACCTTTACCAGCAAAACTATATTACACTTCTCAGTCATATTAAACATTTTTGAAAACATGTGACCTCAATATCTCTCAAGGATGGGAAGAATTTACATAATTAAATCATATATTCTTCCAAAAATATTGAACACCATGAGTATGATTCAAATAAACCAATAGCATTTTTCACATTAGGCGAACTGTAGCACGCTTTGTCTGAAAGAATAAAAAAGTGAGGCTCCCCTACAAGTTACTTACCTATTTTAAAACAAACGGAGGCGTAGGACTCAATGATTTTCAAGCGTACTATAAATCTATACACTTATGTAGATGGCTGTGACTGGTGCACCACTATTCTATAGAGTTCACTGATTTGGACATACTTCTACTGAGTAACAAAATGCAGGCATACCTATGGACCAAGATGGTCCCCTCATCTCACTTGGCATTAGACAAGGTGACGCTTTCTACTCTTAAAATCAGATGAGACCTTATTGCTGACCTCCCTGCAACAAACTTCCCATCTGCTTTGACATCCATAGGGGCTATAACCTATCCTTTAGACCCACGCTATGACCACCCCTATAATCTGTGAGCCATGCTCCCAAAAACCTCAATCTGGCAGTTTTTAGACAATGAAACCCCAATGGTGAATGCATGGCCAAAGACTGATAAAACGCAACCCCAAAACATCTTGAAAGAATATACGCACAATGAGTTTTTAAACAGTTTAAAGCTAAATTATAAAGCCAGTTGTAATAGGCAAAAATGGTCACCACACCAGGTAAACTCACGGGCTCTATATATATCCTTTTAAGCCCGTCCAGTCTAGAGAGTCCTTATCTAGATAATGTCACATACCAGCTGGAAGGACAGCGCCACAGGCATGGGTAGTGATGAAAAATAAACTTCTTTATTCCATGGTCGTGCAGCAACGTTTCGACCAACCACACGTGGTCTTTATCAAGCTCACAATGCAAGACAAATGACCCTCTTAAATAGTGATAAACTCCACCCACCAACACAAAACACCAATCACCATGTGTAAAACCTAATTAGACTAATACATAGAACAAACTACATTAAAAGTATACCTGGTGATAGTATCCACATGTCCACCTATATAGTATACAAATTGTTATCAATATAATATTTTTAATACCTTATGATGAGTTAGACTGATCCTTATAACATTGTTTACTATGGGTATAGTGCCTCCAATCAAAAAGTAGCATTCCAAGTAGTCATAGTGATGTAAACGCCCCTTATCCTGCACGTGATATAGTCAGGCTAATGGCAGACTTGCATCATTGGTTACTATGATAACAATGCCACCCACCAGTGTAATATACCAATCGTCACTCAGTTATCTCTGCGCAACTGCAGGGCTTTTCTCCATCATTGTAGGATCTATGCACACGTTCACATTCTCCTGATCACAGTGTACATGACCCGATATGTGTCACTTCCGGGATGTGCCTTGTAGGTCCATGAATGTGTCAATCAGCCCTTCATACTGTGATTTGTTAGAAAGTCCATCAATCAAGTCCATTATATTGTATCACATCCCACATCCTCTGGATTGGTTACCGGGTAATTAAACCCCGCCTACACCCCACTACACGGTCAAGCAGCGTTCAATATCCACATATAGAGCAGAACTTATCACCACAATGTCAAAAAGGGGAGATCCTTTAGCAAAAGTCTGCTTGTATAGCACCATTGTCCATTTTAATGTCCATCATAGATGTATGTTACCATTCGGTCAGAATATTAAACAGAACATAATACAGAGCATTATACAGAGCGGATCTTATCACCGCAAAGTCAAAAGGGAGATTTTTATCAAAATTCCAATCGTGCAGCGCCATCATCCATAATAATGTCCAATACATATATATGCTACCAGTTGGTCAGAATATTAACCCTTCAAATGTGTCACATATCACCGCAATGTCAAAAAGGGACATCTTATATCAGAAGTTTAATTGTACAACACCATCATCATGTCCATCATAAATGTAACCATTTAATCAGGACACCAACACTTCAAATGGCATATGGCAGAATAATGGGGAACATTAGTGTGGCACATAGCCTAGCATATAAATCCCAAAAATCAGGTGTTTATGGTGAATTAACTCATTGATGACTTATCCATTCCCTCATTGTGTAGGAAAAAAGAACAAAGAGGGAAAGGATGAAAGCCCATCATATATCATATAAAATATATAATGTACAGATAGTAACTCATCAACTTACTTAGTATATGAAAAAGTATACCATATCCCACTATATATCATATCATCTGTGGTACAAATCATAGCTCACCAAACTGTTTACTATATGAAAGAATATATGGTCATGTACTTCTTACCATATACCAGAACCATTCATATGAGAAAGATTATATCCAGTTTTCAGTAAATATAGTATACTTGATCTAGGGACCCATTCTATATCAGAGTCCTACAACCAGGTGTAGCTAAAAAAATATGCAAAAGGGGTTAAAATCAATATGAATTAGAGGCAGCAAGAATTAACTCTATAGTAAAATTTAATCCGTTCGGGTGTAGGGTATCAAGCTCAAAAATCCATCTCATCTCTTTTTCTTTCAGCATAGCCAATCTGTCCCCTCCTCTCCTTGGGGGCGGGTCCATCAATAATACAATATCTTAGTTGGTTTACAGAATGATCACACTCCTCAAAATGTTTAGGGACAGGGAGTTCAGTTTTACCAGTTCTAATGGTACTTTTATGTTTCGATATTCAATATTATCAAGCCAGTTGATCTTGAGTTGACTTAATCACTAAATTGCCATACCCATGCACAAGATTAAGCAACAAATTATATTCCCGACTTGTCTCCCTTCTCAGTTTTTTAAATCAGCTTTTACATACTCTTGGTAAAGCAAATTAACCTCTCCGAAGATCATTTACACAAAGTTCTACAGAATGCAAAGGTTTTTTCCAGATGCATACTATCACAAGAGAATACATACTATACAACATCTTGATGCAATGGTATAGGACGTCAGAGTTTTTCCATGATTTGGGCCTTAAAGAATGCAATTTATATTATTATTATTATTATTTATTTATATAGCGCCATTGGTTCCATGGCGCTTTACATGTGTAAGGGCAGAACAAGGACGTGAACATAATTAACGAAGAATAAATCATACAGGTACATTAGACCAGAGATCCTGTCCACAAGGGCTCACAGTCTATAGGGGATGAGTAGGAGACATGTAATGCCCACATAGGTCATCTGACTTGTATATACTGACAGTGCCCGCTTCTCTCCCAATTTTGGTCATCTGGGGTGGCAAAGCATCTCATTTCTGTACACTGGGGAGACACTTACCCCCTACTATTGCAGAGTGGATAGAGAAGGTTCACCAGATTTTGTTTGGAGGAACCTTCAAGCTGGGAAACCCATTCCGACGAGGTCTACTAAACAATTGGGGCTCCATGAAAGACCAAGTTTAAGAATACAACCTGAACTTTAGCTAAGACTGTTCTATTCCTATCCTCCTTGTGAAATGTCATTGCTGACACCTTGAACTAAGACCCACCTAATGATATGTACCTGTATACTATAAATTCTGCCTTTTGCAAATTTCTATAGCAGATGCCTCTTTGCCATACGCTGTAACCAAACTCTCAAATTGTACCTATGTTTAGTTTGTGTATTACTCCTGTTATGAGGTTGTTGATAAATAAAGTTGTTTACTCCCCTTACTGTCTTGCCCTATCCATTTTCCTTTAAAAATCCCCATCACCCCCATATGTCCTCCATATTTTCCAACCCCATACATAAGACAAGATTGTTACTCATTTAAGAACATCTGTAACCTGTTCCTCAATCAGTTAAATAAAGAATTTACAAAAAAAAGTATTTGGTGGGTAGAGTTTGGCAGATCTAGCAAACGTCTGGACTGTCGTTAGCACAGAGGTAGGTGGCATGGGACGGTGGAATAGAGGGATCGATAACAACCAAACTGTTGTTGAAGGTGTAGGAGCCAAGGAGGAAATGGAGGAGGAAGAGGTGATAGGCACAGAAGACTCAGCAGATGAGGGAGATATTCATCACATTTCTGTTGTGTGGGGTTGCAGGGAGAGGGGGTAGAAGCAAGCGTGAATGTTACCCTGGCAGCACCAATACAACAAGGACTTGGGCCTCATGGATGTGCAAGACACATGAGTGCCTTCTTGATCCCCAGATTGATAAGATTCAAAGTAATGCTGACTACTGGGTTGCCACACTGTTAGATCCCTGGTACAAAAGTAAATTTGGCCAAACATTTCCCAGCCTGGAAAGGGACGCACGCAAGCAGGAGTATCAAAAGAAGCTTTTAGATAATCTTAGAACGGCTTTTTCCCAAAACACCAGGTGTGGACATAGAGCACATAACAATTCTACACTTCTAAGTGGGGAACATTGAGTCGTCATCAGAGAAACGTTACCAGCAGCAGCGTATTTGTTACAAGCAATTTTTGGGAGTCGTTTGACCTTTTTTTTAAGCCATATTTTGCAACACCAGAAGAGAAGACAAGTCTGACACACAGTGAATGCCTGGAGAGGATGGTGTAGGAGTATCTGCAGCTCCAATTTGAAGCTATGACTGTGGAATTGGACCATAGTGCATTTTGGGCTTCAAATTGTGGAAAAGTGGCCTGAGCTCTTCACTCATACCTTGGAGATTTTGTAGTGCCAGGAAGCCAGCTGTCATGCTAGGTGTGGGGAGACACCCAGCGCTGGACGACGACAGACAGGGGGAGGGAGAAAGAGACCCTGATGCTAAGGGCAAAAGGGGAGATGGTGACCCCTAGATAAACTAGCACTGGTGCATCACCCTCAGGGCTATGGGTTACTCGGGCCCGGTCCTTGTTCTCTGTTTGCAGGGGAATGTCACAGTGGTGGCCGTGGACCAGTTCCGTGGCCCTAAATGGACCGCAAATAAAAAGGGGATAATTGTAAAAAGGGAAAAATAAAAATAAGAGTTTGTCAGTGACCCCACCTGTGGGATGCGGCCAAATATGACCGCCATTGCTTGTCTCAGCTCCAGGGGATGATGATGGGATGCAGCCAGATGATAAGCCCTCTACAGGTAGGGCTAGGATGATCCCTGTGCCGGTGATAATAGTTTTTAGTTGGTGTAGTTGTTGTGAGGTGATGATGGGGGTGCAGTTGATACTGACCGGTGTCCTCCATTTCTCTCAAGCTCAACCTCTCCTCAGATGCTGGTCTCCACAATCATAGACCTTTAATAAAGACTCTCACACAATTCTTCAGGTTAAACCGGGTGCTTTACTCACTGTAATATGTTCACACAGTCACGGTATTGTCTAAAAGTGAGCGCACCGGTAGCCGGTCAGCAGCTGGTCTGGTTCACCAAAACACTCCCTATCTCTATGCCTTTCCAGGTCTCTCTTCTCAGGACCACTATCTCAGGGCCAGCAGTCGTGGACTTCTCAGGGGGTCCTCTCTCTCACCCCCAAGTCCTATGTGAGGCCTTTCCTGGGTTTTCTTTAGTCTGGACCCTTCACCTCACCGGTTAATCTGTGGCCGGGGCTGTAGTCTCTAACCACTTTTACAGGGCCGGTACCCTGTTCGTCGACCCAGTCCATGAGTGACTCCATCTAGCCGGTCTTTCACCTTGGACTCTTTCCTCCCTACACCTGGTCGTTTGTCTCAGGGATGTCAGTAGCTTCAGACCCGGTCAGCCTCTGATAACACCGGCTACCGGGTCCCGGTGTTATTTCTCAGTTGTCTCCAGTCTCTTATCGGCTGTCTCTCTGCTTAGACCAGAGCCCTCTGTCAGCTTCAACCTCCAACTGAGTAACTGTCACTCTACTCTGAGGTAAACTACTGTAGCTCCTACCCCTCTCACAGGTGCCACATAACTCCAACCACCACTCTGCTCTTCCCCACTTCTCCCCTGCCTGACATAAAACCCTGGGTCTGGGGATTCGGGGTGCTTTTGGGTTGGGTGTGAATTTCTTACCATTGCAGCTGCTGCACTTCTCTGTGGCTACCAGTCCACAGGGATGCCACACTGGCATCTGGCTTCCCTACTGTCCCTATACAGTTTCCGCAACTGTTGCCACCAGGATACCTATTCCCTGACTGACCCTGAACTGCTAGTAAATAAGGATCAGAGCGGGTGAACACTAGTTAGCCCGGCTACCAACTAAAGATGAACACAAGGGAAACAAACAAAGAGGGAAGAAACACTTAGCTTGAGAGGATCCACACAGAAATTGAATAGAACTCCAGGATACACTGCTGAGCTGATAAGCTTCCTCCAAACACCTGACAAGCTATCACTAGCAGTGCATCCTGGGAGTTTAAGGGGAATATATAGACAGCTCAAGGTAAGGGATCAGCTGGGTCCTAGTGACCTCCATCTTTCACTAAAAGGGAAATGCCTCTTAAAGCAACAGAGACATCTTTTTAGGATTTGGACTGTTTGACCAAACGTTAGGACCTTCTGCGAGTGGCGTCTACAGTTTTATCCGTGCCATGACAGTATACCCCCTTCTACGAGTGGTCTCCGGACACTCAGAACCAGGCTTGTTAGGATGGGAGAGGTCAAAGGCACGGACCAGCCTGACTATGTTCACCTCTGACATTGGCACCCACATCCTCTCCTCGGGACTATAAAGGAGACGGCTCAGATGAATTCACATATGGTTTGAGAAGAGATCTATGAAACGCATTGTGAATCCTGAGTGCTTGGGGCAACTCAAGATGAAACGCTACAGGGTTAATGATGGCCGTTATCTTATAAGGACCAATAAACTTAGGTCCCAGCTTCCATGAAGGTACCTTCAGCTTAATATTCCTGGTAAACAACCACACATAGTCATTCATATATTGGTCCGGACCTGGCGAGCGCTTCTTGTCAGCCATACGTTTATATCTGTCACCCAAGAGTCTCAAGTTACTCTGCACCCCCTGCCATACAGAGGAGAGTGAAGAGGCAAATTGTTCCTCCTCAGGAACTCCAGAAGAACCTTTACCACTAATGGCCACTTTACTTTATTCCATTTGTACACAGCAACAAGATAGAACCATGTCTCCATGATTTCACTGCAGCCAGTAAGTTACCTGTGGATAAGCTAGAAATGTAGCCACGTGTAAAGTGACCATAAAGGTACCAAACTGAGGATTAAACCCATATGCACCAAAAAATTATTACTTGCTGGTGGACTCCTGGTGATGATTATTTATGGCAAATTCGGCTAAAGGTAAATTAGAAGCCCAATCCTCCTGGTTTTCGGAAATAAAACACCTAAGATAAGTCTCCAAATTTTAATTTGTGCGCTCAGTCTGCCCATTAGACTGAAGATTATAAATGGATATAATCGGTCTATTAGAAGCGCTTTGGACACAGACTTCAGGAGGCTCAGATGATATTGAACAGACCTTTATTTCCTCCCCTCCGCAGCTCCACAGCGCCACAACGCGTTTCGATAGAAATGCTATCTTCATCAGGTGTTATCTAATAGACCGCTTATACCATTTATAATATACTCATTCCCTCTCTGAGGGAGAAGCGGCAAGAGCAGCTGGACATGCTACCACCATATCACCGCAAGGACCTGGTGTCGCCTGGCGACAGGAGACAAGCTCTGGAGGACCTGTGGTGACACAATTCTGGCGGCTGCACCACGTGACTAGACGGCCATTATATCCAGAGCTGAGGTGGTGATTAGGGATGAGCGAGTCTACTCGCTAGGACTCGTTACTCGGCGATTCTTAAGGGACTCGCTGGACTCGGTAATCGGCGAGTCTTTTAGCGAATACTCGCTCAGTAACGAGTCCAATGCAAGTCAATGGCAATCTTAGTTTTGTCAGAGTTTACTTTATCTCACTCGCTAGACTCGCTAGACTCGCTCTATCACATCGCTATATAGCTTGAATCTCCCAAACAGCAGCGAGTCTGAGTGAGTCTACGAGTCCGAATCCTAGCGAGTCTGCGATTCCGAGTCCTGTATTCTCTATTCGGGACTCGCGAATCCAGAATCTTTTATGTTACTAGTCAGCATTGCGTGTTAGGTCAGAAAACTTGTGAAGACAGCCAATCATAGTCAGTAATGCCATAGCATAGCATAGGACTATGATTGGCTGCTGTCCATCGTGATGCCTATGTCATCTATGACAGGCAAGGCAGTATATAAGGCTTGCCCCCGCCATTTTGGGCACATTCCTGAGAAGAGCTGACCTAGTGCAGGGAGACTTGGAGCAGATCTAGGGACAGTTAGGCAGTGTAGGAGTCACATATAACCCAAAAGTTCTTTTCAGAACTAACAGGACGGAGTGTAGGAGTCAAGATTCCTCACACATAACCCAAAAGTTCTTTTCAGAACTACCAGGACGGAGGATTGCTGTACAGGACTGTAAGGAAGGGAGATAGGAGCAGCCTTACAGTGAATCCAGCACCATCCTCAGAGCTTAGTTCACCCAGCTTTCCGCAGAGCTGTAATCCTAAGCTTTTTCTTATTTTTGGCACTAGTCTACCAAAAAATTTTTGTGCCATTTTTCAACAAAAAATTTCCTGTGCCAGTGCGTTGCTGTACGGTGTCTTGCCTGCAGCTCGCACAGTACTTGTAACATTTAACGCAGCCAGCATTGCAGTCTAACAGTGCCTGGTTCTGCGTACTAAACAATTTTTTCCTGTGCCAGTGCGTTGCTGTACGGTGTCCTGCCTGCAGCTCGCACGGTACTTGTAACATTTTACGCAGCCAGCACCGCAGCCTAATAGTGCCTGGTTCTGCGTACTAAACAATTTTTTCCTGTGCCAGTGCGTTGCTGTACGGTGTCTTGCCTGCAGCTCGCACGGTACTTGTAACATTTAACGCAGCCAGCATTGCAGTCTAACAGTGCCTGGTTCTGCGTACTAAACAATTTTTTCCTGTGCCAGTGCGTTGCTGTACGGTGTCCTGCCTGCAGCTCGCACGGTACTTGTAATATTTTACGCAGCCAGCATTGCAGTCTAACAGTGCCTGGTTCTGCGTACTAAACAATTTTTTCCTGTGCCAGTGCGTTGCTGTACGGTGTCCTGCCTGCAGCTCGCACGGTACTTGTAACATTTTACGCAGCCAGCACCGCAGCCTAATAGTGCCTGGTTCTGCGTACTAAACAATTTTTTCCTGTGCCAGTGCGTTGCTGTACGGTGTCCTGCCTGCAGCTCGCACGGTACTTGTAACATTTTACGCAGCCAGCACCGCAGCCTAATAGTGCCTGGTTCTGCGTACTAAACAATTTTTTCCTGTGCCAGTGCGTTGCTGTATGGTGTCCTGCCTGCAGCTCGCACGGTACTTGTAACATTTTACGCAGCCAGCACCGCAGCCTAATAGTGCCTGGTTCTGCGTACTAAACAATTTTTTCCTGTGCCAGTGCGTTGCTGTACGGTGTCTTGCCTGCAGCTCGCACGGTACTTGTAACATTTAACGCAGCCAGCATTGCAGTCTAACAGTGCCTGGTTCTGCGTACTAAACAATTTTTTCCTGTGCCAGTGCGTTGCTGTACGGTGTCCTGCCTGCAGCTCGCACGGTACTTGTAACATTTTACGCAGCCAGCACCGCAGCCTAATAGTGCCTGGTTCTGCATACTAAACAATTTTTCCCTGTGCCAGTGCGTTGCTGTACGGTGTCCTGCCTGCAGCTCGCACGGTACTTGTAAACTTGCACGCAGCCAGCACCGCAGCCTAACAGTGCCTGGTTCTGCGTACTAAACAATTTTTCCCTGTGCCAGTGCGTTGCTGTACGGTGTCCTGCCTGCAGCTCGCACGGTACCTTCCATCTCTCTTAAAATATCTTAGCCTCTAGTGTGTACCTTTCTCGAAATAGTACCTGATACTTGTTTTACAAGCCCCCAGAAAGCCACCAGAAATTATAAAATGTCACACAAAAAACCAAATCCCAAAAAAAGTCTTGCTAAGGGACAGGGACGAGGTACAGGCATTGGTAGTCGTGGCCAACTATCCACCAGTTCGGGCAGACAGACGAGGATTGATCGATCGTTCCTCCTGTCTAACTTTCCCCGTCAGGAAAGTAAACGAGTATTGAGGCCGGAAGACGAACAGCATCTAACGTCTTGGCTGGCAGACAAGACCTCAACAACAGGTTCTTGCAGCACTCAAGGTTCCTTGAGCACTGTGTCTACTGTTGGTACATACCATGCTGGGTCATCTAATCCACAACCTCTTCACAGTTCCTCAGACCAACAGCAGCCCCATGAAAATGTTGACACACACATGGGTCACTCAGATGACTTATTTGGTACATATAATCCTTTACATGAATCCGGTTTGCCAGACTCCGTAGTAGATGAGATACTTGATGAAGAATTGTCCAATCATGGACAAGTTTTAGAGACACCCCGGCCACATGAACGTGTCTTTCAGCAAAGTCTTAGACCGTCTCAGGAGTTGGAGGATGATGATGATGAGACAGTGACACACTTGTCATCTGGGGAGCAAAATCTATCTTGTTATCGGGAAGATTTAGAAGAGGAAGGGGTTGATGATGAGACAACTGATCCCACGTGGAATGTTGCGATGCAGAGCCAGCAGAGCAGCACGGAGGAAGACAGTGTGTATGTCCCACCAACAAAGGCACCAAGGCCGACTCCTCCCACCAGAACTGAAAGAGTCACCACTGTTGCCCAAAATGTGTCCACTGTGGCTCAAAATTTGTCAACTGTTGGACAAAATGTCGCAAATGTGGGCCTCAGTAATCCCTCAGGGAGTACAGTCAAGCCTAGAGGTCGGTCAGCCACTGTGTGGAAATTTTTTAAAGATGGGCCTTCTCAAGAAAATGTGGTCATCTGTACCATCTGCCATGCAAGGCTAAGTAGAGGCCACGGGAAAGGAAACCAGAGCACCAGCAGTATGCGGAAGCACATGGCTGGTCAGCACCCTATTCAGTGGTCAAAAGTGCAGCCTTCCACAACAGAGTCATCTGACCCAAAGACTGCGACGGCAACTCAGATACGTCCGTCACAATCAAGTGTTGCCGAAGCTGGTCCAGCTCATATGTACTCATCACAAGCAGCGGTTGCAGAGAGACTGAACACGAGTGCAGACAGTTCTCGGTCAGCAACATCCTTACAGTTATCAGTGACACAGCTGTACGAAAGGAAGCAGAAATACCACTCTTCCCACCCATTAGCCAAAAAAATAAATGCCCAGATAGCTAAGTTGTTAGCAGTCGAGATGTTGCCGTTTAGGCTTGTGGGTACAGACTCTTTCCGTGAGCTTTTGGCTGTGGCAGTACCACGCTACTCGGTTTCCAAGCCGCCACTACTTTTCACGTTGTGCCGTCCCCGCGTTACATGAGCATGTCATTAACAACCTCAAGCGTGCCCTCACCAACGCTGTAACCGGGAAAGTACACCTTACTACGGACACGTGGACAAGCAGTTCAGGACAGGGCCGGTACATCTCGCTCACCGCGCATTGGATCAACGTTGTGGAGAGTGTGCCAAACGATGTTAGTGTAACATCAAACATCCTACCCACGCCACGGATAGCTGGCACAACCTCATTCAGGGTCTCTGCATCATCCTATATGTCCACTACCCCATCTTCCGCTTCCTCGACCAATCCTCAATTGCCCTCAACATCACGGCCAAGTTGGGAGGTTTGCTGCAGTGCTTCAGCAAGACGCCAACAGGCTCTGCTGAAGCTGATCTGTTTAGGTCACACACCGCACACTGCAGTAGAGCTCTTGAAAGGTCTGAAGGAACAGACAGATGAGTGGCTATCCCCACTCCAACTCCAGACCGGTCTCGTGGTGAGCGACAATGGTCGTAACCTAGTGGCTGCACTAAAGCTCGGAAACCTTGTGCACGTGCCTTGCATGGCTCACGTGCTGAATCTAGTAGTGCAGAAATTCCTGCGTACATACCCAGAGCTATGTGACCTACTGGAGAAGGTGCGTCGAGTTTGTGCACATTTTCGTCATTCGTCAACAGCGGTTGGAAAACTTTCATTGCTTCAAAAGCAATTGAATTTGCCCAACCACAGACTCATTTGTGACATGCCGACACGATGGAACTCTACATTCCATATGTTATCGAGGATCAATGAGCAGCAGAGGGCAATATCCGAGTATCAGTTGCAACATGCCCGTCAGACCGGCAGTCAGCCACGACATATTAGTACAATGGAGTGGGTGTGGATCGCTGACACATCTGAGGTTCTTGATAATTTTGACTACTGCACAAAACTGGTGAGCGGTGATCAGTCCATCATCAGTGTCACTGTACCCATGCTGTGGCTGCTGAAAGAATCCCTCATTAATCAGAAAAATGAAGCATTGAGAGCCCAGCAGATGGCTATGGAGCCAGATTTAAACAGCGCAGTACCTAGCCAGCAAAGCCAGTATGACCAGGCCACAATGGCTCCTGAGGAGGAACAGGAGCAAGACGATGAAGAGGATTTATTTTTTGTTGGTGCCGATGTCAACCCAGATGGTACTCAGAACCCCAGCTTTGTGTCTGTCCACCATGGGTGGCCTGGAGAGGAGGAGGCGGAGACAGACTTTCCGGATACAATGGGTATTGAACATCGTTCTGAGGACACTGAAGACATGAGTCTATGCAGCTTAGGACACATGGCTCACTTCATGTTGACTTGTCTGCTAGAAGACCCACGAGTGATTAACATATTGCACAACGACCTCTACTGGTTGGCCACCTTTCTGGACCCACGTTATAAAGATAAATTCACCTCGCTGCTGTTTCAGTCACCACGTGGCTTGACAATTGACTATTTCAAGAGGGTTCTTGTGGATAATATGCTTCGAATATCACCGTCAGACAACACTCTGCCCATAGTTAGCAACTCTGTGCAACAGCAGCCTTTGGTCGGGGCACAATCATCCACGCTGTCCAGAAGAGATGCTGGAAAGATGTCCGCAAAGTGGGCTATGTTCAATAAGCCATCGAACCTGCAGCGCCATGTTGCTCCAGTAACCATCTCTCGGAGACAGAAACTTACCAACATGGTACAAGAATACTTAAGTGACAGTACCTGCTTCCTGACTGATGCCGCAGTCCCGTTTAATTACTGGGTCTCCAAGCTCCACACTTGGACCGAGCTCTCGTTGTATGCCTTGGAGGTGCTGGCATGCCCTGCAGCTAGTGTGACATCAGAGCGGGTTTTCAGTGCCGCTGGGGGTATCATAACTGATACCAGGACACGTCTTACTCCAGAGAATGCAGACAGGCTTACTCTAATTAAGTTTAATAGGAACTGGATTTCACAAGACTTCTTGAGCCCTGAAGACGACAGTACTCAGAGCTGAAGTGCCACGTTCAACATCAATATGATATAATTAATCATTGTATTATATTGTGTCTTTTTGGTACAAGCAGTATGTACAAGACCAGTAACGATTTGCGTAACCATGTTCCTGCAACCTGGTAATGAGGCTGCTTCATCTTAAACCAACACTACACCTTAACTTCGGTTTCATTAACCATCACAACACCTTTTCACAAGGAATCAACCTTTATTTTCTGTTAGCAAACATTTAAAAGCCCCTTGGGCTAATTTTTTGAGCCACCCTGGCTAACAAGCTGATCCTGGCCCTTAGGCCTGCATTTATACCCAAAATGCAAAACAGCCCCTTGGGCTAATTTTTGGAGACACCCAGCCTAAGAGGCTTATCATGGCCCTTGGTCCTGCATTTATACCCAAAATGCAAAACAGCCCCTTGGGCTAATTTTTGGAAACACCCAGCCTAAGAGGCTTATCATGGCCCTTAGGCCTGCATTTACACTAAAAATGCCAAACAGCCCCTTGGGCTAATTTTTGGAAACACCCAGCCTAACAAGCTGATCATGGCCCTTAGGCCTGCATTTAGACGAAAAATGCCAAACAGCCCCTTGGGCTAATTTTTGGAAACACCCAGCCTAACAAGCTGATCATGGCCCTTAGGCCTGCATTTATACCCAAAATGCAAAACAGCCCCTTGGGCTAATTTTTGGAAACACCCAGCCTAAGAGGCTTATCATGGCCCTTAGGCCTGCATTTACACTAAAAATGCCAAACAGCCCCTTGAGCTAATTTTTGGAAACACCCAGCCTAACAAGCTGATCATGGCCCTTAGGCCTGCATTTACACGAAAAATGCCAAACAGCCCCTTGGGCTAATTTTTGGAAACACCCAGCCTAACAAGCTGATCATGGCCCTTAGGCCTGCATTTATACCCAAAATGCAAAACAGCCCCTTGGGCTAATTTTTGGAAACACCCAGCCTAACAAGCTGATCATGGCCCTTAGGCCTGCATTTAGACGAAAAATGCCAAACAGCCCCTTGGGCTAATTTTTGGAAACACCCAGCCTAACAAGCTGATCATGGCCCTTAGGCCTGCATTTATACCCAAAATGCAAAACAGCCCCTTGGGCTAATTTTTGGAAACACCCAGCCTAACAAGCTGATCATGGCCCTTAGGCCTGCATTTAGACGAAAAATGCCAAACAGCCCCTTGGGCTAATTTTTGGAAACACCCAGCCTAACAAGCTGATCATGGCCCTTAGGCCTGCATTTATACCCAAAATGCAAAACAGCCCCTTGGGCTAATTTTTGGAAACACCCAGCCTAAGAGGCTTATCATGGCCCTTAGGCCTGCATTTACACTAAAAATGCCAAACAGCCCCTTGGGCTAATTTTTGGAAACACCCAGCCTAACAAGCTGATCATGGCCCTTAGGCCTGCATTTACACAAAAAATGCCAAACAGCCCCTTGGGCTAATTTTTGGAAACACCCAGCCTAACAAGCTGATCATGGCCCTTAGGCCTGCATTTATACCCAAAATGCAAAACAGCCCCTTGGGCTAATTTTTGGAAACACCCAGCCTAACAAGCTGATCATGGCCCTTAGGCCTGCATTTAGACGAAAAATGCCAAACAGCCCCTTGGGCTAATTTTTGGAAACACCCAGCCTAACAAGCTGATCATGGCCCTTAGGCCTGCATTTATACCCAAAATGCCAAACAGCCCCTTGGGCTAATTTTTGGAAACACCCAGCCTAACAAGCTGATCATGGCCCTTAGGCCTGCATTTAGACGAAAAATGCCAAACAGCCCCTTGGGCTAATTTTTGGAAACACCCAGCCTAACAAGCTGATCATGGCCCTTAGGCCTGCATTTATACCCAAAATGCAAAACAGCCCCTTGGGCTAATTTTTGGAAACACCCAGCCTAAGAGGCTTATCATGGCCCTTAGGCCTGCATTTACACTAAAAATGCCAAACAGCCCCTTGGGCTAATTTTTGGAAACACCCAGCCTAACAAGCTGATCATGGCCCTTAGGCCTGCATTTACACGAAAAATGCCAAACCGCCCCTTGGGCTAATTTTTGGAAACACCCAGCCTAACAAGCTGATCATGGCCCTTAGGCCTGCATTTATACCCAAAATGCAAAACAGCCCCTTGGGCTAATTTTTGGAAACACCCAGCCTAAGAGGCTTATCATGGCCCTTAGGCCTGCATTTACACTAAAAATGCCAAACAGCCCCTTGGGCTAATTTTTGGAAACACCCAGCCTAACAAGCTGATCATGGCCCTTAGGCCTGCATTTACACGAAAAATGCCAAACAGCCCCTTGGGCTAATTTTTGGAAACACCCAGCCTAACAAGCTGATCATGGCCCTTAGGCCTGCACTTATACCCAAATTGCCAAACAGCCCTTTGGGCAAATCTTTTGAGCCACCATGGCTAACAAGCTGATCATGGCCCTTAGGCCTGCATTTATACCCAAAATGCCAAACAGCCCCTTGGGCAAATTTTTTGAGCCACCCTGGCTAACAAGCTGATCATGGCCCTTAGGCCTGCATTTATACCCAAAATGGCAAACAGCCCCTTGGGCTAATTTTTCCAGGCACCAAGCCTATGCCTCCATCGTGGGCATTGCATGTACTATGCTCCTAGTACAAGCAATTCTATTGTATGGGCCAAGCACCCTGCTTTCTGAAAAAAATGTATATGAAGCCCCTTGAGCTAATTTTTTTAGGCAACAAGCCTATGCTTGCATCGTGGGCATTGCTTGGACTATCATCCTGCTGGAGCCTGGAGAAAGGTCCCACTGTACGCTCTGTAGAAAACGCGTAGACGCGATGTGTAGCAGGTAGATGTCCCAGCCTCTCACATGTGTGTTCCTAGTCTTGTTGCCATAGCGAGGCATTAAGTAACCCCCCAAACACAGGCACTGTTTATTTGTCAGCAACATTTGTCTGTGGAGTCATGATTTTACACTTAGTAACCAAGGTGACTTCATGCTCCATGCGGTCCGTAAAGTACTTGCTAATGATGCTCTCTCTCCCCTGTCCTCCACGCCAAATGTCTCGGGGTAATCCTTGACTCATCCCTCTCCTTCAAGCCCCACCTCTAGTTCCTAACCAAGTCCCTGTCACTCCAACTCAAAAATATTTCAAGAATTTGCTCGTTACTCAACCCTGACACAGCTAAAACACTCATTAATGCCCTCATCATCTCCCGCCTTGACTACTGGAACCTCCTTCGCACAGGCCTCCCTGCCAACTCTCTTGCACCTCTCCAATCTATACTAAACTCTGCTGCCCGACTAATCCATCTGTCCTCACGCTACTCACCTGTCTACACCCTCTGCCAAGCCCTTCACTGGGTCCCCGCCACACAGAGAGCTCACTTTAAAACACTGATCATGACATTCAAAGCCTTACACAACCTATCCCCACCATACATCTCCGACATGATCTCCCGATACCATCCCTCACGCTACCTGCGTTCATCCAAAGAACTTCTCCGACACTCCCCCCTCATCTCCTCTTCCCACAACCGCATACAGGATTTCTCCCGGGCATCAACCATGCTCTGTAACTCGCTGCCCCACCTCATCACTCACTCGCCTACCCTGGGAACCTTCAAGAAACACCTAAAGACTCACCTCTTCCGACAGGCCTACAACCTGCCATGACACCCCGCTACACGCCCCACGACCGACACCTTCCCCACCCTATTGTATCCCCACCCACCCCTCGTTGAATGTGAGCCCACGCGTACAGGGTCCTCTCCTGTTGTACCTCTATGACCTTATTGTCTATGTTTATTGTACTTCTCCTTGTGTACCTTATCCTCATGTAAAGCGCCATGGAACCTATCGGTGCTATATAAATAAATAATAATTATAATGATGATGACTTTAAGCCCACCCACAAAACAACCTACACATCCTTTCCCTGAAAAAAGACAGACACAAAGCAGTTTTTGTAAACTGGGTATTATTCCGCCATAATGGTAAAAATGTCAGAATTTTTTTTTTTTTTTTTTTTTTTTGGTACAACTTTGTAAACAGTAGGAAAATATAAGAAATAATAACATAAAGAAATTGTGCAATGCACATGAACACAAAATAAAAAACAAAAAAATAAGGGGTCTACAGCTGCTGGTAGGTTGCCGCATCCTCCGGCCTTGCCAGTAAAGTGACACCATCACCCTGGTCCTGCAAGAGGTCAAGGGCCCCATGAATGGCCTCCGGCAACCCTTGAGGGTGGATCCTCTGGGCCGGTGTGGGGAAAAATGGTAGGTCCCTGTTAGGTGGCCATTGTGGAAAGGTAGGTACAGGCCTCTGGGGTGGCACATGGCTGTCCCGGGGTGTGGGCCTGTCTTGTAGGTTGTAGTGTCTGAATTGCCACCCCTCCAAATAATTGAAAACCTCACCTGGGTGGTTTGGTGGGCGACTGGCGTCAAGCACAATCTGTAATGCTGACCTTGCCCGCAGTAGCCTGTGAAATGGAATTTCATCCAGGAATGGTATCAGACTGTGGGCAAAGTCAGCATTACTTTGTGCACGCCGTCTATTAGGTGACCCGGGATCAGACCATGGCTGCTGTGAGGTGGGCATCCAGGTTCCTCCTCTTGCGGCCGGACATGCCCCAAAGCTGGGGTTGGTGCTGGTGGCGGCGGTGGTGGTGTTGGTGCTGGTGGCGGCGGTGGTGGTGTTGGTTCTGGTGGCGGCGGTGGTGGTGTTGCTGGTGCTGGTGGCGGCGGTGGTGGTGGTGCTGGTGCTGGTGGCGGCGGTGGTGGTGGTGTTGGTGCTGGTGGCGGCGGCGGTGGTGGTGGCGCCGGCCGTGGTGGTGGTGGTGGGTTTTCTCCACGCCGCCTTCTGTTTGGCGGTGGAGGGTTCACAGCACGCCACCCTCTGTAGTAAGCTTCTCTGTGGGTAAAGTAAAAAAAAATTTTGTGAATGCATTGCATTTGGAAACAAAAACATAGGTCAAACATTAAGTTGCACGCTTTTTAGACTCTGTGTATCTGTGTATTATTAATCAGATATTTGTTATTATTATGAAAGAATAACCAACTGTACATAACATAAAGGAATACGTGACTTTCTTTGCTAATTCCATACTAATACATAATTTTTCACCCCCTGATTACCACCCACCCCCCCCCCATCCCATCTAATCTAGACGATCAATAACACCAATGGTTCACATGAAAAAAAAAAGTCCCCCTGACTTCACTTTTAACTTGACATACTTAATTCACAAAACTTTTAGCTTATATCATCTATATAAAGCAGGGAAGGGGTTGAAAGGTATACAATATATATATATATAATCTATTTATATAATCGGGAGTTTGAAATTCTGGCACTGTAGCCTAATCCCAAACTCCTTAGCGTCACTGCGAGCGGAGACGCGTATGCGCCTTCGCGAGCCGCAGACGCTTAACTCACACAGCCGCTATAGCGTTTTCTCTAGCGGCCTCGCGCCCTCCGCTCACAGCAAGACCTGCGCCCCTCACAGCGCCCAATCCGCCCCGGCATGCTGGCATTTGTACTTCCCCCGTCTGTGCACCCACAGGTCTTAGCAGATCACTGATGCTGACAGCGGGGGGGGACAACACAGACAATCAAATCAGGAGGAGGTCAGTGTCAGGAGGAGATGACAGACGCCCGCCGGGGCCTGTGACACTGCAGAGGTCACAGCGGGGCTGTGTGTGCGGACAACGGGGAGGCCGGGGGCTACGGACGTACCGGACACGTCCTCTGCTCCTGGAGATGTGCCGCGGTTCCGCGCTCGCAGCGTATCTGACGCTGGAGCCGCGCTCACCACGCCCACACACGCCCTCTGCCAAACAACCCACACCTCTCACTAACCTCCTGCAGCTAACCACACCCCATGTTTACCTTTGCCATGATGTCATTTAGCTGCGGCCGCTATCTTTAATAAGGTCAGAAATGATGGCAGTAATCGGATCTCTGCTCCCTCTAGCACGCCCCAACACTGTAGCACCATCTATTAACCCTATTCTCATCACCTATATACTCTGCTATCCACTGAGCCGCCTGTATACTCTGCTACCCACAGACCCGCCTGTATACTCTGCTACCCACAGAGCCGTCTTTATACTCTGCTACCTCAGACCCGCCTGTATACTCTGCTACCCACAGACCCGCCTGTATACTCTGCTACCTCAGACCCGCCTGTATACTCTGCTACCTCAGACCCGCCTGTATACTCTGCTACCCACAGACCCGCCTGTATACTCTGCTACCCACAGACCCGCCTGTATACTCTGCTACCCACAGACCCGCCTGTATACTCTGCTACCTCAGACCCGCCTGTATACTCTGCTACCCACAGACCCGCCTGTATACTCTGCTACCCACAGACCCGCCTGTATACTCTGCTACCCACAGACCCGCCTGTATACTCTGCTACCCACAGAGCCGTCTTTATACTCTGCTACCTCAGACCCGCCTGTATACTCTGCTACCCACAGACCCGCCTGTATACTCTGCTACCTCAGACCCGCCTGTATACTCTGCTACCCACAGAGCCAAAATGGAAACTAATGTATATATTTATAAATAATACTAAATGTACACAACAGTGCTGCAGACACATACCTTGGCATACGGGCCACCGGGTGAAGGAAGGACAGCCGGTCATAAAAGTGGTAGTGGTTGAGCAATGGAGCGGCTCCCGGTTGTCTCTCTGAGTACTGCCGGTACTGCTTCTTATGCTGGTCCCGGCAGCTCCTCCACCGTTTTTTAAGATGGTCAACTGTGAAATGATTTGAAACCGGGTTTAGAGATGTGTAATATTTGAAACAACAAAAGTATGTGTACAAATCAACAATAACATTTTATTCATTTTGTGTGTGTAATGTGTATACAAGGCACAGTGACACGACAGTGTGGAACATCATCAACAGCATTACGGACATTGAGCTCACGTGGCCACAATCACAAATGAGGCAGGACACATGTCAACGCATAGAGAATGTAATAGTGCGGGCACCAGACTCTGGTCATTAGTGGTATTTATATACACCCAACCCCTTGGCCGAAAGAGCCAGGAGGATCAGACATTAAACTCATTGTACTGTTGTGAGCCCATCCAAATATAGGCAACTATGCGGTGGAGCATGATAACACATTCAGGGTCCTGTATACCCTGCTATGGGGGCCCTGTATTCCCACTGCTGGGGGCCCTGTAAACCCACTGGGCCACTGTCTACCCACTGCTGGGGGCCCTGTATACCCACTGCTGGGGGGGCCTGTACACACACTGAGGGCCCTGTATACAGGGACTGACTGGCACCCTACAGTTTGGGTCGCAACCCTCCCTCACCGGCCCGACACAGGTGAGGACGGGGGGTGGGGAGGGTGATGACTGGCGGCCGCCTCACAGTCACCGCAGCTCCCGCATTCTCCTATGGCTCGCTCCCAGCCGCGGCCTCGCGCTCCTCACAGCCGCTCGCTAACAGTCGCAGCCGCACGCCACTCACAGACGCTCACTCCCGGACGCAGCCGCGTGCTGATGACGTCATCGCGCGCCCAGGAGCTTCCGTTTCCGCCTGCTGCTTCAGGGACATGCGGATTATTCATGCTCCTGCAGCCGCATGACCCGTGGCACCTGGGCCAGTCCGCCCCTGCCTGTATACCACAATATGGGGGGGATGTATACCCATCTGGGGGCCTGTATACTCTGCAGGGGGAGGTGTATACTCTGAGGGGGGCTGTCTACCAGTGATAGCCGCTGTATACCAGGATGGCGGTGAATATGTTTTCATAGTTTTTCGGGGCAAAAATAGGGGGGTCGGCTTATACACGGGTCGGCTTATACACGAGTATATATACAGTAAATGCAATATATAACGTGTGAACTCATTTAACTTACTTAGATTGCTCTGTTCCTCATGGTCACTCCGATGGAACGCAGGGAACATCTCTTGGGCGATCTCTCTCCAGGCTGTATTAATTAGGGTCGTATCCCCATACTCAGGATCTGTAGGGAGCCATAGAAATGGACGAGCCTCCACAAGTGCAATAAGACGCAGTGTGTTCACCGTGCCACGTCCTGCTGCCATGATTGCACTGATGAATGGATCGCTCTGTGTGTGCGCCTGTCAGCGCGACTCGCTTCCTGTTTCCTTAAAGCATGGTGTGTGCTGGAGAATCGCTTCCCCCGCATCATCGGCTACAAGCCTCAAAATAAGAGAAAAACCAGCGAGTTTGGACTCGCACACTTTCAGAGACACATCAGCGAGTTGTAAATGTCATTATTCGCTATTACTCGGGTCCCTATTCATTAACATTGGACTCGCTGGACTCGCAACGAGTCCCGAGTCCTTGACTCGGACTCGTTGGGGTCTTGCGATTCCGAGTCTTTTCGGACTCGCTCATCCCTAGTGGTGATATCAGGAGGGTTAACACAGCAGGGGCCATCATATAGGTTGTGCAGGGCTTGCATAACCTTGGAAGGTGAGCGACCACCTGTTCCTTGCCACTGTTTATGTTCATGATAATCCTACACATTGCGCCCCTCTCTCTTTTTTATCTTGCATTAGACTGAAGATAGAAGGCAGAAGAATAGGACAACTTTACCCCTAATCAAGTACAAAAGGCATTCCAAAACTTGGAAACAAACTGTGTACCGCGATCTGAGACCACATCGGAGGGAACCACATGAAGTCGCATGATCTCCCTGACAAATACCTGTGCCAGTGTCTTGGCATTAGGAAGTGCTGGTAGTGCCACAAAGTGTACCATCTTGCTGAACCTATCAACTAGTACCAAAACCACCGTCTTGCCTGCAGACACGGGGAGATCCATAATAAAATCCATAGACAGAAGTGCCCATGGTCTATCAGGAATGGACAATGGCATGAGAGATCCAGACGGACGGGTATACGGAACCTTAGTGCATGCGCAAACACTACAAGCAGACACGAAGTTAGTCACGTCCTCATGCAACCCTGGCCTCCAAAAACAACGAGACAAAGGATCCAAGGTGGCCCTACTACAAGGACTACCTGCCAGTACAAAGTCATGATGTTCTATAATTACCATGAGGTGCAAATTAGGTGGTACAAAAAGTCTCCCCAAAGGGCAGGAGAAAGGAGCGCACCCCTGAGCCTTCAACACCTCCCCCTCCAAACCCAGGTAAAGAAGCGAAACAACCAACACCTCCTGTAAAATGAACGGGACTCTCTTAATTACTACCACCCGGTAAACTACGTGATAATGCATCTGCCTTCACATTCTCAACCCCGGATGGTAGGTGATGGTGAAATAAAATCTTGTAAAAAACAAGGACCATCTGACTTGTCTGGAGTTTAGACGCTTGGTGGATTCAAGGTAAGATAAGTTCTTATGGTAGGTGATATACAGTGATGGGATGGACAGCCCCCTCCAACCAGTGACACCATTCCTCAAAAGCCAACTTAATAGCCAAAAGTTCTCAATTACCGACATCATAATTTCTCTTGGCCGACGATAATTTTTTGGAGAAAAAGGCACATGGCAACCATTTACCAAGAGACGGCCCTTGTGGCAACACTCCCCCCACCCCCACCTCAGATGCATTCACCTCAACAATAAAGGGCTGAGAAAGATCAGGTTGACAGAGGATAGGTGCAGTAGCAAAGCATCTCTTCGGGGAGGAGAAAGCCTGGTGAGCTGATACTGGCCACTTAAAAAAATCAGGCCCCTTCTGTCATGGCAATAAACAGTTAATAATTTATATAAGTTTATTGAAGCCATTCAGAAACCTTTGCTCATCTTCTTCTCCCAGATTCTCCCCTCCTCCGGGATTCCTCTGTCTCAGATTCTATATAATGTTTTGAGTTAGATGTAGCAGTGTGGAAGCTCTTATCAAGATGTTCCCGTACCAACTGTACTAATCCAAGGCTGAATTGAAATGCTAACTAACACCCACTATATGAATTGAATGTTTTTTCAGAATAAAATGTAGATTTAGCATAATATGATGCCATCACCTAGTAACACCCCTAAGTAATAAAACTGCTAACCTCTCCTAAAATAAAGGTCTTTGTCATTAAGCTCAACTTTGACTTGTTGTCAGCGTGGTTCTTACGATGGCGTGCACACACTCAGACAAAGCATCCAATTTGGCGGCAGACACTTAAGACAATAGCCCAACTGAAAAGTGTGGCGGGCAACCATTACACTTCTTTGTCATGTCCATGAGAGCTTTCACAATTACAGAATATTTCTTAATAAATTTACAGAAAAAATTGGTAAATACTAAAAAGCGTTGTAATGCCCTCACGTCTTCCGACGATCCGAGTCAAGCACCATCTGAACCTTCTCTAGATCCATATGAAAACCTGAAGGCGACAACAGGTACCCCAGAAATTGTACCTCCTGAATGACGAAAACACATTTCTCCAGTTTACCATAGTTTGTTGTCCCTTAAAATCTGTAGCACCTGTTTAACATGAGACTGATGTGCCGCCATATCAGGTGAGCAGATCAAAATAGAAAGTAAACTACCATAAATCTACCCATCAAATGATGGAAACTATCATTTACAAAGTGTTGAAAAACTGCAGGGTAGTGATGGGCGAATCCTAAATTACTCGGAATCGCTTGACTCTAGCGAGTCCGAGCACAGGACTCGCTACTCGTTGCGAGTCTAGCGAGTCCAATGTTAATGAATGGGGAAGCGAGTAATAGCGAGTAGTGTGAGATTTACAAATCGCAGATGTGTCTCGGAAGCTTCAGCCTGAAGCAATCCTAGTTTTGTCATTTATTTGCATTGCTCGTTTACTTTGCAACTGTAATCGCTGGGAAACTCGCACAGATAAGAATCCTGTCTTCTCTAGCAGAGAGGACATCGCGTTTTGGACTGCGTCGGACGGAAGAGGATTTTTTTCATTAAAGATGGAGTCCCTAATGGCTTTTTTTTTTATTTCTAATAAAAAATTTTCTTTGTGTTGTGTTTTTTTTAAAACAATTTAATAGAAATTCATGGCGGTCATGTCTAATATTGGCGTGACCGCCATAAATTTCGGGCTTAGGGCCAGCTGATAATACAAAGCTGGCCCTAACCTCTTTATTACCCAGCGTGCCACCGCTACCAGGGCCGCTGGAAGAGCGGGGTTCAGCGCCAGAGGATGGCGCTTCAATGAACGCACCATCTTCTGGGGCGGCTGCGGGCTGCAATTTGCAGCGGGGGGTGCCCAGAAAGCTTGGGCATCCCTGCACTGCGGATTCCATCCCCCAGCTGCTTAGCTGTACCTGGCTAGACATAGAAATTGCGCAGAGCCCCATGCATTTTTTTTTAATTATTTCATGAAATTCTGAGATTCTGACTCTGACTCTGACTCTGAGACTCTGACTCTGAGACTCTGACTCTGAGACTCTGAAATTCATGAAATAATAAAAAAAAAATGCGTGGGGCTCCGCGCAATTTCTATGTCTAGCCAGGTACAGCTAAGCAGCTGGGGGCTGGAATCCGCAGCGCAGGGATGCCCAAGCTTTCTGGGCACCCCCCGCTGCAAATTGCAGCCCGCAGCCGCCCCAGAAGATGGCGCGTTCATTGAAGCGCCATCCTCTGGCGCTGAACCCCGCTCTTCCAGCGGCCCTGGTGGCGGTAGCACGCTGGGTAATAAAGGGATTAATACCAGCTTTGTTATACAAGCTGGTATTAAGCCCGAGATTCTTAATGTCAGGCCACGTTTGACCCAGCCACTAAGAATCTCCAATAAAGGGTTAAAAAAACACAACACAGAGAAAATTTTTTATTTGAAATAAAAAAAAGAAGCCATTAGGGACTCCATCTTTAATTAAAAAAATCCTCTTCCGTCCAACGTAGTCCAAAACGCGATGTCCTCTCTGCTACATCCCCTGTGTATAGATAGATGTCTATGCACAGGGAATGAGCAGACTGAGAACAATCTCAGCACTGCTACATCAGGCAGCAGGCGGGCTCTAGGACCCTGGAGCTGCACAGAGCAGACAGCTGGACTCAGCTCGCAATGTAACAGCAGTTACATTGCGAGTTTCCCTGCTATCACTGGCACAGTAGCCGAGTCTAATGCTAGACAATGACAATCCTAGTTTTGTCAGCGTTTCTGACAAAACTAGGATTGATATTGATTTGCATTGGACTCGTGCGAGTAATCACTGGGAAACTCGCAGAGTACCGAGTCCTGCGAGTCCCTTACTACTCGCCGAGTAACGAGTCCTAGCGAGTAGATTCGCCCATCCCTACTGCAGGGGCGTTAATGAGCCTGAACGGCATCATGAGACTCTCAAAATGGCTTTCAGGGGGTATTAAAAGCAGTTTTCCATTCATCCCCTCTCTGATTCTAATCAGGTTGTAGGCCCCCTTCAATTCCAACTTGGAGAACCATTTTGCTCCCAGAACAAATCAGAAATCAGAGGAAGGGGATATGAATCACGGACAGTTATCTGCAGGGCCGCATCATCAACGAGCCAATATGAGCACTGTGCTCAGGCGGCGATGAGTCCCTGAAGACAGGGGGCGGCAGAGCGGTCAGATTACATGCTGCCGAACTCCTGTCAGTGACTGTGGAGCAGCTGCGGTCGGGACTGGGGAAGGAGGAGGTTCTAGGCTGCTTTTACTTTCAATACAGCAGCAATTGGCTCTGCCTTCTCATTATCTGCCCATCCCAGCCAGGGAGTGTGATGATTGGTCAATCAAGCAGTCATTCTACCTCTGCATCAAGGGACCCTGTGTTCATCGGGACTCCAGGTGCTGTATATGGGGGGCTCTGCTGTGTAATGGGGCTCTGCTGTATGTGGGGGTGCTGTATATGGGGCTGGGGTACTGTATATAGGGGGCTCTGCTGTGTATGGGGGGCTCTGCTGCATGTGGGGATGCTGTATAAGGGGCTGGGGTACTGTATATGGGGGGCTCTGCTGTATACGGGGCTGGGGTGCTGTATATGGGGGTGCTGTGCTGTATATGGGGCTGGGGTACTGTATATGGGGGGCTTTGCTGTATATGGGGCTGGGATACTGCATATAGGGGGCTCTGCTGTATATGGGGATAGGGTGCTGTATATGGGGGACTCTGCTGTATATGGGGCTGGGGTACTGTATATGGGGGTGCTGTGCTGTATGTGGGGCTGGGGTATTGTATATGGGGGGCTCTGTGGTATATGGGGCTGGGGTGCTGTTTATGGGGTGCTCTATATGGGGGAGCTCTGCTGTATATGGGGGTGCTGTGCTGTATATGGGGGTGCTGTGCCATATATGGGGGTGCTCTGCTGTATGTGGGGCTGCTGTACATGGGGCTGGGGTGCTGTATATGGGGTGCTGTGCTGTATATGGGGGAGCTGTGCTGTATATGGGGGTGCTGTGCTGTATATTGTGGTGCTGCATATGGAGGTACTGTGCTGTTTATGGGGGTGATGTATATGGGGCTCCTGAGCTGTATATGGGCGTGCTATATTGTACATGGGGGTGCTGTATGGTATATGGAGGGCTATGGGATGCATTATACTATATGGAGGACTATGGGGATGCAGTATAGCATTTGGATGACTATGCATGGTGCATTATATTATATGGAGGGCTATGGTGTTGCTTTATAATATTTGTAGGTTTATGGGGTGCATTGTAATATATGGAGGACTATGGGAGGGCATTATAATATATGGAAAATTATGGGGGCATTGTCTATGGGGGTGCATTATATAATAAGGAGGTGTATTATAATATATGGAGCCAATTATACTATATGGAAGTCATTACAATATTTGGACGGCTCTGTGGGGGCAGGATAATACTTGCAGGGCTATGGTGGAGCCTTTATACTTTATGGGGGGCTATTTGAGGGCTGTGTTGGGGCCTATTATACAGTGTGAAGAGTTTTAGGGACCATTATACTATATGGAGGGCTGTGAGGGGGTCACAGTTGGGGATCATACTGTGCCAGAGTAGTTGGGGGATACCATATGGTACGTGTGGAGGATCCTGTGGAGGAATTCACTGTGGGGGATCATAGTGTTTGGGGGACACTTTTAGTGGCATCATACTTTACGGGGGCAATGAAAGATCAATTCTCCCGCCGGTTGGTTGGCACTTGTCCTCCTTTCTGCTCCCACGTTGGAGGGTGATGGGTGCTGCAGGTGGATGATGGGGGCTGCTGGAGACATTGGGGAATGATGGAAGTGGCAGAAGGATGATGGGGACTTTGGGGTATGACTGGGGCTGCAGATGGATGATGGGGGCTGCAGGGGGACATTGGGGGATGATGGAGGCTGCAGAAGGATGATGGGGATATTGGGAGATGATGAGGGCTGCAGAAGGATGATTAGAGCTGCAGGTGAATATTGGGGTATGATGGGGGCTGCAGATGGATGATTGGGTCTGCAGGGGAACATTGGGGGATGATAGTGGCTGCAGATGGATGATGGGGTCTGCAGGGGGACATTGGGGGATGATGGGGGCTGCAGATGGATGATGGGGTCTGCTGGGGGACATTGGGGGATGATGGAGGCTGCAGAAGGATGATGGGGACATTGGGGGATGATGGGGGCTGCAGATGGATGATGTGGGTGTAGGGGGACATTGGTGGATGATGGAGGATGCAGAAGGATGATGGGGACATTGGGGGATGATGAGGGCTGCAGATGGATGACAGGGAACTTGGGAGATGATGAAGACTGCAGAAGGATGATGTGGGCTGCAGGGGGATATTAGAGGATGACAGGGGCTGCAGATGGATGAACAGGTCTGCAGGGGGACATTGGGGGATGATGGAGGCTGCAGAAGGATGATGGGGATATTGGGAGATGATGAGGGCTGCAGAAGGATGATGGGAGCTGCAGGCAGATATTGGGGTATGATGGAGGCTGCAGATGGATGATTGGGTCTGCAGGGGGACATTGGGGGATGATGGGGGCTGCAGATGGATGATGGGGTCTGCAGGGGGACATTGGGGGATGATGGAGGCTGCAGAGGGATGATGGGGACATTGGGGGATGATGGGAGCTGCAGATGAATGATGTGGGTGTAGGAGGATATTGGGGGATGATGGAGGCTGCAGAAGGATGATGGGGACATTGGAGGATGATGGGGGCTGCAGATAGATGTTGGGAATATTGGGAAATGATGGAGGCTGCAGAAAGATGATGGAGGCTGCAGAAGGATGATGGAGGCTGCAGGGTGGTATTGGGGGATTATGGAGGCTGCAAATGGATGATTGTGATATTGGGAGATGATGGGGGCTGCAAGAGGATGATGGAGGCTGCAGGGGGATATTGGGGGATGATGGGGGGCTGCAGATGGATGACGTGGGATATTAGGAGATGATGGGGGCTGCAGAAGGATGATGTGGGCTGCAGGGGGATATTGGGGGATGATGGTGGCTGAAGGTTGATTGGGGCTACAGGAGGACATTGGGGGATGATGGAGGCTGCAGAAGGATGTTGGGGATATTGGGAGATGATGGAGACTGCAGATGGATGATGGAGGCTACAGGGGGACATTGAGGATGATGGGGGCTGCAGATGGATGATGGATGACACAGTTTGGTTATGCTGGTCTGTGATGACAATTACTGTACAAGATGTAATAAATGTTCATTTTTTTTGTTCATCAATAAATGTGAATTCTTCATGGAGATAAGACTTCCCCTGAAAATAAGACATTGCAGGGCAAAAATTAATATAAGACGGTGTCTTATTTTCACGGAAACAGGGTATTAGCTCTGGACAGCCTCGTGAGCGGCGCTTGTGATTGGCTAAGCATTTCAGGAGGAGGCGTGGTCTGTTAGGGAAGAGGCGCCATTTTACCATCTTAGTGCAGTGGCGGCTTGTTGATGCTCAGACTGCAGGTCGTTGTATGTATGGACGGTGCCACATGGTGACATGTCTGACTAGTCAGTGCCAGGCAGTGATCACAATGTAGCTGCCCAGAGTTTTGTAGGTGTGTACCAGAGATAATAGGGGGCAATCAGTGCTGCCTTCTGTGCTATAAGGCTGCAGCCACCATTGTGTGACTGTAGCTTGTGCCAAGCTGCCATTGCCATTAATGATCCTTGTTCTGGATTCTTCTGTGTGATTCTTGCATGTGCGTGTGATGGTTCTGACGTCCTTGTGTTTGGGTGGGGCACCGTTTTAAAGTGAGGCTAGGTTCACCCCTGGTTATCTGATTTAATTCCTGGAAATCTAAACAAGGACGAAGGCCCCCATCATTTTTTTTTAACAAAAAGAATCCTGCTGCGACTGGCAAAGATGAGGGTCTGATATGTCCCTTCTCCAGACTCTGAAATCCTTCATGGCTTATCTCTCAGGACCATTATACAGCCTGGATTTGGGCAGTTTAGCTCCAGGAATGAGGTTAAAAGAACAGGCGTATGCACGGTGAGGAGGGAAATCCTGACAACCCTTTTCTGAGAACACATCCTCATACTCTGATAGATATGTAGGCAAGGACACAGCAGACACTGCAGCAAAAGATGTATTCAAACAATTCTCCACACAGAAATCACTCCACAATGTCTCCGGACTGCCAATCCATCACAGGATTATGTTTAACCAACTATGGCAGGCCCAGAACAATGGGAGCGGGGAGACCCTTCAGAACATAGCAAGAAATTATCTCCTGATATTGGGGTGCAACCTTCTACTTGATATTATGCACACTTTGCGTTAGACTTCCCTGAGTAAGTGGCGCTGAGTCGATGGCATAGATATGAATGGGTTTAGACAACAAACTGAAGGGAAGCCCATGAGTCTTTACAAAATGAGCATCCACCATGCTGACTCCCGCTCCACTATCCGTAAAAACAAAATTTTTTTTAGTTTTGCTCTCTAGTGCCACCTCAGCTCACAGGAGAAAAGGGAATTACATGTGGAAGATACACACTCCTCCAGCTCATTTACCTCCACACCACCCATAGTAACCCGAGTCCCAGGTATTCCACTCCATTTAGGAACAGAGGGACAGGCTCCAATAAAATGGTCCCTTTTACCACAGAAAAAAATAGACCCCCTTTTTTTTTTCTTAATACAGTGCCTTGTGAAAGTATTCGGCTTTTCAGGCTTCAAACATAAAGATATAAATTCTAATTTTTTTGTGAAGAATCAACAATAATTGGGACACAATCGGGAAGTGGAAGGACATTTATTGGATATTTTAAACTTTTTAACAAATAAAGAACTGAAAAGTGGGGCGTGCAATATTATTTGGCCCCCTTGAGTTAATACTTTGTAGCGCCACCTTTTGCTGCAATTACAACTGCAAGTCGCTTGGGGCATGTCTCATCATCAGTTTTGCACATCGAGAGACTGAAATTCTTGCCCATTCTTCCTTGCAAAAGAGCTCAAGCTCAGTGAGGTTGGATGGAGAGCGTTTGTGAACAGCAGTTTTCAGCTCTTTCGACAGATTCTCGGTTGGATTCAGGTCTGGACTTTGACTTGGCCATTCTAACACCTGGATATGTTTATTTTTGAACCATTCCATTGTAGATTTTGATTTATGATCATTGTCTTGTTGGAAGATAAATCTCCAAGTATTTTGCAGATTCCAACAGGTTTTCTTCCAGAATGGTCCATCTTCCCATCAATTTTATCCATCTTCCCTGTCCCTGCTGAAGAAAAGCAGGCCCAAACCATGATGCTGCCACCACCATGTGTGACAGTGGGGATGGTGTTTTGAGGGTGATGAGCTGTGTTGCTTTTACGCCAAACATATCGTATTGCATTGTGCCCAAAAACTTCGATTTTGATTTCATCTGACCAGAGCACCTTATTCCACATGTTTGGTGTGTCTCCCAGGTGGTTTGTGGCAAACTTCAAAAAAGACCTTTTATGGATATCTTTGTGAAATAGCTTTCTTCTTGCCACTCTTCCGTAAAAGCCAGATTTGTGCAGTGTACGGCTGATTCTTGTCCTATGGACAGACTCTCCCACCTCAGCTGTAGATCTCTGCAGTTCATCCAGAGTGATCATGGGCCTTTTGGCTCATCTCTGATCAGTCTTCTCCTTGTTCGAGATGATAGTTTAGAGGAACAGCCGGGTCTTGGTAGATTTGCAGTGGTCTGATACTCCTTCCATTTCAATATGATTGCTTGCACAGTGCTCCTAGAGATGTTTAAAACTTGGGAAACCTTTTTGTATTCAAATCCGGCTTTACACTTCACCAACACAGTATCTCGGACCTGCCTGGTGTGTTCCTTGGTCTTCATGATGCTTTCTGCACTTGAAACAGAACCCTGAGACTATCACAGAGCAGGTGCATTTATAGGGAGACTTGATTACACACAGGTGGATTGTAGTTATCATTACCAGTCATTTAGGACAACATTGGATCATTCAGAGATCCTCACTGAACTTCTGGAGTGAGTTTGCTGCACGAAAAATAAAGGGGCCAAATAATATTGCACGCCCCACTTTTCAGCTTTATATTTGTTAAAAAAAAGTTTAAAATATGCAATAAATTTCGTTCCACTTCACGATTGTGTCCCACTTGTTGTTGATTCTTCACAAAAAAATTTGAATTTATATCTTTATGTTTGAAGCCTGAAATGTGGCAAAAGGTTGAAAAGTTCAAGGGGGCCGAATACTTTCACAAGGCACTGTAAAGGCCAGAATAAACTTTGGAGGCTGTCGCCCCTCCTAGTTGCATGGGTTCATCCTCTACTCTCTCATCTGTTCCTCCTGATACACTCATGACACCAGCATTCTCTCAGGAACGTGTCTTCAGCACTGCTGGTGTTGTCTTGAAAAAAAGCATATAAGTCTTTCCACTGAATGTAGACCGACTAATGGATCTCCAAGGACTGGGGAGTCTAGGTGTTGGCTTAGTTTTCAGTGTGCTGCATTAATCTCCTCCTTACAATATTTTAACTTTGGGGCAATTGTTGCCACTTTAGTGGTTTCTGTGCCTAAATTTTTTTAAAAGGGGGACTTTTGTTGGCATCTCCTTACTTTATGGTCCATGACTTGAGCGCAGTTCTCTGGGCGCATTATTACTCCTGACACTCCTGCACCTGATCCTAAATGATCAATTTTGAAATGTTATGCCTGTATCTCCTGTGTTGCTGCCATTGGGGCCCAATACAAAATGTATAAGATGGATATCACTTTATTGTGGTCTGACACACATTTTTGGAAAAGTGGGGACACTTCGTAGGGTCTCGTTACTGTGTGATGCATGACTTGAGCAGGGATGTCCAAGTGAGATATGACTCACCCACCAGGGCCGTGGGTTACTCAGGACCGGGTGGCAATTCTGCTGTGGGAGTCATGGTGGTCGAGACCCAGCTCCGTGGACCTGGACAGTCAATAAAAGGGACAGTGTTTAGGAATGAATGTGATGTCACCTGTGGTTTGTGGCTAATATGAGCCATGTTGGAGGTGGTTAAAAATCTGAGAGAGACATGTGTACCAGGACCCACGCTGCTTAATTCAAAGCAAGTAGATTATGTTCATCACCAAATCATTCCTTTATTCCTCCTACGCGTTTCGGAGTCAGTCCCGACTCCTTCCTCAGGGAGCAGTCAGGACTGACTCCGAAATGCGTAGGAGGAATAAAGGAATGTTTTGGTGATGAACATCATCTACTTGCTTTGAATTAAGCAGAGCAGGTCCTGGTACACATGTCTCTCTCAGATTTTTAACTACGGTGATCGTAAGGAGTGTGGATCCTGCAGCAGCTATCATTTGCCGCTTCCATGCTAGTTGTGTGCTACACAACCCTTCCAGGTGAGCAGATATAATTTGTACCAGCCTCACCATATATAAAAGATAAGACCTTATCTTCGCTTCTTTCCATTCTAGTGCATTTACCATGGTGGAGGTGGCAGCCGGGATGATGAGCCCTCCACGGCTAGGTCTTTTGATCCCCAGGGCAGGTGTAGTGATTGTGGGTTATCTGGATGCTGTAGTTGCTCTCTCATCGCAGCATCTCCTGTGGCAGAAAACAAGTGTGCAGCTCCACAGGGCAGCCACTGCAGTTTCAGTACAAATAAGTCTCAAGCACAGTTCTTGAGTTCACCGGGTACTTTACTGCTTCCACACAAAAGCACAGTCTCAGTCTCAGCATTTAACAGTTCATTTACAACAAGTGTAGTGGACCCTGCTCACACTGTAGTTACGGGCTTAGGTTCTCACTGCAGCCTGGATGGTTCCTCTTCCTCATTCCCCCTCAGTACACCTTTTGGGCCCTCTGTTTCTTTCTCATCTCCTTCGTGTACAGTTTCGGTCTGGCCGTCACAGGCTCTGCAGTGATCTATCCCACACTCTGGGTCCTACACCGCACCGGTTGTTGGGTCTCGGGACATAGAGTTCCCGCATCCCGCCAGGTGTCTCGTGGTTAGGGGATTGAAGCGTTCCTGGCCACATCTACAGAGGCGGCACTTTGGTTCTCAGTGATGCGGGTTATTCAGGCTCCTTTGTCTCCTTGTATCTCTCCACGGGTTCAGCCTGAGTTCCTGGCCGGCCATTAGTGGATAAGGCCGCCGGGCCCAGTTATTCTTTCTGTCTGCGACACGAGCTGAAGGGTGCCTCGGCTTGGGGATTATTATTATTATTTATCTATTTAGCGCCATTAGGTTCCATGGCGCCTTACATGAGGATAAGGTAGACAAGGACAAGTAAACTAAAAGTAGACAATCGGGACATACAGGTACAGGAGGGGAGGGGCCCTGTCCACGAGGGCTCACAGTCTACGAGGGAAGGGTGGGGATACAGTAGAATGGAGAAATGTCAGTCTTGGGGTGGTCACCCGGGTCTCATGGCAGGTTGTAGGCTTGACGGAATAGGTGAGTCTTCAGGTGACACTTGAAGGTTCACAGGGTCGGAGAGTGCCTGACGTGCTGGGGTAGGGAGTTCCAAAGTATGGCTGATGCCTGGGAGAAGTCCTGAACATGGTTGCGTGAAGAGGAGATGAGAGGGGAGCGGAGGAGGAGTTCTTGGGAGGATTGGAGGTTGCGTGGGGGTAGGTATCGTGAGACCAGGTCGGAGATGTATGATGGGGACAGGTTGTGTATGGCTTTCTACGCCATGGTTAGTGTTTTGAACTGGGATCTCTTGGAGGCGGGGAGCCAGTGAAGGGCTTGGCAGAGGAGGGAGACAGGGGACAGATGGATTAGTCGGAGATGAGGATAGATTGGAGGGATGTAAGGGAATTAGCCGGGAGGCCAGTGAGAAGGAGGTTGCAGTAGTCATGGTGGGAGATGATAAGAGCATGAATAAGTGTTTTAGCTGTGTTGTGGCTAAGGAAGGAGCGGATCCATGAAACGTTTCTAAGCTGGGGCCGGAGGGACGTGGTGAGGGCCTTGATTTGGAGCTTGAAGGATAGAGAGGAGTCGAGGATTAACCCGAGGCACTTGGCATGGTGGACTGGGTAGAGAGGGCAGTCATTGGCGCAGATAGATAGGTCGGGAAGTGGGAGGGAATTTCTTGGGGGGAAGACGATGAATTCAGTTTTGTCCATGTTGAGTTTAAGGAAGCGAGCAGAGAAAAAGGATGAGATGCGGAAAGGCATTGTGGGATTTTGGAAAGTAGGGAGGTGATGTCAGGGCCGGACAGGTAGATTTGGGTGTCGTCGGCGTAGAGGTGGTATTGAAAGCCGTGGGACTCAATGAGTTGCCCTAGGCCGAGAGTGTATATGGACAAAAGTAGCGGTCCCAGGACTAATCCTTGGGGGACCCCGAAAGAAAGAGGGTAGGGCGAGGAGGAGGTGTGGGAGTGGGAGACACTGAAGGTCCGGTCCGCTAAGTATGAGGAGATCCAAAAGAGGGCAAGGTGGGTGATGCCGAGGGATTCCAGGATCTGGAGAAGAAGGGAGTGGTCAATCATGTCAAAAGAAGCAGACAGGTCGAGGAGTGGGAGGATGGAGTAGTGGCGTTTGTTCTTGGCAGTCAATAGGTCGTTGGTGACTTTGGCCAGGGCTGTTTCATTGGAGTGGTGGGGTCAGAAGCCGGATTGTAGGCGGTCGAAGAGGGAGCAGGAGGAGAGGTGAGAAGACAGTTCAGAGTGGATGTGCTGTTCAAGTAGTTTAGAGGCGAATGGAAGAAGAGATATGGGGCAATAGTTAGAGACAGAGGTAGGGTCGAGGGAGGGTTTTTTAAGGATGGGTGTGATTAGGGCATGTTTGAATACAGAGGGGAACTTGGTGTTCCTGTGTTTTACTACTGTTCCTCCACCCCTTTGTCCGCGTTCTCTCTTCTTCCCACACGTAGCTACTCCCGTCACCCCTCGCCTGGCATGAAGCGACTTAGGCTCTTGGTCAGGGTGTTTGTGTGTGAGTGTTTGTGTGGAGTGACCACCCTGCCTATCCCAGCTGCAGTTCACCCTGTGGCCTCCTGGTCGCAGGGGTGCCACACATGCCTACACCTGTCACTCATCCTCCTTTTACTCCTCCTTTTACTTAATGTAGAAAACTGCTTCCCCTTTTCCCCTGTGACTCATCCATTTGTCAATTCTTATTGCGTTTCACCCACCTCTAAAATTTAAGTGCATGTGAGCCACCTCCTATTTTTAACTGATTTAGAAGTTGGCACAGACCGTTTCTCATGCACCTATGCTACACCATGATGAGACTATTTGTATTTTTTGTAAATTGTTGTCCTGTTTCCTGGTGTCTGGCACTAATATAAGCAGTTTGACAGCTTTTAGACACATTTGAAGACGTTTTCTATGTGTCTCAGGTTGCCTGCCATTGATTTCAATGGAGTTATTGGGGGTTTGGTGAACTGTTCATCAAACAATTTGGCGAACACCCTGCTATTCGGTGAACCGAACTGAACCCGAACATTAAAGTGTTCACTCACCTCCAGTGCAGATTAAGCTCATATCTGCAGGTTAATGCAATTATTTTAAATGACAGGTTCTCTTTAAATTATGAAAACACGTGTTATATGAAATCTTTTCTCACAAAAGATCAGCCGATCAGCAAGCTTTAATAGTGCAAGATGGAGAATAAAGCAGTTAAATCGTACTTACTGACCGGGTTTCCACGCTGCTGTCACTGCTTCTGGGTCTGCTCATTACACCTTATCAATATTCCTTTGCTTCCTCACCCTCCCTCTATGACAGTGTCTGTGCTTGGTTGCCCTCACGGTAGTGTAAAAAACATAAATAATTGAAAAAATAGTGGGGGGTCTCACAAATTTTTATACCCAACAAAAACAAAGCCTAGAGCTGGAGATTGCAGCTCCCAGGGGTGTGCTTTATCTTGGTTGCATATCAAAATATGGGGACACCACACAGGTATTTTTAAATTACTTAAATAAATAATTTAAAGAACCAGTGTGGGTTGCATCCCCAGTTTTGATACCCAGCCGAGATAAATCACAAAGCAAGGGGCTGGTATTGTCAGCCTGGGGATGTCTATGGTTATTGTGTGGTTACATCTGTGCTGTCATGTCCCGCAAGCCGTCGATCTAGTAGTAGGTTCAAGTAAGTTAACTGACAGCAGGGGGTAACCCCGAAGTGTGAACTCTCTTGACTTCCGTAACAGCCCCAGTCTCACAGCCGAGGGCACCCCAATGGCTGTCAGTGGGTACCAGAAACTGCAGTGAGTAGATGCGTTTTCCATCACTGCAGATTCTGGATGTACCAGAGCCGGGATCATTGCCAGACTTGCTGTGGATTACAAGACAAAGATGGGAGTACTGGTGTGCCACGGTCTGCGCTGCTGTGGTATGAAAAAACTCACCAAAGAGTCAGCAGTTATTCCATCCTTTATTTCCTCCTCTCTCCAACGCGTTTCAGCGCCACACCCGGCGCCTTCCTCAGGGACATTCAGGAAGGCGCCGGGTGTGGCGCTGAAACGCGTTGGAGAGAGGAGGAAATAAAGGATGGAATAACTGCTGACTCTTTGGTGAGTTTTTTCATACCACAGCAGCGGGACCGTGGCACACCAGTACTCCCATCTTTGTCTTGGATTTAAAACCACTATCCAGTGGTCGGTGGAGGTCCTGCAGCAGCTGGAACACTGTTTCCAAAATGCCTTCAAACCAGTTGTGGGGATCACAACTGGACCAGGTGAGCAGCTTCACAGCACCACCTCCTTACACAAGTGTCACTAGTGATAGGGCACTATTGCGCCTTTTGTCCCCCTCCCTATTTTTCTTTTGCTGTGGATTACGTCAGACCAGGGCAGGATGTTACTTGGGTTAACAAAGGGGTGAAAGAAGATATATGTGTTTTTTATTTCAAGGATTTTTCTCTGTGTTTTGCTTTTATATCTTTTGATTTACTGGTTAGTAATGGGGGTCTCATAGAACATTACACATTACTAACGTAGGGCCTGATGGCAGCTGTAATTTTTGATACATCACAGCTGTCATTAATCCCTTATATTACCCTGACTGCTACTGCACCACGGCAGTCAGGATGAGCAGGGTAAAGTGCCAGTATTTGGAGCTTCTAAGGCTGCATGCTCACAGTCCGGAGGAGCTGCGTGTTGAACGCAGCTCCTCCGGACCTGAGTGAAGCCGCAGATAGCTGCAGGGAGACCGCAGCCACCCTGTACTTACCGTGTGTGGCAGGCTTCTCCCTGCAGAAACAAAAGCATTATCCACAGCACCTCATGGAAAGAGAACCCTCTGGGTTCCAGAAAGATAGGCGCAAGTCCAGAGCCAGGGAGATCCACCCGGCCGTATTACCATCCAAAAGATTAGAAGAACAGCGCCTTACAAGCTGGAAGTTCAAAACATCAATCCTTTATTCCATCCACCACAGCACAACGTTTCAGTTGTAAAGAACCTTCCTCAAGTGCATACATTACACAGAGACACCATGTGTTTTATAGTATAAAACTCCACCCACACTGATAATGAACCAATCAATGTGGAGTGAAAAAGTAAACAAAGATAAAAATCACCTATTTCCTAGACAGAGACCAACTAACCAAAGCACATTACAATGGGTACATATAGGGCAATACTTCCACACATACAATTAGCTCATCGCCGCATGTGGAGTCAAGTAATCCCGATCCATAATTCTCACCGCATATAGCCAGTAGCCGTCAGGCATCGCCAGTTGTCATAGGAACTCCACGTCAGAGCGGGTCATCACCTATCCGCGCCGCGCACTTCCGGAGTATTAGTGCGCATGCGTCAGCGTCCGTCCTCCATTGGTTAGAACTTCCGTCAGTCAGCTAAGCTACCGACGTATTTCCGGAGGCGGCCAGCCAAAACATCCGTTCGTTCTCTATTGGTTGGAAGCTCCTGTCATTCAACATGGACTTCTAGCCCGTTTCCAGGGGCGGGTCTACTGGTACAATGCGATCATATCATATATTTACCTTATCAAAACGGACATATATTAACAATCCTCCTATCGATTAATCATAATTTAACTCGTCATGGTTCTGAAATAACACAAAAACATGAACGCAATCAGCATATTATAAGGGCCGGACTATAGTCCACAATATCATCTATTTAGATAGCCCACCCGCAATTGGTGACCCACCTGTATGGGGAATACCCATATCATAATAATAAGGCCATAAATCTATAGATATAGGCAAAGTTATGAATAATCGCATTGTTACAGGACAACATATAACCCTTCAACACAAAAAAGGCATCATCATATAAACCCATATGGGGAAAACACAAAATTACATATAATCTCATACAGATATAGGTAGTGTCAAAAACATAAGTAACACTACAGTCATCAATATAATACATTCAGGTGTCAATATAACAAAGCACCCAAATAGATTATTAATTAATGATACAATATACCAATATGCTACATATTAGAAATCCCAGTATATGATAGGTAAAACAATGCCCTCTTGTGTGATCATCTCTCCATTTGCTGTGGGTCATATCCGAATGTCCAACAACAAGTATACCCATAAAGATTAGATAGTCATCCACCTATAGATCAAAAAAGTGATGGTATAAAACAAAATTAAAAACAATATTTACATAGTGATGAGGAAAAGGCAGACAAATCACCCTGAACCAAGAAGACATCCCCTCTGATCATAATCCACATTCATACCCTTTGGGGATAGGGTATCCAGCTCAAATATCCATTTCAATTCTTTAATTTTTAGTTGGGCAACACGGTTCCCACCTCTTCTCAGGGGAGGCACATCGTCTATCACCCTAAATCTGAGCTGGTTGACCGTATGGCCCATCTCATGAAAATGTCTCGGAACCGGTAGTTCAACCAACCCCATTCTTATGGTACTTTTGTGTTTACCTATACGAGTTTTTACTTCCGTTGTTGTCTCCCCTACATAGAGGAGACCACACGGACAGCAAATCGTATAGATCACAAAGTCGCTGTGACACGTATATCTCCTTTTAATTTCATATCTCTTACCAGAACGCGGGTGATTGAAGTACCGGCCTTTGAGAAGATTGCCACCACAGGCACACCCTAGACAGGGGAAATTACCCAGACTTGGTGGTGCAAAAGTTCTCTGAATGTCCCTCCTTGCACTCCCAATGTCCGATCGGACCAGATCATCTTTCAAGTTGTGTCCCCTCCTGTAGGATATTAAAGGTGGTAATTTAAACTCCTCAACTTTAGAGTGTCCTTTTGACAATAAAGGCCAATGTTTTTTGACAATATCCATGAGGCTCTTACTGGATCTACAATATGTGGTTACAATTGGAATTCTCTTGGGGGGGGAAACCTTCAATTTAGGTTTTAACAATTCCTTTTGATCAATGTCCAAAGCTCTTGACTTGAACTTTAACAGCCCACTTTTTGGGTACCCTCTTTTCAAAAACCTATTGATCATATCCTGCAATCGGCTATCAATTTTTGAGTCATCAGCAACAATTCTCCTTACTCTCAGCATTTGGCTCCAAGGGAGTGATTCCACCATTTTTCTGGGGTGCTCACTTAGGAAATGCAATGTGCTATTTCTATCGGTACTTTTAACAAAAAGGTCCGTTTTTAAAACACCATCGTCTTTGTAAACCAAAGTGTCCAAAAATTGCAAATCCACAAGCGAGCAGGTCATAGTGAACCCCAGACCAGGGTGTATGTTATTCAGAAAGTTTAAGAAACCATCCAATTCCTCCCTGTCGCCATCCCACACAAGGAAAATGTCGTCGATATAACGTCGCCAGCCCCTGACATGCCGCCAATATGGAGAACTGTACACATGCTCGCCCTCCAGGACAGCCATATAGATGTTAGCATAAGTTGGGGCCACATTGGACCCCATGGCTGTCCCCCGGCACTGCAGATAGTAATCGTCCCCAAAAAGAAAGAAATTCCTCCTGAGGACGAACTCCAACAGCGTCAGGGCGAACAGTGCACAGCTTGGCGACATGTCAGAGGCGGCGAGCGTCACATCGACGGCATGTAAACCTCTTGTATGTTCAATTGATGTATAAAGCGACACAACATCAAAAGACACAAGCCATGTTGTGTCACAAACCGTGATCCCTGATAAGGAACAAATGAAACTTCCAGTGTCCCTTATATATGAAGGTGCCACTGTGGCAAACCTACGTAGCAAATGATCCAAAAAAATAGAGACTTTATTGCACAAAGAGCCCCTACCCGAAACAATAGGGCGTCCAGGTGGATTTTTCATGTCCTTGTGAATCTTTGGTAAGGTATACAGGGTTGGTACCACTGGGAATTCAATTACCAAGAATTCAGAGAGACCCTGATCTATGATACCATCCTTCAGTGCAGCACCAATCAAAGATTTCAGCTCTAGCTGAAATTTCTCCGTTGGATTATGGGATAATTTCTCATACACCAGGACATCATTCAGTTGCCTCATAATCTCGCCACGATACTGTACGGTGTCCATCACCACAATAGCACCGCCTTTGTCGGCGGGCCTTATGGTGATGGACCCGTCATTTCTCAATTTTTTGATCGCCTCTCTCTCAAGACGTGAAATATTTGACTTATATCCCTGGTAGTTCTTACTCCTCAATTTAGTAACATCATTTTTGACCAGTTTAATAAAGGTCTCAATCACTGGGTCATGGCCTGGTGCCACAAAATTGCTCTTTTTCCACAAGTCTAATTTCTTGAGAGAGAGGACATCACTAGACGCTAGTGTATCAGCATCTGACTTATCAGAAAAATATTTGGCAAGACCCAATCTACGAAAAAACATAAACATATCATTGTCTATCCCGAACCAATCGATATACCCTGTTGGACAAAAGGTTAATCCCTTAGAGAGAATATCAACCTGAGCATTACTCAATTCACAGGACGATATATTTACCACCAAGCGATCATCATTCATCGACGTCTCCTCGACTTGGATCGGGTCACCGGTCTTCGACCATCTGCTCATGTGCTTCCTACCGCCCCTATGTCCCCGCCGGGCCCGGGTACCGGGGTCCTTGGTTTGGATAAAAAACCGGCCCCTGTCGAGCTCCACCATCATCGGTGGATTCAGACTCTGCCGTAGACCTTGGCTGATTATGGGGTATAGGAGGATTTTGTGGTTTCCTGGGTTTCGGTCGCTTAGGTCCAGGTTTGGGCTTAAACCCCTGTGGTGCAGAGGGCCTATATTGCCAGTTGTATACACGGCCACTATTGTAGTCCTCAATATCACGAAACCACTTAGAGCGTTTATTATCTTCAAGATTGGATCTGTACTTGGTCAGGGCATCCTCAAGTTTTGTGTCAATGTCATTTAATTCTTCCTCTGTGGTGCCTTCCTCCAACGCTTTCCTTGTCTCAATCATCTTTTTCTTGAGAATCTCAATCTCCTTCTTCAAAAACTCAATATTAAGGAGCATAATATCGAAAGCGTATTTGTTACCAATCGCCTCAAATTTAGCACAGAAAGCAGTATTATTAGGCAACAATGTAGGTTGTAGACTTGAACGTAACCCACGTGGGATACGTTCAAGTCTACAACCTACATTGTTGCCTAATAATACTGCTTTCTGTGCTAAATTTGAGGCGATTGGTAACAAATACGCTTTCGATATTATGCTCCTTAATATTGAGTTTTTGAAGAAGGAGATTGAGATTCTCAAGAAAAAGATGATTGAGACAAGGAAAGCGTTGGAGGAAGGCACCACAGAGGAAGAATTAAATGACATTGACACAAAACTTGAGGATGCCCTGACCAAGTACAGATCCAATCTTGAAGATAATAAACGCTCTAAGTGGTTTCGTGATATTGAGGACTACAATAGTGGCCGTGTATACAACTGGCAATATAGGCCCTCTGCACCACAGGGGTTTAAGCCCAAACCTGGACCTAAGCGACCGAAACCCAGGAAACCACAAAATCCTCCTATACCCCATAATCAGCCAAGGTCTACGGCAGAGTCTGAATCCACCGATGATGGTGGGAGCTCGACAGGGGCCGGTTTTTTATCCAAACCAAGGACCCCGGTACCCGGGCCCGGCGGGGACATAGGGGCGGTAGGAAGCACAGGAGCAGATGGTCGAAGACCGGTGACCCGATCCAAGTCGAGGAGACGTCGATGAATGATGATCGCTTGGTGGTAAATATATCGTCCTGTGAATTGAGTAATGCTCAGGTTGATATTCTCTCTAAGGGATTAACCTTTTGTCCAACAGGGTATATCGATTGGTTCGGGATAGACAATGATATGTTTATGTTTTTTCGTAGATTGGGTCTTGCCAAATATTTTTCTGATAAGTCAGATGCTGATACACTAGCGTCTAGTGATGTCCTCTCTCTCAAGAAATTAGACCTGTGGAAAAAGAGCAATTTTGTGGCACCAGGCCATGACCCAGTGATTGAGACCTTTATTAAACTGGTCAAAAATGATGTTACTAAATTGAGGAGTAAGAACTACCAGGGATATAAGTCAAATATTTCACGTCTTGAGAGAGAGGCGATCAAAAAATTGAGAAATGACGGGTCCATCACCATAAGGCCCGCCGACAAAGGCGGTGCTATTGTGGTGATGGACACCGTACAGTATCGTGGCGAGATTATGAGGCAACTGAATGATGTCCTGGTGTATGAGAAATTATCCCATAATCCAACGGAGAAATTTCAGCTAGAGCTGAAATCTTTGATTGGTGCTGCACTGAAGGATGGTATCATAGATCAGGGTCTCTCTGAATTCTTGGTAATTGAATTCCCAGTGGTACCAACCCTGTATACCTTACCAAAGATTCACAAGGACATGAAAAATCCACCTGGACGCCCTATTGTTTCGGGCTCTTTGTGCAATAAAGTCTCTATTTTTTTGGATCATTTGCTACGTAGGTTTGCCACAGTGGCACCTTCATATATAAGGGACACTGGAAGTTTCATTTGTTCCTTATCAGGGATCACGGTTTGTGACACAACATGGCTTGTGTCTTTTGATGTTGTGTCGCTTTATACATCAATTGAACATACAAGAGGTTTACATGCCGTCGATGTGACGCTCGCCGCCTCTGACATGTCGCCAAGCTGTGCACTGTTCGCCCTGACGCTGTTGGAGTTCGTCCTCAGGAGGAATTTCTTTCTTTTTGGGGACGATTACTATCTGCAGTGCCGGGGGACAGCCATGGGGTCCAATGTGGCCCCAACTTATGCTAACATCTATATGGCTGTCCTGGAGGGCGAGCATGTGTACAGTTCTCCATATTGGCGGCATGTCAGGGGCTGGCGACGTTATATCGACGACATTTTCCTTGTGTGGGATGGCGACAGGGAGGAATTGGATGGTTTCTTAAACTTTCTGAATAACATACACCCTGGTCTGGGGTTCACTATGACCTGCTCGCTTGTGGATTTGCAATTTTTGGACACTTTGGTTTACAAAGACGATGGTGTTTTAAAAACGGACCTTTTTGTTAAAAGTACCGATAGAAATAGCACATTGCATTTCCTAAGTGAGCACCCCAGAAAAATGGTGGAATCACTCCCTTGGAGCCAAATGCTGAGAGTAAGGAGAATTGTTGCTGATGACTCAAAAATTGATAGCCGATTGCAGGATATGATCAATAGGTTTTTGAAAAGAGGGTACCCAAAAAGTGGGCTGTTAAAGTTCAAGTCAAGAGCTTTGGACATTGATCAAAAGGAATTGTTAAAACCTAAATTGAAGGTTTCCCCCCCAAGAGAATTCCAATTGTAACCACATATTGTAGATCCAGTAAGAGCCTCATGGATATTGTCAAAAAACATTGGCCTTTATTGTCAAAAGGACACTCTAAAGTTGAGGAGTTTAAATTACCACCTTTAATATCCTACAGGAGGGGACACAACTTGAAAGATGATCTGGTCCGATCGGACATTGGGAGTGCAAGGAGGGACATTCAGAGAACTTTTGCACCACCAAGTCTGGGTAATTTCCCCTGTCTAGGGTGTGCCTGTTGTGGCAATCTTCTCAAAGGCCGGTACTTCAATCACCCGCGTTCTGGTAAGAGATATGAAATTAAAAGGAGATATACGTGTCACAGCGACTTTGTGATCTATACGATTTGCTGTCCGTGTGGTCTCCTCTATGTAGGGGAGACAACAACGGAAGTAAAAACTCGTATAGGTAAACACAAAAGTACCATAAGAACGGGGTTGGTTGAACTACCGGTTCCGAGACATTTTCATGAGATGGGCCATACGGTCAACCAGCTCAGATTTAGGGTGATAGACGATGTGCCTCCCCTGAGAAGAGGTGGGAACCGTGTTGCCCAACTAAAAATGAAAGAATTGAAATGGATATTTGAGCTGGATACCCTATCCCCAAAGGGTATGAATGTGGATTATGATCAGAGGGGATGTCTTCTTGGTTCAGGGTGATTTGTCTGCCTTTTCCTCATCACTATGTAAATATTGTTTTTAATTTTGTTTTATACTATCACTTTTTTGATCTATAGGTGGATGACTATCTAATCTTTATGGGTATACTTGTTGTTGGACATTCGGATATGACCCACAGCAAATGGAGAGATGATCACACAAGAGGGCATTGTTTTACCTATCATATACTGGGATTTCTAATATGTAGCATATTGGTATATTGTATCATTAATTAATAATCTATTTGGGTGCTTTGTTATATTGACACCTGAATGTATTATATTGATGACTGTAGTGTTACTTATGTTTTTGACACTACCTATATCTGTATGAGATTATATGTAATTTTGTGTTTTCCCCATATGGGTTTATATGATGATGCCTTTTTTGTGTTGAAGGGTTATATGTTGTCCTGTAACAATGCGATTATTCATAACTTTGCCTATATCTATAGATTTATGGCCTTATTATTATGATATGGGTATTCCCCATACAGGTGGGTCACCAATTGCGGGTGGGCTATCTAAATAGATGATATTGTGGACTATAGTCCGGCCCTTATAATATGCTGATTGCGTTCATGTTTTTGTGTTATTTCAGAACCATGACGAGTTAAATTATGATTAATCGATAGGAGGATTGTTAATATATGTCCGTTTTGATAAGGTAAATATATGATATGATCGCATTGTACCAGTAGACCCGCCCCTGGAAACGGGCTAGAAGTCCATGTTGAATGACAGGAGCTTCCAACCAATAGAGAACGAACGGATGTTTTGGCTGGCCGCCTCCGGAAATACGTCGGTAGCTTAGCTGACTGACGGAAGTTCTAACCAATGGAGGACGGACGCTGACGCATGCGCACTAATACTCCGGAAGTGCGCGGCGCGCATAGGTGATGACCCGCTCTGACGTGGAGTTCCTATGACAACTGGCGATGCCTGACGGCTACTGGCTATATGCGGTGAGAATTATGGATCGGGATTACTTGACTCCACATGCGGCGATGAGCTAATTGTATGTGTGGAAGTATTGCCCTATATGTACCCATTGTAATGTGCTTTGGTTAGTTGGTCTCTGTCTAGGAAATAGGTGATTTTTATCTTTGTTTACTTTTTCACTCCACATTGATTGGTTCATTATCAGTGTGGGTGGAGTTTTATACTATAAAACACATGGTGTCTCTGTGTAATGTATGCACTTGAGGAAGGTTCTTTACAACTGAAACGTTGTGCTGTGGTGGATGGAATAAAGGATTGATGTTTTGAACTTCCAGCTTGTAAGGCGCTGTTCTTCTAATCTTTTGGCTTCTCCCTGCAGTCTCTCTGTGGCAGCCGCTTCCGACTGTTTATTTCATGCTGCAGAGAAGCGGACTGCCAACAACCCGCACTGCAGCTCCAAACACGCTGCGGGCGGGTTAAGCATAGTAAGGATGTGATTTCTTGAAATCCCATCCACTATGCTTGTACTGTACTACGCAGCATTTTGGATGCAGCGGCAAGACACTGTGTCCGAAATGCTGCGTATACTGATCGTGTGCACGCACCCTAATGCATGCACCAAATCTTGGGTGGCTACGGGTTGCTATTTTTAGCCTGTAGAGGGCCCAATAACCATGGCCCTCCCCAGTCTGTGAATATCATCCTCCAGCTTTGTGCTTTATCTTGGCTGGATATCAAAATTGTGAGAAAACTCATGCTGTTTCTTAAAATAATTAAAATAATTTTTAAAAATGGCATGCTGTTTGCCGTATTTTGCTACTCAACCAAGATAAAGCACACAACTGTGGGCTGCAGCCTCCAGTCATGTGCTTTATCGGCACTGAGTATAAAAATACGGGGGAACTCCATGCCATTCTTTAAGATTATTAAAATAAATTACTTTTTAAAAATGGTGTGGGGTCTGCTCAGTTTTGATATCCTGCCAAGATAAAGTACACAACTGGCGGCTGGCATTCTCAGCCTGGGGAGGCCCATGGTAATTGGTCCTTCCTCAGGCTAAAAAAAGCAGCCTGTAGCAGCCCATATTTGGTGCATGCATTAGCTGCACCAAATCCTGGCACTTACCTGGCTTATCCCGACTACTCTGGTGCAGTGGTAATCGGGGTTTTATAAAACCATAGCTGTCATGTAGCAATGGATTAGTAATGGGTAGCCGTCTATGATACACCCCAATTCCTAATCATGCAATCATGTACGGTAAGTAAAAAAGTTAACCACAAAACATGGAGAAAAATACTTTATGTAAAAGAAAAACACCCTCTTTCCCCAATTTCTTAACCTCTAAACACCCCTGCAGGTTCGACTATTCCACTCCATACTACATCCCACAATGCTGATCCCCACTTTGATACATCTAAGGTCGCAGTGTGCGGTCACATTCGGAAACGTGACTGATCACTGCGGCCTCAGGAACACTATGATGGGTTCATCTGTGAAAGAGGTGATGTCAGGGATTTCACCTGATGCAACAGCTGGCGCTTCGTACCCCAGCTGTGACCTTAGGTGAACTCATCTCAGGTGAACTCTTTGAACTGAATGAACTCACCTCAGGTTAACTCATTGAACTGAATTCCGGTAATCCGGCATTGAGTTCAAATGTGCCTGATTATTTACTTCAATGGTGCCGGATTACCTAATTATCTAACACCATTGAAGTCCATAATCCGGCACCATTGAAAAAAATAGGGTATGTAAGCATGCAGAGTATTTGCTTGCAGAAATTTCTGCACCAAAAGTGCAGTTTTGTCATAAAACTGAATGGAAATCCTCATGTCAGCAAGATGAATGAGAATTCAGATTATTTTGTGTAAATGTTGATTTCTTTTCCCTTGCAGACTTGGTGCAGAAATAAATTTGCAACATGGCAAATCTTGCAGCATTTTTGCAGCATATTTCCACCCCTAAATACAATAGAAACACATGGAAAAACACATGTCAAAAACGCATAAAAAATACGACAAAACCATGTTGTCGTTTTGGTGCGCTTTTCTAGCAGGAGATGCAAATGAACATATGACAAAACTGCACCAAAAACACATCGAAAACATGTCAAAACAGTGCTGCAGTTTTGGTATATCTTTTTTTGCCAGAAGATGCAGATGAACGCATAGAAATCAATGCATGCAGTTTTGTGACAAGACTGCACTATAAAACGCAAAAAAATGCATCAAAACAGTGTTACGGTTTTTGGTCTTTCAGGAGATGCAGGTGAATTCATTCAACTCAATGCATGCAGTTTTATGACAAAACTGCACTAGAAAACACTTTAAAAATGCTTCAAAACCGCATCACGTTTTGTACGTTTTTCTACCATGAGATGCAGATGTACAATTGGATGCGCAACAGATGTAACAATTCTAGGTGGCTGCAGGCTGCTATTTTTCGCCTGGTGAGGGTCCAATAACCACGGGCCTCCCCAGCGTGAGATAATCAGCCCCCAGCTGTGTGCTTTATCTTGAGTGGGTATCAAAATTGGTTTGTGGGGGGAGGGGAGGAGGGCAGCTCACCGGTTTATTAAATCCGCAATGAAACCATCCTGGTGGCGGGACAACAATTGAAAGAAGAAGAGATACCAGCGAAAAATTTCCAGAAAGTGCTTTCTTTAATCACACATATAAAACATCCATATTACAGCAGGAGAAGTGTGGCAAAGGTATCAAAATTGAGGGCCGCACATCTTTTTTTGTAATTTTTTATTTAAATAATTTAAAAACAACCCACATGATGTACCCCATATTTTTGATACCCAACAAAAATAAAGCACACAATGGGGTTCTGAAGCCTTCTTTTCTTTTCTTTTCAAAATTCTTTTTATTATTTTTTGCAAGAAACAGTAGCATTTATACAAGATGAATGATACAAGATAAACAATACAACATGAATAGATTGAAAGAGTTCAATTTTAAGAGAACACTGGATACAATGTATTTGTTATATTCAGTACTATAACCAGGAAAAAGGAAAATTAACAGCCAATGAGTCTTGAGAGTGTTTGAGCATTGGGTATTGTTTGCTTTGGCAATAAGTGCATATCTTTACATTGTAGCTACTCCATTCATAGAGGTCTATCAGACTTAACGTAAAGTATTAACATTTAAAAGGAAGCTAATTAACATAAGTAAAACAGGTCCGAAGAGGAGCAGAGAGAAAGAGTAGATAGTAGGGTAAGAGGTGGAAGGGGTAAGAGGGGAGGGGTGTAACCAGCACGTTATTTGATATAGTAGATATACTCAAGTAATTTTCTATTTTACCATGTTAAAATAGGACAGCCATGGTTTCCAAGTAAGTAGGTTGGCTGATGTGGTATTATTCACTGATGCCACTATCTCAGCCACGTGGTATAAAGAATGGATTTTCTCTTTCAGTTGAGTTATCGTGGGAATGTCATGGGTTTTCCAGTATAAAGGTATTAACAGCTTCGCTGCACTTAGTATGTGTTGTGCTAGGGTTGAGGATAGTTTGTGGTTGGGCCATATCGGGAAGTGCAGCAAGGCTTCTTCTGGTCTCAGTTGGGTTGGTCTATCTATAATTGTCTCAATGAGATTCTCCACCTGCTTCCAGAACTTCACTAGTGTCGGGCAGCTCCACCACATATGCATGTAAGTGGCTTCCGAAGCTCGGCATCTCCAGCATTCAGAAGGGTAGTTAATGTCCCACCTCTGAATTTGGTCTGGGGTATGATACCATCTGGTGGTCACCTTATAAGAGGATTCCTGAGCTCTCACGCACTGAGTCGGACCATGTGAGTGGTTATAAATATATTGAATCTGTGAGTGCGTAAATTTATAACCCAGGTCCTTTTCCCAATGTGCTATATATGCTCTCTTGGGGTTGGTGTCAGTAATCAATAGTGATTGGTAGATTTTGGAAAATATTTGTTTAGGTTTTGCCACTGCAGCACAAAGCTTCTCAAACTCAGTCAATCCTCTAGCAAGGTCAGATTTCTTTAGAAGCGGGTGGAGAATATGTCTGAGTGCATTGTATTGTAAAAAGTTTAAGTTATACAGTCCAGGTTTCGTTTGTAAGTCAGTGAGGGACTTAATGACTCCATCGTGATGTAATTGGTCCACTGGGCATGCATTTTGTCTATCATATGTTTTCGTATATGTATCCCGTAGTGTCTCCTGGTGTGCAAGTAAATCGTTAATGTTGGCTAATGGGGTTAGTGTTGGCATCAAGGCATTTCTAACTTGTTTCCATATCTTTAGTGTGGACTTGGTGAAAGGATTTTGTATGGCTACATTTTGTTTAATATTAGAATGTACGAGAAAGAGTGACCTGAGACTATATGGTGCCATGGCGTTTTCAACTTTCAGCCATTGTTTATCTTTAGTTCCTCTTATTATGTCAATTATTCTAGAGAGTTGTGCTGCTCTATAATATAGTTTGATGTCTGGGGCCCCCATGCCACCAAGACGTTTTGGGAGTGATAGTGTACGTTGTGCTATGCGTGGTTTTCTACTTTTCCATATGTACTTATTAAAGAGTGTATTTACTTTGGCAAGATAGCTAGTCGGGATTATTATTGGCAACATTTGGAAGAGATAGTTGAATTTAGGTAATATCAAACTTTTTAGCATATTCTTCCTCCCCATCCAGGAGAGATACGAGTCTCTCCAATTTTGTATTAGTGTTGTCGTAGCAGTAAGGAGGGGGAGGACATTTAGTGCAAATAAGTCACGATGATTCCCACTTATTTTCATACCTAGGTAGGGGATATAATGTTTGGGCCACGAGAGGGGGTACAGGGTTTTTAGTTTTTGGAGAGTTAATGGTTTGATCTGTATCCCTAGGGCTTCAGATTTAGATAAATTTATTTTAAAATTGGACAGTCTGCCATATTGGTCCATAAGTTCCATGAGTGCACAGAGTCCCCTCTCGGGGTTTGTAAGGAATATTAATAGGTCATCTGCAAATGCAGCAGTTTTAAATTGCTCTCCATCTATTGCAATGCCCTCTATGTTACTATTATGTTGAATCGCCATCAGAAGAGGTTCCATTGCCATCACGAATAACAATGGAGACAACGGGCAGCCCTGTCTGGTTCCGTTACCTATAGTAAATGGTGATGTTATTGAGTCATTAATCTTTATTCGTGCTGTGGGATGTCGATACATTGCCATGATAGATACGATTAAGGCTGTGGGGATTTTGAATCTCAGTAGGACCTCTTTTAAGAAGGTCCAGTCCACTCTGTCAAACGCCTTCTCCGTATCTGTTCCTAGAAGGACCAGTGGGATATTGCGTGTTTTCGCATATTGTATTAAATGTAAGATTTTATGTGCGTTATCTTTCCCCTCCCTGCCCCCAACAAAGCCTGTTTGATTTGCTGATATCAGGTGTGGTAAAAATGGCGCCAATCTGTGAGCAATCATTCCAGCCAATAGTTTTAAGTCTATATTCAATAAAGATATAGGCCTGTAATTACTACACAGTGTTTGGTCCTTTCCCTCTTTGTGGATCAGCGAAATCTTAGCTTCAAGCATCTGGCCAGGTAGTGGTTGACCTGCAAGTGTTGCATTACATAGTGTCAGGAGGTGTGGGAGGAGCAGGGAGGGAAAAGTTTTATAATATACAGCAGAAAATCCGTCGGGACCCGGTGCTTTGCCCTTAGGACAGCGTGACAGAGTGGACTGGAGTTCTCGGAGTGTGAAAGGTTGCAGCAGTGCTTGTTGGTCTGTTTCTGAGAGAGTCGGAAGTCGCAGAACCTTCAAGAAGTCCTCTGCTTTCCGGCTCCTCAGGTTAATAGTGTCAGCAGATTCGTTAGGACGCAGATTGTATAGTCGTGTATAGTAATCAAGGAAAGCTTGCTCAATGTGTCCCTGGTCTTGCGATTCTATCCCATTTTCAGTTTTGATCGAATGTATTTGTGTGCGTAATTGTCGTTTACGTAGGTAAGAGAGCATGAATTTGGAGGCTTTATCGCCGTGTGCATACATTCTATTTTTCCATTTTTTATATTGTTTCGCCGATGCTGTGTTGATTAGGTTTTTCAATTGCATTCGTTTAGACGTTAGCAGAGATATTATGTCAGGATCCTGGTATTTTTTGTTTGAAGTTCCAAGTCTGCAATCTCATCATATAATTGTTGGGTTTCTGAGTGTCTTCTCTTATTAAGGTAAGACGCCATCGAGATCAATTCCCCTCGTATTACAGACTTGTGAGCTTCCCACAAAGATTGTATGGATATATCGGCTGTTTGATTTTCTTTAAAGTATTGTTGGAGTTTCTCTGTAAGGCGTTTTTTCAGATCAGGGGAGTCTAGTATTGTTTCATTTATTTGCCAAGATTTGTGCGTTGAGTGGCGTTTAGTGGTAGATAATGACGTGAAAACCGCCGAGTGATCAGAGAAGATACTAGCATTAATCGCGGACGTTTGTATGTCGGGTAACGTTCTCCTTGACACTAGTATATAATCCAATCTATGGTAAGATTTATGCGGGTTGGAGTAATACGTGTAATCCCTCGTTGATGGATTCATATATCGCCAGGAGTCCACTAATTGCATGGAGTGTAAGCATGCACGTATTCTGGATAAGTCCTTAACCGAGATGGAGCTCTTTTGTTTAGTGGTGTCTAGGGAAGGCTCTAATGCAACGTTTAAGTCGCCACCTATGATTACTTGGCCTTCTCTGAATCTTTCTATTTTTTTCATTATGGCTAATATCCATGTCAGTGTTCTTTTGTTCGGAGCATAGAGGCTGCCCAGTGTCATTAATGTACCCTGTAGGAGGCCTTTAATCAAGATGTATCTGCCTTGGGGGTCTATCAAAGATTCTCTCAATTGGAAATGTATGTTTTTCTTGAATGCTATTGAGGCCCCTTTTGCTCCGGTTTGGGACGATGTAGCATGATACCATCTGTCGAATACTGATTTCTCAAAGTTTGGGATTTTATTCGGCTTAAAGTGAGTTTCTTGGGCAAAGAGTACATCGGTCCCTTGTTTCTTAAGGGCATGTAATGTTGGGTGTCTGGTGCCGGGTGAGTTAAGTACGTGTGCATTGAGAGATGTAAAAGTTAATACTTTACCATCAGCCATGGTCTTTAAGGTTACTTGCTCGTTGGTCAATGCTTTGAGAGATGCATCGGTCGTGCCTGGTAGGGAAAGGAGAAGTAGGGTCGAAGGGAGAGAGGGAGGACGGGGAGGAAGATAGAAATGTGTTAAAGAGAGAGGAAAAGAAAGGTGAGATGAGCATTAATAAATCAAAAAACGATAATTTTCTAGTGTTAACGTTTCCCATTAACATAAACATCTGAGTTTTGATTCGCCAGTCCAGAGGGGGCGGTCCCTCTATTGCTATCTAGATATCATAACCGTACACAGATATGGAACAGATATGGAACATCAACTATCATATTCTTTGTTCTTCAAAATTAACATCCCAGGTTCAGCAGGCCTAGCAGGTTCAATACCGAGTTAAGAGCTATTTGTATCATATGTAAATGGATTAGGGTGAGTGTATAGTGGTGCGTATAGAGAAAAAGGGGGGGGGGTGAAGGAAAGATATGTGGATAAGTAAGGCTCATGTGGGAAATGTGTAGGGGTGTATGTAATGGTAGTAGTCAGTATTTTGGAAATAGAAGTGTAGTGGTGAGGGTGGAGAGAAGGGGTGTAGGGGTGTAGGATGCAGGGAGCCGGGAGGGTCCCTACCGAATTTTCTTCGATCAGTCAACTGAGTTATTACTCAGGTATCGCCTGCTAGAGCCTGCTTTAGTGATATATATATTCAAAAACAACATGTAAAAGATTAACGTTTAGGTATATACTTGTGATCGCACTAAGGTGGCGCGATCAACATATTTGAATACATTTGTTTCGGGGGGGCTACATTCCACGAACAAATGCAAGGGCATTCCATAAGCAGTTATGGAAAGAGGAGGAAGAGGAATTAAAAAAGTAAGAGTAAACTATGTTTTCTCAGGTGGCGTCATCCGGGCCTTTCGACGCTGGAGACTTTCCTGTTCTTTTTTTGGTGCGCTGGGATTTCGGAGTCATCACTTGTTGCCAGGGCGGCGGAGAAGGAAACGCCCGTAGTTGCGATGCAGCGTGAAATGCCTCTAAGTCCGGGTAGGTTTCCAGGATGATTTCTAGAGAGGCGCATGCTGCTTTTATGTCGGCTGAAGATCTGGCTACGATAGGTCTCTCTCCGGCGGTGATGTGAATGCCGAATGGGAAAAGCCAACGAAACTTGTGGCCCTTAGCTAGGACTGCCTCTGTGAAAGGCTTCAGAAGGCGTCTTTTTCTCAGGGTTATTGCCGATAGATCTTGAAATAGCAGGATCTTGGAGTCCGCATAACTGAGGTCACCAGCTTCTCTAGCTCTGCGCATCACTAGATCTTTCTTACGGTAGTCCAAGAATCTGCAAAGTACATCTCGAGGGGTGTCTCCAGGTGCTGGTTTGGGGCGGAGCGTACGATGTACTCGGATCAGTTCAATGTCTTGTGGATCTTCCTCTTTCAATACTGACTTGAATATTTCCAGTGTAGCCTTGCCCAAAGCTTCGAATGCCACTGTTTCGGGGAGGCCTTTGATTCGTATGTTATTGCGGCGCTCCCTGTTCTCGTGATCCTCTAGTGTGGAATGAACCTGGTGAAGTTGCTGTTCGTGGGTCGCCAGGCAATCTAGTATGGAGTTGGTATGTTGAATTAGTGGTCTCTGGGTGTTTTCTAGTGATTCGATCCTGTAACCTTGGAGGCCTAGATCATGTTTAATATCTGCTAAGTCTCGCCCTATAGGTTCCAGAGCTTTAGTTAGTATTCTCTTCAAAAATGATCTAGAGACCACAGAGTCTTTTGTTTTGGTGCTTGTGTCAGATTCGTACTCCATATCTGAATCCGAATCGTCGGCATATGGGAGTGTAGAGTGTTTACTCATTTTCTGGGTATCTGAAGATTCACTTTGTTTGCGTAAAAATTGATCAACATCTGCCTGTGTGACCGTTTTGGATGTTTTGGGTACATTTTTAGGGGTTTTTGTGGTCGTCTTCCCCATGTTGTGATTAGGTATTGTGTACGTTGTTGAGCTTTGTGTCTGTCGAGCTCCACGCCCCCTATTGGTTATCTAGCAACTCAGCATGCTAGTGTGTGAAGTAGGGGCATTGGTGTTAAGTTATGACAAAAGTTTCTTTGGAGATCCTACTGGAGCTTAGGTGGTTCACTCCAGATAAGAGGAGAATAAGGCTGGGCCAGGGTTATACCCACAGTTTGGAAGCGATTAAAACCTTGATCTTTTCAGAGGTTTATTCTCGCCCTCTCATTAATGCAGCCGGTGGGAGTAGTCTTTCTTCAATCTCAATTGTTGATTTGTGAGGGTGCTCAGTGTGTGTAGACTTGAGGTCTTAAGTAGGGATGAGCGAGTCCTAAATTACTCGGAATCGCTAGACCCGCACGAGTCCGAGCCCAGGACTCGCTACTCGTTGCGAGTCTAGCGAGTCCAATGTTAATGAATAGGGAACCGAGTAATAACGAATAATGCTATTTCCAAATCGCTGATGTGTCTCTGAAAGTGTGCGAGTCCAAACTCGCAGGTTTTTCTCTTATTTGGAGCCGATGATGGGAGGGGGAAGCGATTCTCGGGCACACACCATGCTGTAAAAGCAAACATTTTATAATTTCTGGTGGCTTTCTGGGGGCTTGTAAAACAAGTAGCAGGTACTATTTCGTGAAAGGTACACACTAGAGGCTTAGGGCCCTTTCACATCTGCGTTTTTCGTAATTCGCGGCAGATGCGGTGAAAAAACCGCATCTGCCGCGTTTACCGCATAACCGTTCCACTTGCGGCGCGGTTGCGGTTTTTTCTATGCAAAGTATAGGCATACTTGCGGCAGGTGCGGCAAGTGCGGTTTTGCACTTGCGGCAGGTGCGGCCGCGAAAAAAACCGCAGTAAGCCGCGTTTTTTTTCGCGGCCGCACCTGCCGCAAGTGCAAAACCGCACTTGCCGCACCTGCCGCAAGTATGCCTATACTTTGCATAGAAAAAACCGCAACCGCGCCGCAAGTGGAACGGTTATGCGGTAAACGCGGCAGATGCGGTTTTTTCACCGCATCTGCCGCGAATTACGAAAAACGCAGATGTGAAAGCACCCTGCGATATTTTAAGACAGATGGAAGGTACCGTGCGAGCTGCAGGCAGGACACCGTACAGCAACGCACTGGCACAGGAAAAAAATTGTTTAGTACGCAGAACCAGGCACTATTAGGCTGCGGTGCTGGCTGCGTAAAATGTTACAAGTACCGTGCGAGCTGCAGGCAGGACACCGTACAGCAACGCACTGGCACAGGAAAAAATTGTTTAGTACGCAGAACCAGGCACTGTTAGGCTGCGGTGCTGGCTGCGTGCAAGTTTACAAGTACCGTGCGAGCTGCAGGCAGGACACCGTACAGCAACGCACTGGCACAGGAAAAAATTGTTTAGTACGCAGAACCAGGCACTATTAGGCTGCGGTGCTGGCTGCGTAAAATGTTACAAGTACCGTGCGAGCTGCAGGCAGGACACCGTACAGCAACGCACTGGCACAGGAAATTTTTTGTGGAAAAATGGCACCAAAATTATTTGGTAGACTAGTGCCAAAAATAAGAAAAAGCTTAAGATTACAGCTCTGCGGAAAGCTGGGTGAACTAAGCTCTGAGGATGGTGCTGGATTCACTGTAAGGCTGCTCCTATCTCCCTTCCTTACAGTCCTGTACAGCAATCCTCCGTCCTGGTAGTTCTGAAAAGAACTTTTGGGTTATGTGTGACTCCTACACTGCCTAACTGTCCCTAGATCTGCTCCAAGTCTCCCTGCACTAGGTCAGCTCTTCTCAGGAATGTGCCCAAAATGGCGGGGGCAAGCCTTATATACTGCCTTGCCTGTCATAGATGACATAGGCATCACGATGGACAGCAGCCAATCATAGTCCTGACACAACCAAAGCTGCTATGGCATTACTGACTATGATTGGCTAAGATGCTTGTCCTTCTTCACAAGTTTTCTGTGATAGAGCGAGTCTAGCGAGTCTAGCGAGTGAGATAAAGTAAACTCTGACAAAACTAAGATTGCCATTGACTTGCATTGGACTCGTTACTGAGCGAGTATTCGCTAAAAGACTCGCCGATTACCGAGTCCAGCGAGTCCCTTAAGAATCGCCGAGTAACGAGTCCTAGCGAGTAGACTCGCTCATCCCTAGTCTTAAGTGATCTCTCACAGGGGCAAGATTGTCTTTGTTGTGGGGTTAGAAATCTCAGACTGGGGCACCGGATAATTACCCTGCACACTAGATGTGAGCACGGTCACTCCAAGTCTATGTTGTTGGTTGCACCGCGCGTGTATGCTCCACACCCGCCTGTAATGGCTGCCGGGCTCAGGATGGCGGTGGTCACTTTCACTTCCCCCACAGTCTGCGGGCACCGATCGCGGTTAGTGATTCCCGCGGGACGGGACCACCTAGCCCCCCGCACCCGGCCCGTTACCCTGAGGCCCCGGTGTCACCCGGTGTCTGCGGCGGGGGATCAAGCTGCGGCGGTCCTCCGATTCTTTCGGCGTCTCCCTCAGCCTTCTCCGGCTTCTCCGTTCCCCTTCCTCGCGGTGCAAGACGCAGCCTCCTCAGTCTCGTCGGGCAGGCTGCCTGAGAGCCAGGGATGCGGCTGCGGACGTCCACTCGTGAGAGACCGGTGAGCCGGGGAACTCCAAGGCCTCGTGCTCCGGGCCCCAGGGGCCGATGTGCTCCCCCCGCGGGCAAGTGATTACGTCCCTCCTGGGCTCAATTTCTTTTGTTATCGCCTCCCAACCGGGTCTGCTGTACTGAGGTGGTGTTTTTTTGTAAATTCCCGGTGTCTCCTGTGTAGGATGCCGCGGATCCTAAAATCTTCAGCAGGAGCTGTGTTTCACACAGCCTCCTAGGTCCGCGGCCATCTTGGATCTCGGTTCTGAAGCCTTCAGCCGTTGACTTTATCTGTGCTGTGTATCAAAGTATGTGTCACGCCGCATTGATGCAGTAATTCAAAAGAAGCCTTGACCAAATCTTGGGTGCATTGAGTATATACTTTTCTGTAGGCCAACATTTATAAGTTAAAAATCATTATTTCAGTTGGTCTTATATAATATTGTAGTTTTCTGAGATAATGAATTTTGGGTTTTTATTGGCTGTAAGACATAATCATCAAAATTAACAGGAATAAAAACTTGAAAAAGACCCTCTGTTTGTAATAACTAGAGATGAGCGATGTTTGATTGAACATGTTCGCCAGTTTCAAATTCGACCTGTAGGGGAAGGTGGTCTGGGTAGAGGTCTGTGGTCAAATAATGCAGATCTACATTTTTTTTTCCATTCTCGCACTTAGTGTGGGTGGTCTGGTCTGTCAGCCTATCAGCACGCACAGGGCAAAGTACACTTTTTGCACACAAGTTCTTGTGTCATTGGCTGCGTATGTCATATGCCCTTGCCATATAAGAACCAGCCATTTTCCCTCCTCGTCATTTTCTCAATGTTGGAGCTCAGTGCCAGCCACCGCCACTGCTACTGCTGTGTGTGCTACAGAGAAAGATAGTTCAGCAATTTTTGGTCTTGGACAATTGATGCCATTTTGCTGTGGTCTAACCCTTTGGGGAGAGTGAGGACTCTTTTTGGAGTCCCCTTACTATGTGGTACATGATTTGAGCAGGGCGTGACATGCCTATACTTGTGTCTCATCCTCCTTTTACTCCTCCACCTCTTTTTACTTAATGAAGAAAACTACTGCCACTTTTCCCCTGTAACTCATCCATTTGTCAATTCAAAGTCAGTTTCACTCACCTCTGAAATTTTAGGTTAATGTGACCCAACACAAGGCAGTGGGGACTCGGATCCCGGGCGCTGCTTTACGGGGGGAGGAAATTGTCACGGGCGGTCAATACCCGGGTCCGTGGCCCTGGTGGTTGTTTAAAAAGGGTGTTTGGAAAATAAAAGGGATTAGGGAAATAGTTTGTGATGCCACCTACGGTGTCTGGTGACAGCACCAGTGCTGCTGTAGACCTCCGGGGATGATGGATGGGCAGCCTGATGGTGATGCTCCCCGTAGATGGAGCAGAGTCCCCGGGGCAGTGATGAGGGAATCGGTTTTGGCACAGGAAGGTGGCTCTGCAGGCGAGTTATTTCTACAGTTTTCTGCGTTGGACAGGATCAGGGCTGTAAGAACTGACACACACACTGGGAGTAGTTTTCCGTACCTTTATTCGATGTTAAACCGGCACTGTCCAGGGTACACTCCAGGTGGTCGGGAAGCACTTCAGGATTTCCACAGTGAGTGATTTGTAAGGCCTCCTTGTCTCTGTCTCACTTGTGTTGAAGCCCTGACCTGTGTAAAACCTGGCGTGGCCTCCTCTGCGTCTCTCACTCCCGTATAGTGGTTAGTAAGCTTTATCTTTCCCTTGTGGTTCCTGGCTCTTGTGCTGGTTGCTGATGCAGGTGGTCCGGGAGACTGGTGTCTCCTCGGTGAAC
>JARQOC010000004.1:499688330-499698369 GCA_033576535.1 Allobates femoralis
CTCTAGTTGTGCTAAACGAGTGGTTCTTTTGAATTGAACAGGTTTTCTGGTTTCTTTGTTCTTATGGGGTTGAAAGAAGTTTTTTACGGGTTTCTATCACGGTCCTTCACTTTGGGGCTAGTTCTCGGGAAAAATTTCTCCTAGTACTGTATGTATCATTTTTTTTTTCTTTTTTCTTGTGGTATTAGGGTTTTTTGTTCCTTTTTGAAGTTTAAATTTGTTAAGGACAAGTTTGAGGTGATTCTAGAAATTTTTTGCGTATTTTTTTCCTCCATCTTTTTTACTGATGGAAACAAGTTTTACTGTTGTAAAAAATTGGGGAAATTTAACAAAGTTAGGGTTCTTTTTTTCCACTGATCATCGAGTTTATGGTTTCTTCTCTTTCTCTTGAATACCATCTTTCCAGGTTTTCAGAAGTTCAGCTTGTGCTTTTTTGTTATATTTTCCTTTCTTGTCTTTCTCTGATTTTATCTAGATTGTTCCCCAAACGCATGCTTGTACCTTTTTTTTTGTATTGCTCTTGACGGTTAGAGTCCCAATCCTTCTCTGGTGAATCAGTTTCTGGTACTAAAATTTTCCCGTTTCAAAGATCTAATGGAAATTTTTTTTAAGGTTTGCTCTCATGGGGGTTGCTGGTGTAAAATTTGGGTTTAAACTTACGGTTTATATTTTATATATGCCCACAAAGTCTGGTAACTTTCTGGCTATTGATTTCTCTCTTTAAAAAGCAAAGTCTTCAGCATATTTATGCAATATTTTTCCCCATTTTCTCGCACTTTCCCATTTGTTTGCAGATGGTAAGGTGTGATTCGAACTTCTTACTTTCCATATAAAGGGACTAAACTTTTAAAAATTTATTCGGGCTTCAAATGAAAAACCTTGGTCGGTACCTAACGGCTTGGATACCTATTTGGTCTACAGAAGTAGGCTTGGGAAAAATTTTTTCTGCTGTTTCTGCAGTTAAGTCTTTTACTGGAGCTACCACTAGGAATCTTGAATAGTGGGCAAACTGGTTAAAGGGATAGGTATAGCCTGACCTGCTTGGTTTTAGCTTCACGTGATCCAAGGCTACTATCTCGAGGGAATTGTGTAGTTAAATTGGCTTTTGTGGTTTTTTTTGACTTTAAAGGGTCTTTTCTTCTTAAGTTGCATGGTCCACAATGTTTACACCATCTCTCTATGGTGCCTCTCATGTAAAAAAAATAGAATCGATCACGTAACAACATCTCGAGCTTCTTCCATCCCAAGTGGGCCCGCTTTGTTTTTGGTAGGCGCCCCCAAACCATTTTGACATCTTTCTTTGGTACCACTATTTGCCAGACCATCTCATGTGTTCTGGGATTTATGTAACACAACTTGCCCTAGTAGATGAGCAATTTGCTTCTTTCATTCCACAGGTGTCGTGCTTCTGGTGGAGCATCTGAACTAAGACGTGAGTACTCTTGGGTTATCAGCTCTTTAAGCTGACAGCTGGGTCACTGTCTTGAGTCTCCTTCCATCCATGGTGAGGCATCGGGATGATTGTTATCTCCCCAAGTTTTTGACAAGCCTGTTGACACTGAGATGCACTGTGACGGTGGAATGCAGGCAACTCTACCTCTTCCACCTCATCCACATCTTCTCCCACATCTGGTAGGTGAGGCATCCTTGATAAGGCATCAGCATTGGCATTCTTAAGGCCTGCCTAGTATTTGATGGTGAAATTGTAAGTTGACAACCGGACCATCCAACATTGCTCCATTGCACATAACTTTGCGGTTTCCAAGTATGTAAGGGGATTATTATCCGTGAAGGCAGTAAATTTTGCAGACGCGAGGTAGTGCTTACACTGTTCTGTGATAGCCCAGACCAAGGCCAGGAATTCCATATTGAACGAGCTGTAATTTTCTGGCTTCCTTTCTGTAGGACGGAGCTTCCTGCTGGCATAGGCAATCACTTTCTCCTTGCCATTCTGTTTCAGGGACAAGACAGCTCCCAATCCCACATTGCTGGCATCAGTATACAGCAAGAACGGTTGATTGTAGTCAGGATAGGGCAGGATCTCTTCTCCAGTCAGCGCCTCTTTCATCTGTTTGAAGGAATCTTCTTCCTCCTTACCCCATTCAAATGGAGGACCTCTGTATTTTCCTTTCTTGGTCTGGCCTAACAGGAGATCTTGCAAGGGTGCTGCTATTTTTGTGTAGCCCTTGATAAACGTCCTGTAGTACCCTACCAGTCACAAGAATTGTACCAAGTACCTCTTTGACATTGGTTGATTCTGGCCATTCCTTAATGACAGTGATCTTGTCAGGGTCTGGTGCCACTCCTTCTGAGCTGACCACATGCCTGAGATGCTGAGCTTTTGGCTTCAACAAATGGCATTTTGATGGCTTCAGCTTCATCCCAAACTTGGACAATGCATCGAATACCTCTGCCAAATGTTTCAGGTGTTATTCATAGGTCTTGGAATACACTAGGACATCATCCAGGTCGAGTACCAAAGTCTCAAAGTTTCGGTGCCCCAGGCAACACTCCATCAACCGTTGAAACATTCCAGGTGCATTAGAGTCCGAATGACATGCTGTTAAACTCACACAGGCCCATTGGTGTTGTGAACGCAGTCTTCTCACGGTCTTCTTGTGCAACGGAGACCTGCCAGTACTCACTAGTAAGATCTAGGGTTGAAAAGTAATTAGCAGACTTCAATGCAGCAAGTGGCTCTTCTATGCGGGGTAACGGGTAAGAATCTCTATGTGTTATGCGATTTATCTGCCTATAATCAACACACATTCTCATGCTGCCATCTTTCTTTTTAACTAGGACTAATGTATCTGCCCAGGGACTGCCACTATCTCTTATGACCCCGGCGTCCTTCATGTCCTGCAACATCTCTTTGGCATACTGGTAGTGAGCTGGTGGAATAGGTCTATATCACTCTTTGATGGGTGGATGATCTCCTGTGGGTAGATAATGATGTACCCCCCTTTATCCTCCCAAAATCAAGTGGATGCTTACTGAATACCCGCTCATATTCCTAAACTACCTGATAGACATCATGCTTTTGGTGGAAAGGAGTGTGGTCAGGTCCTATGTAGAGCTCTTGACCCCAGTCCTTCAACTGCCCCTTAGAACTGTTATCCTCCACCGAATCTTTCGGAGTTAAGGGTTCCATTATATGTATAGCATTATTATCTACAGTGCACAGTTTAGCAACAGTGGAATATCTGGGGAATTTGACCTCGTCTTCTCCACAGTTTAATATGCTCATGGGCACCTTTCCCTTGCATACATCAACCACCCCCTGGCTGTCAAGAGTGTAGGCCTGCTTTCTGAGCTTATGAGTTCTTCTACTGCCTGGTAGTCCTGGCCTCTGGAGACTATTGCTGCCCGACACCAGATTATCATTTCACTCAATGGTGGTACCACAATGGGAATCGGGTCTGTTACCCGTACACTACCAATTTCTCCACCAGTCAGGTTTACCTGTTGTTGATGCTGGAGGGCGCTGATTTCTTTCTGAAGCACTCTCCGCTGCCGGGAATTGGCAGTATCTGCAATATGTTGGAGCAAGAGCAACACTTCACCCAAACAATTACCAATGACATTTGTAGCAAGAATTATATATGGATACTTTGCACTAGGGTGTGTTTCAACCACTATTAGTCCTTGGTCTTGTATCTCCACACATCAAGAGAATGGTAAGAGTGTGCAAAGCAGAAATCAAACCAAAAGGTAGCTACTTTGAAGAACCTAGAATATACAGTTGTGGCCAAAAGTATTGACACCCCTGCAATTCTGTCAGATAATACTCAGTTTCTTCCTGAAAATGACTGCAATCACAAATTCTTTGGTATTATTATCTTCATTTAATTTGTCTTCAATGAAAAAACACAAAAGAGAATGAAGCAAAAAGCAAAACATTGATCATTTCACACAAAACTCCAAAAATGGGCCAGACAAAAGTATTGGTACCCTCAGCCTAATACTTGGTTGCAGAACCTTTAGCCAAAATAACTGCGATCAACCGCTTCCGGTAACCATCAATGAGTTTCTTACAATGTTCTGCTGGAATTTTAGACCATTCTTCTTTGGCAAACTGCTCCAGGTCCCTGATATTTGAAGGGTGCTGTGAGGTAGCAACCGGGGAACCCGCTTGCATAACGACAACAAACACGTGTTTATAAGTTAACCAATGTCTACCCGTTTATTTTTCACATATTAATAACATAACCCGGGTAGCATGTTTGACACATATCACATTGATTATAAACACCATACATAAATACACCATACATTTACATATAACATTACATAACACTTATTGCACATGACATCTTATTGTAACCCGGGACCTGTAACCATCCCTCTGTCCCCATTGGAGCTCTACTAACAGCTCCCGTGGTGGCTACGGCCTCCGGCCTACTTACACTATACATGAATACATACGTTACATTACAACGATGACCCCTCCGGGTTCATAACAGGGATTGAGCAACCTGAGTACCGAGTATGTCATGTATCCCCAAGGGGCTCCTTCCCACGTCCAGGTCAGCGCCCACCTGGTTCAACCATGGTGTCCCCACTCTAGGAGCCCTTTTTAACCCCTGCTTATGACCTTCGTTACATACGCCTCAACGGGCCCTGTGGGTCCCAATGGCGGTACCTGCCGCCTGGCTTTAGTCACCCAGCATGATGATATACCATTAACCCGTAGTCAGGATTCCTGCCTGACCGGGTCCTTACATACCATATGTGATCCATCATTCAAACGTCCATGGATCACACGCATCCTTCCACACGCTCACAGCCCATCATCCATGGACTGTGGCTCTCCTGGGTAAATTACAGGGATTGGCAAACCTTAGTACCCGGGAAACTCATCCGTTACCTACTAGGAGCCCTATTACCCCTGTGTCCGGCACCACAGGCACACCCACACCATTAGAGGCCGTGGTTGAGGGACGGGTACCCTCTGCAAGCAGCAGGGCAAGCCTCCCTCTCGTCCACAGGGACGGATCGCCTCCAATGCATCATCCACACTGGCTGGGTCACTCTCCCCCACAACATTATACGTGGCTGTTACACATAGGCCATCGTCTTTCATTCAGGACACTGTTACCTAAGCCCTTTCATACGTCTACGGGTCCTCTACCGACTGCCTAGTCGGACCCAATGGCAGTTATGCCCGCCTGGCATTAATCACGCACACGTTACACGGGAACTGCTGTCTTACCGGGCACGGATCCGGGTCTCGCTACCAGGGTAACGGGTTGGCCAAGCCTCCCCCACGGCCTCCTTCCTGGTCGTGTTTCACCCCAGTCCAGTCCAGCGTCCACCAGGTCAGCCATGGCTTCCCCACACCAGGTGCTGTAACGACCCCAGTCCGGGCTACCGGTATGGAGCTAGCTTGCTCCCTTCAGGCTCACACAGAGCCTCTGGACTGCTCTGCACTTGGCTGGAAACCAGCCCACATGCTCTCAGGCTGATCTCTGGCTGAGAATGAATCTCTCAATCACTCAGCTGGCTGACTCTTATCGTGCCGGCCACACCTACACTGATTCATCCTGCTGGGCTGATATTCCTCCGGACACACCCACCTGACACACCCACCTGGGCTGTCAGCAATCACTCATTACATCCCTTTCCTCAGGGCTTCCTCGATCTCATGAGCCACTCACTAGTCACTTTAAACCTCATTGTGTTCAGGATAGGTTCACACAGTATCATCACAGGAAAACCGGCCAGTGTGCACAGGATCCTCCTGATCCTGCATGTGATGCGCCCCGGCCATGAGGATCATGCCGGCGGTGCCTCACAGTGCCTTCTCCAAACTGCCATTTTTAGATCTCTCCACAGGTGTTCTATGGGATTCAGGTCTGGACTCATTGCTGGCCTCCTTAGAGGTCTCCAGTGCTTTCTCTCAAACCATTTTCTAGTTCTTTTTGAAGTGTGTTTTGGGTCATTGTCCTGCTGGAAGACCCATGACCTCTGAGGGAGACCCAGCTTTCTCACACTGGGCCCTACATTATGCTGCAACATTTGTTGGTAGTCTTCAGACTTCATAATGCCATGCACACGGTGAAACAGTCCAGTGCCAGAGGCTGCAAAGCAACCCCAAAACATCAGGGAACCTCCGCCATGTTTGACTGTAGGGACCGTGTTCTTTTCTTTGAATGCCTCCTTTTTTCTCCTGTAAACTCTATGTTGATGCCTTTGCCCAAAAAGCTCTACTTTTGTCTCATCTGACCAGAGAACATTCTTCCAAAACGTTTTAGGCTTTCTCAGGTATGTTTGGGCAAACTCCAGCCTGGCTTTTTCATGTCTCGGGGTAAGAAGTGGGGTCTTCCTGGGTCTCCTACCATACAGTCCCTTTTCATTCAGACGCCAACGGATAGTACTGGTTGACACTGTTGTACCCTCGGACTGCAGGGCAGCTTGAACTTGTTTGGATGTTAGTCGAGGTTCTTTATCCACCATCCGCACAATCTTGCGTTGAAATCTCTCGTCAATTTTTCTTTTCCGTCCACATCTAGAGAGGTTAGCCACAGTGCCATGGGCTTTAAACTTCTTGATAACATTGCGCACGGTAGACACAGGAACATTCAGGTCTTTGGAGATGGACTTATAGCCTTGAGATTGATCATGCTTCCTCACAATTTGGTTTCTCAAGTTCTCAGACAGTTCTTTGGTCTTCTTTCTTTTCTCCATGCTCAATGTGGTACACACAAGGACACAGGACAGAGGTTGAGTCAACTTTAATCCATATCAACTGGCTGCAAGTGTGATTTAATTATTGCCAACACCTGTTCGGTGCCACAGGTAAGTTACAGGTGCTGTTAATTACACAAATTAGAGAAGCATCACATGATTTTTCTAACAGTGCCAATACTTTTGTCCACCCCCTTTTTATGTTTGGTGTGGAATTAGATCCAATTTGGCTTTAGGACAATTCTTTTTGCTTTTTTTCATTAAAGACAAATTAAATGAAGATAATAATACCAAAGAATTTGTAATTGCAATCATTTTCAGGAAGAAACTGAGTATTATCTGACAGAATTTCAGGGGTGTCAATACTTTTGGCCACAACTGTAAGACATATTTTCAGTTGTTTCACACTTTTTTGTTAAAGAGGACCTGTCACCAACCACACATGGTGATCTAAGTACAGCACTGAATGCAGCATGTCTGATGCATCCAGGCAAGGGGTCCCCAGCCCTTGAGCCCCCTTGTACCCCGAGATAATACTCTTTGAAAACTTACATAGTGGAACCAAATAGGAGGTGGCTTGTGGCTGGAGCCAAAGGGCAGTTTCACACCCCCTGCATGTTTAATCTGCCCACCGCTGCCTCCCTGATGCCAATCATTGTCTCCCTCGTCTGCAGCATAACACAGAGCTTATTGCAGTAATGGCCGTTTAGCCCCGCCCCCTGTAGTGATGTCACCGCTTATACCCGCCCTGCTCCATGTTAACCATGGAGCAGGGCGAGGAGAGGCAGTGACGTCACCGCAGGGGGCGGGGCTAAGCGGCCATTACTGCAATAAGCTCTGTGCTATGCTGCAGATGAGGGAGACAATGATTGGCATCAGGGAGGCAGTGGTGGGCAGATTAAATATGCAGGGGGTGTGAAACTGCCCTTTGGCTCCAGTCATAAGCCACCTCCTATTTGGCTCCACTATGTAAGTTTTCAAAGTGTATTATCTCGGGGTACAGGGGATCTCAAGGGCTGGGGGACCCCTTGCCTGGATGCAGCAGACATGCTGCATTCAGTGCTGTAATTAGATCACCATGTGTGGTTGGTGACAGGTCCTCTTTAAGTATATAATTCCACATGTGTTAATTCATAGTTTTGATGTGTGAATCCACAATTTTCATAGTCATGAAAATACAGAAAACTCTTTGAATGAGAAGGTGTGTCCAAACTTTTGGTCTGTACTGTACTTGTCGGCTGTCATCTGGTGACCGTAATCCCCTAATGAATTGTTCAATCAACATTCAGCTCTCATTCTGCACACTGGTTGGGTTTACCTGCTTTAAGGCTCGCTGCGCCTCCTGTAGGCGTGAGGCATAGTCTCTGATGTTGTCTTGCGGCCTCTTCTTACAGTGATAGAGTATCATCCTCAGGTCAGCCTCTGTGTGGTTTTCAAAAACAGCCTTAAGTTTATCAAAGATTGTGGTGACTGATTTCTGATCTTCCTCTGACCAGGTTTCTATTTAAAAACTCTGCTGCACCTGCCAATTGCCCTAATACAACAGACGCTTGTTGTTTACCAGTCATTGCATACATATCTAATACGCTGTATATTTTTCTTTTGAACCCAGCGAAGGTGTCTGGCCGGCCATCATACTGTGGTAACCACTTTGCTTCCGGGACATACGGTAAAGAGATTGGCATGATCGGTGCTACAGCAACAGGTACTGCAATCCGGCTGCGGGCTCGACTGAAAGCGCATTGTTTGCAAGGTTTGGGTTAAGGACTTCTGCATCATCGGCCTCTGGTGCATCCATTTTCTCTCCCCCTTAGTGAATTGTGGCCAGTTTTTGAAACAGAAAAACAATCGGCGACTCCGCCGGAAGTGGAGCACCCGGGGTATTTCCGGATCGGGTTGTTGCGCTTTGGCAGTTCTTGGTAGAGCACTGGGTGAGGTATGTCTTCGCACCCTTTTGGCAGTTACACCCCAGTAATGGCGGCTCGATATCAACAGTTTACAAAACACAGTCAATACACGGCACGGTACCCGATAATTCCGGGCATGGGATCCTGTTCGTGACGCCATGTAGCTGACCCACCACAAGGCCGTAGGGACTCAGATCCCGTGCGCTGCTTTACTGGGAAGGATTGTCACGGGCAGTTGATACCTGGGTCTGTAGCCCTGGTGGTTGCTTAAAAAGGGGATTTGGAAAATAAAGAGGATTTGTGAAATAGTTTGTGACGCCACCTACGCTGTCTGGTGACGGCACCAGCGCTGCTGCAGACCTCCGGAGATGATGGATGGGTAGCCTGATGGTGATGCTCCTCGTAGGTGGAGCACGGTCCCCGGGGCAGTGAGGACTGAATCGGTTTTCGGCACGGGGAGGTGATTCTGCAGGCGGGATATTTCTACAGTCTCTGCGTTGTACAGGATCAGGACTGTAAGAACTAACAAACACACTGGGAGTAGTTTTCTGTACCTTTACTCGATGTTAAACCGGCACTGTCCAGGGTACACTCCAGGTGGTCGGAAAGCACTTCGGGATTTCCACAGCGAGTGATTTGTAAGGCCTTCTTGTCTCTGTCTTACTTGTGTTGAAGCCCTGACCTGTGTAAAACCTGGACTGTACTCCTCTGTGTCTCTCAAACCCGTATAGTGGTTAGTAAGCTTCTGTGGACTGCCGCCGGCTTTATCTTTCCTTGCGGTTCCTGTTTTTTGGTTTTGGTTGCTGATATAGGTCGTCTGGGAGACTGGAGTCTCCTCGGTGAACTGGTGTTTTCTGCTGGCTAATTGATCCACAGCAGACTCGAACTCCAGTGTCCGGGTTGCTTCCTGGGGTAAGCTAGTATGGCTTCTGTGCCCCACTCTTTCTTTCTCGCCTTGCCTCTGACCCTCATTCTCGGGTTTCTGCACTAGTTAGACTGTCCTCTTGTTTGGGCCTAGCACAGCTCCGCTACCAGGTTGTCTTCACAGTACTGCTCCATACTGCACGGACTAACTAACTCCACTCCCAGCACCTGTATTTATAAGGGGATCTTGTCTGAGGCAGCAAGTGTAGCTCCCCCTACAGGACTGGGGCGGAAGGTGTTGTGTGTGTATGGGCACCTGATCTGGAAATCCCTCCATGCACTAGGTGTTCCTGTGGCTTCCTGTAGTGCAGGGTGCCACAAATGTTACTCATCTTTTATTTTGAAGTGCTTTGGAAGAGTGTGCTGGCTGGCACAGACCTGTCTCATGCACCCATGATATGCCTTGAGACTTTTTGTACTGTGGGTAGATTGTTGTCACTTTTCGTGTTTTTTATTGTCTATTCTGAGTAGTTTGGGAGCTTTTGGACACCTTTTGAAGGTGTTTTCTATGTTTTTGCTGT
>JARQOC010000004.1:499698469-499732423 GCA_033576535.1 Allobates femoralis
TCGCGTTCAGAACATCTTGGCCGACAATCAGTACTGGTTGGCAACACTGTTAGACCCACGCTACAAGGAGAACTTTATGTCTCTCATTCCTGAGGCGGAGAGGTCAGCCAAAATGCAGCACTTCCACAGGGCCATAGTAGTCAAATCTTCCCCCTCACAAAACGCTAGCGGCATAGGTCAGGATTCGGTGGACAACCAAGGCGTACGGCCGAGAGGGGCACAAGTCCAATCCGCCAGAGGTAGGGGAACTGTCTTTACGATGTGGGACAGTTTTCTCAGCCCCTCACGTACCACAGCCCCTGAGGTGCGGGGTAGTGCCACCAGAAATGCTAAGTTTAGGCAGATGCTGAAGGAGTACCTTGCAGATCGAACAACTGTACTGCGAGATTCCTCTGTGCCTTTCAATTATTGGGTCTCCAAGCTGGACACGTGGCATGAATTGGCTCTCTACGCCTTGGAAGTCCTGGCCTGCCCTGCCGCTAGCGTTTTATCAGAGCGTGTTTTCAGTGCTGCAGGTGGAATCATCACTGATAAACGCACCTGCCTGTCAACTGAAAATGCTGACAGGCTGACTCTGATCAAGATGAACAAGGGTTGGATTGGGCCAGATTTCACCACACCACCAGCAAATGACAACTGAATTAAAATTTTGTTATGTGAATTTGCCATGTACCTCCACTCACCCATGGGTACACACTTCAGGACTTTGGCTAATCGCTGGACTGCTCCTCCTTCTCCTCATGTGACACCATGATGACCGTTACAATAGTTAGGTATACCCGCAGTGGTAAATATTTTCGCCCATTCTTTTAGAATGGGCATTACAACGACAGGAGACCCGCTCCTTTTCAATGGGAAAAACGTTTTGAGGCCCTCCTGCACGTCTCTATCCAGGGACAATGTGGAGCCTCCCAATTTTTGGCTGCCCTGCCAAAGGGCAATACTACAATACACCCACTTGAGGGTTACAGGCCCTACTACATGTCTGTATGCATGGGTCATTGTTGAACCTTCCAATTTTTGGCTGCCCTGGCCAAAGGGTTATACTACAATACACCCAGTTCTTGTTTACAGGCCCTCCTGCACGTCTCTATCCAGGGACAATGAGGAGCCTCCCAATTTTTGGCTGCCCTGGCCAAAGACCTATACTACAATACACCCACTTGAGGGTTACAGGCCCTACTACATGTCTGTATGCATGGGTCATTGTTGAACCTTCCAATTTTTGGCTGCCCTGGCCAAAGGGCTATACTACAATACACCCAGTTCTTGTTTACAGGCCCTCCTGCACGTCTCTATCCAGGGACAATGAGGAGCCTCCCAATTTTTGGCTGCCCTGGCCAAAGGCCTATACTACAATACACCCACTTGAGGGTTACAGGCCCTACTACATGTCTGTATGCATGGGTCATTGTTGAACCTTCCAATTTTTGGCTGCCCTGGCCAAAGGGTTATACTACAATACACCCAGTTCTTATTTACAGGCCCTCCTGCACGTCTCTATCCAGGGACAATGAGGAGCCTCCCAATTTTGGCTGCCCTGGCCAAAGACCTATACTACAATACACCCACTTGAGGGTTACAGGCCCTACTACATGTCTGTATGCATGGGTCATTGTTGAACCTTCCAATTTTTGGCTGCCCTGGCCAAAGGGCTATACTACAATACACCCAGTTCTTGTTTACAGGCCCTCCTGCACGTCTCTATCCAGGGACAATGAGGAGCCTCCCAATTTTTGGCTGCCCTGACCAAAGGGCTATACTACAATACACCCACTTGAGGGTTACAGGCCCTACTACATGTCTGTATGCATGGGTCATTGTTGAACCTCCCAATTTTTGGCTGCCCTGACCAAAGGCCTATACTACAATACACCCACTTGAGGGTTACAGGCCCTACTACATGTCTGTATGCATGGGTCATTGTTGAATCTTCCAATTTTGTGGCTGCCCTGGCCAAAGGGCTATACTACAATACACCCAGTTCTTGTTTACAGGCCCTCCTGCACGTCTCTATCCAGGGACAATGAGGAGCCTCCCAATTTTTGGCTGCCCTGGCCAAAGGCCTATACTACAATACACCCACTTGAGGGTTACAGGCCCTACTACATGTCTGTATGCATGGGTCATTGTTGAACCTTCCAATTTTTGGCTGCCCTGGCCAAAGGGCTATACTACAATACACCCAGTTCTTGTTTACAGGCCCTCCTGCACGTCTCTATCCAGGGACAATGAGGAGCCTCCCAATTTTTGGCTGCCCTGGCCAAAGGCCTATACTACAATACACCCACTTAAGGGTTACAGGCCCTACTACATGTCTGTATGCATGGGTCATTGTTGAACCTTCCAATTTTTGGCTCCCCTGGCCAAAGGGCTATACTACAATACACCCAGTTCTTGTTTGCAGGCCCTCCTGCACATCTCTATCCAGGCACAATGAGGAGCCTCCCAATTTTTGGCTGCCCTGGCCAAAGGCCTATACTACAATACACCCACTTGAGGGTTACAGGCCCTACTACATGTCTGTATGCATTGGTCATTGTTGAACCTTCCAATTTTTGGCTGCCCTGGCCAAAGGGCTATACTACAATACACCCAGTTCTTGTTTACAGGCCCTCCTGCACATCTCTATCCAGGGACAATGTGGAGCCTCCCAATTTTTGGCTGCCCTGCCAAAGGGCAATACTACAGTACACTCACTTGAGGTTTACAGGCCCTCCTGCATGTCTCTATCCAGGGGCATTGTTGAACCTCTCAAATTTTGGCTGTCCTGCCAAAGGGCAATACTACAATACACCCACTTGAGGGTTACAGGCCCTACTACATGTCTGTATGCATGGGTCATTGTTGAACCTTCCAATTTTTGGCTGCCCTGGCCAAAGGGCTATACTACAATACACCCAGTTCTTGTTTACAGGCCCTCCTGCATGTCTCTATCCAGGGACAATGAGGAGCCTCCCAATTTTTGGCTGCCCTGGCCAAAGGCCTATACTACAATACACCCACTTGAGGGTTACAGGCCCTACTACATGTCTGTATGCATGGGTCATTGTTGAACCTTCCAATTTTTGGCTGCCCTGGCCAAAGGGCTATACTACAATACACCCAGTTCTTGTTTACAGGCCCTCCTGCACATCTCTATCCAGGGACAATGTGGAGCCTCCCAATTTTTGGCTGCCCTGCCAAAGGGCAATACTACAGTACACTCACTTGAGGTTTACAGGCCCTCCTGCATGTCTGTATCCAGGGGCATTGTTGAACCTCTCAAATTTTGGCTGTCCTGCCAAAGGGCAATACTACAATACACCCACTTGAGGGTTACAGGCCCTACTACATGTCTGTATGCATGGGTCATTGTTGAACCTTCCAATTTTTGGCTGCCCTGGCCAAAGGGCTATACTACAATACACCCAGTTCTTGTTTACAGGCCCTCCTGCACGTCTCTATCCAGGGACAATGAGGAGCCTCCCAATTTTTGGCTGCCCTGGCCAAAGGCCTATACTACAATACACCCACTTGAGGGTTACAGGCCCTACTACATGTCTGTATGCATGGGTCATTGTTGAACCTTCCAATTTTTGGCTGCCCTGGCCAAAGGGCTATACTACAATACACCCAGTTCTTGTTTACAGGCCCTCCTGCACGTCTCTATCCAGGGACAATGAGGAGCCTCCCAATTTTTGGCTGCCCTGACCAAAGGGCTATACTACAATACACCCACTTGAGGGTTACAGGCCCTACTACATGTCTGTAGTTTTTGATGCAGCGTTTTTGATGCATGATAGTGTGCCTCCACCCTTAAACTCTGGAACGCTTCAACCGATCCTAGCGATTCTGAGATTGTTTTTTCGTGACATATTGGGCTTCATGCTAGTATTAAATTTAGGTCGATAATTTTTGCGTTTATTTGTGAAAAAATAAAAAATATGGCAAAAATTTAGAAAATTTTGCAATTTTCAAATTTTTTATTTTTTTTCTGCTAAACCAGAGTTATGTGACACAAAATAGTTATTAAATAATATTTCCCACATGTCTACTTCACATCAGCACAATTTTGAAGAAAAAACATTTTTTTGTTAGGAAGTTATAAGGGTTGAAAGTTCATGAGCAATTTTTCATTTTTCAACCAAAATTTACAAAACCATTTTTTTTAGTGACCACATCACATTTGAAGTCTCTTTAAGGGGTGTACATGACAGAAAACACCCAAAAGTGACACCATTCCAAAAACTGCACCCCTCTAGCTACTCAAAACTATATTCAAGAAGATTATTAACCCTTCAGGTGCTTCACAGGAACTAAAGCAATGTGGAAACAAAAAATGGATATTTAAATTTTTTTTATCAAAAATGGTTCTTTTAGCCTCAATTCTTTCATTTTCACATGGGCAACAGGATAAAATGGATCTTAAAATGTGTCATGCAATTTCTCCCGAGTATATCGATACCTCATATGTGGTCATAAACCACTGTTTGGGTGTATGGCAGAGCTCAGAAGGGAAAGAGGGCAATTTGAATTCTGGAGCTAATTTTACATTCAAAAAGTGAAATGTGTGCTCCTTCCCTTCTGAGCCCTGTCGTACGCCCAAACAGTGGGTTATGACCGCATATGAGGTATCGATGTACTGTTTTGTGAAAAAAAAGTACTTTTTCATTTTCACAGATCAATTTGTAAAGCACCTTGGGGTTCAATATGCTCATTACCCATCTAGATAAGTTCCCTGGGAGGTCTAGTTTCCAAAATGGGGTCACTTGTAGGGAAGCTCCAATGTTTAGGCACACAGGGGCTCACCAAACACGACATGGTGTCAGCTAACAATTTGAGCTGATTTGCATTCAAATTGTTAGCGGACACCATGTCGCGTTTGGAGAGCCCCTGTGAGCCTAAACATTGGAGCTCCCCCACAAGTGACCCCATTTTGGAAACTAGACCCCCCAGGGAACGTATCTAGATGCATAGTGAGCACTTTGAACCCCCAGGTGCTTCACAAATTGATCCGTAAAAATGAAAAAGTACTTTTTTTCCACACATTTTTTTTTTTCATTCATTTGTGAAGCACTTGAGGGTTCAATATGCTCACTACCCATCTAGATAAGTTTCCTGGGGGTCTAGTTTCCAAAATGGGGTCACTTGTAGAGGAGCTCCAATGTTTAGGCACACAGAGGCTCTCCAAATGCAATATGGTGTCCGCTAACAATTTGAGCTGATTTCCATTCAAATTGTTAGCGGACACCATGTCGCGTTTGGAGAGCCCCTGTGTGCCTAAACATTGGAGCTCCCCACAAGTGACCCCATTTTGGAAACTAGACCCCCCAGGGAACTTATCTAGATGGGTGGTGAGCATTTTTAATGCCCCAGTGCTTCACAAATTAATCTGTAAAAATTAAAAAAGAAAATGTTTCTGAAAATAAAGCACTTTTTCATTTTTTTCGATGAATTTGTGAAACACCTTGGGGTTCAATATGCTCATTACCCATCTAGATAAGTTCCCTGGGAGGTCTAGTTTCCAAAATGGGGTCACTTGTAGGGAAGCTCCAATGTTTAGGCACACAGGGGCTCACCAAACACGACATGGTGTCAGCTAACAATTTGAGCTGATTTGCATTCAAATTGTTAGCGGACACCATGTCGCGTTTGGAGAGCCCCTGTGAGCCTAAACATTGGAGCTCCCCCACAAGTGACCCCATTTTGGAAACTAGACCCCCCAGGGAACGTATCTAGATGCATAGTGAGCACTTTGAACCCCCAGGTGCTTCACAAATTGATCCGTAAAAATGAAAAAGTACTTTTTTTCCACACATTTTTTTTTTTCATTCATTTGTGAAGCACTTGAGGGTTCAATATGCTCACTACCCATCTAGATAAGTTTCCTGGGGGGTCTAGTTTCCAAAATGGGGTCACTTGTAGAGGAGCTCCAATGTTTAGGCACACAGAGGCTCTCCAAATGCAATATGGTGTCCGCTAACAATTTGAGCTGATTTCCATTCAAATTGTTAGCGGACACCATGTCGCGTTTGGAGAGCCCCTGTGTGCCTAAACATTGGAGCTCCCCCACAAGTGACCCCATTTTGGAAACTAGACCCCCCAGGGAACTTATCTAGATGGGTGGTGAGCATTTTTAATGCCCCAGTGCTTCACAAATTAATCTGTAAAAATTAAAAAAGAAAATGTTTCTGAAAATAAAGCACTTTTTCATTTTTTTCGATGAATTTGTGAAGCACCTGGGGTTCAAAATGCTCACCACATATTTAGATAAGTTCCCTTGGAGGTCTAGTTTCCAAAATGGGGTCAATTGTGGGGGAGCTCCAATGTTTAGGCACACAGGGCTCTCCAAACGCGACATGGTGTCCGCTAACAATTTGAGCTAATTTTCCATTCAAATTGTTAGCGGACACCATGTCACGTTTGGAGAGCCCCTGTGTGCCTAAACATTGGAGCTCCCCCACAAGTGACCCCATTTTGGAAACTATACCCCCCAAGGAACGTATTTAGATGCATAGTGAGCACTTTGAACCCCCAAGTGCTTCACAAATCGATCCATAAAAGTATAAAAGTATTTTTTTTTACACAAAAAAAAATATTTTTTCATTTTTACGGATCAATTTGTGAAGCACCTGGGGGTTCAAAGTCCTCATTATGCATCTAGATACATTCCTTTGGCGGTCTAGTTTCCAAAATGGGGTCACTTGTGGGGGAGCTTTAATATTTAGTCACACAGCGGCTCTCCATACGCAACATTGTGTCCGGTAACAATTCCAATTGGAGCTCCCCCACAAGTGACCCCATTTTGGAAACTAGACCCCCCAAGGAATGTATCTAGATGCATAGTGAGGACTTTGAACCCCCAGGTGCTTCACAAATTGATCCGTAAAAATGAAAAAAAACATTTTTTGTATAAAAAAAGTACTTTTTTATTTTTATGGATCAATTTGTGAAGCACTTGGGGGTTCAAAGTGCTCACTATTCATCTAGATACATTCCTTAGGGTGTCTAGTTTCCCAAATGGGGTCACTTGTGAGGGAACTTCAATGTTTAGGCACACAGGGGCTTTCCATACGCGACATGGTGTCCGCTAACAATTGGAGCTAATTTTCCATTCAACTTGTTAGCGGACACAAAGTCGCGTATGGAGTGCTCCTGTGTGCCACCAGCACAAGGGCAACTGGAAGAGTTGGGGTACAGCACCAGAAAATGGCTCCTCTAATGTGCTATTTTCTGGGGTGACTGTGGGTTGCAATTTGCAGTGTAGGGGGGGCCACAATATTTGGGTCTCTCCACGATGAGGATTGCAACCCTCCAACTGCCAAGTTGTACCTGGCTGGCAACCAAAAATAAGGCAAAGCTCTTTGTAATTTTATTGGTAGAAGTAAATAAAAAAATGATGTAGGGCTTCGCCATATTTTTGGTCCAGCCAAGTACAACTTGGCAGCTACGGACTGCCAGCAACCCCCAGCTGCCTCGTTGTACCTGGCTGGCAACCAAAAATACAGTGAAGCCCATCTTTTTTTCTAGGACTAATTCTAGAAAAAAAATGGCGTGGGGCTCCACCATATTTTTGGTCCAGCCAGGTACAACTAGGCAGCTGGGGGCTGGAATCCGCAGCATGGAGAGGCCCAAGCGTTCTGGGTCGCCCATGCTGCGAATTGCAGCCCGCAGCCACCCCAGAAAATGGTGAATTCATTGAAGCGTCATTTTCTGGCGCTGTACCCAGACTCTTCCAGTTGCCAAACTGGGTAATAAAGGGATTAATGCCAGCTTTTTTTTGGCAGCTGGCACTAAGCCCGAGATTTATAATATAGGGCCAATGTTAGACCCGCCATTAGGGATCTCTGGTAAATAGTCAGAAAGTACACACAGAGAAAAATCTTTTTATTTAAAAAAAATAACATAAACAAAATTCGGACTCCATTTTTATTATAGAGATCCGACGTAGTCCACAACAAAGGTCCCACGACGCTCGATCGCCTCCGACGTAGTCCACAACGAAGGTCCCACGACGCTCGATCGCCTCTGCTCAATCCAGAGACTGCAGCAAGGGATCAAGTGTCCTCTTCCTACAGCCTCTAGGGTCAGAGTTATGGTGCACCTTATGACAATGATCTGTCATACAGTGCAGCATGACTATGATCCCAGAGGCTACAACAAGAGGACACTTGATCCCTTGTTGCACCCATCTATCCACCTATGCACCCATCATCCATGCACACACACATCCACGCACGCACGCATGCTGACATCCACGCACACACGCTGACATCCACGCACGCATACATCCACGCACGCATCCACGCATGCACGCTAACATCCACATCCACGCACGCTGACATCCACTTACACTGACATCTACTCATGCACACATCCACGCACGCACACTGACATCCACGCACGCTGACATCCACATCCACACACGCTGACAGCCACGCACGCATCCACGCATGCACACTGACAACCACGCATGCTGACATCCACATCCACGCACGCTGACATCCACATCCACGCACACATTCATGCACACTGACATCCACGCACGCTGACATCCACATCCACGCACGCTGACCTCCACATATCCACATCTACGCACGCTGACTTCCACGCATGCACGCATCCATGCACCCACACTGACATCCACGCACGCTGACATCCACATCCACGCACGCTGACATCCATGCATGCACACATCCACGGACGCACGCACACATCCACAGATGCACGCACACATCCACGGACACACGCACACATCCACACACGCTGGAATTCACGCACATCCACATACACACATCCATGCACACACACATCCATGTACGCACACATCCACGGACACACGCACACATCCACGGATGCACACACACATACACACACGCTGGAATTCACGCACATCCACATACACGTACGCACACATCCACGGACACACGCACACATCCACGGACGCACACACACATCCACGCATGCTGACATTCACGCGCGCTGACATCCACGCATGCACACATCCACGGACGCACGCACACATCTATGCACGCATCTACGCATGCTCATATCCACGCAAACACATGTCCACGCACACACACGTCCATGCGCACACACACGTCCACGCACGCTCACATCCATGCACGCTCACATCCACGCACGTTCACATCCATCCATGCACGCACGCATCCACGCACGAATCGACACATGCAAACATCCACGCACACACACATCCACGCACACATCCATGCACGCACACATTCATCCATTCACATATCCATGCATGCATGCATCCACGTACGCAAACATCTACGCACGCACACATCCGCGCACATGTCCACGCACACACAAGTCTACGCACGCATCTGCGCACGCACACGTCCACGCACGCACATGTCCACGCACGCTTATGTACGTTCACGTCCACGCAAACATCCACACATGTCCATGCGCGCACACGTCCACGCTCATGTCCACGCACGCTCACATCCACGCAAACACGTCCACGCACGCACACGTCCACGCACGGACACGTCCACGCATGCACACGTCCACACATGCACACGTCTATGCACACGTCCACGCATGCTCTCGTCCACGCACGCTCATGTACACTCACGTCCACGCACACACATATCCACGCACACATCCACGTCCACGCATGCACCCCCCATCCATCTATCCATTCACCCATCCATCATCCATCCATCCCTCACCCATCCATCAATTCATTCATACATACATACTTACCTCCCTCTCGATCCACCGATGAGAAGGAGGAGGCCGGGAGAGGAGGCGGGGCCACCGACCACAGCAGAGGAGGTGCAGCGGCGGGTGCACCGGCGTGTGCAGCCCACCGGAAGAGGTGCGGGGGGGCCAGGACACGGGGCGCAGAGGTGGGGGGCACTTCCAGGAGGGGACCATGAAGTCTGACCGGCGGGCGCACCCGTGGGTGCAGCCCGCCGGCAGATACATAATAATAGAGGGGGGCAGGCAGTTGGGGGGGGACGGGAGGGGGCCCCCTATGAGTAATGGAGCGGGAGGGGTGAATCCCTTTCATTTGTTCTGATGGCAGTTTCATTTTCAAACTGCCAATCAGAGCGACTTTAGCCACGGGAGGGCTAAGCCACCTCCCTGGGCTAAAGTATAGGCTGTCACTGAGCTGTGGCTCTATTAACCCCTTAGTGACCGCAGTTAATAGAGACGCAGCAAGGGAAACCCGAGATGACGCAGCATATGCGTCCAAGGTCGGGAACGCACTTGTTTTCATGACGCATATGCTGCGTCACGGGTCGGGAAGGGGTTGCACTATACCTTTATAAGAGTACCTCAATCCACCTCAAGGTCTCTATTTGGTACAGGGTAAAACAGCCACATACATATAGCAGTGTCTATTATGGTTATTGTCTCACAAATTCATATAAATAAATAAATACATATTAAAAGTGATATAATTTTTTTATTTAAAGTGCTTTGGGTCTTTACATAATATTAAGATTATATTAAAGTGTCTGATTCATAAGGCTCCTCTCTCAAGTGTCTTTACAAAAAATATATAATGATTATAATTAAATATTACATCGTACACAAATTGTCATTCTTAAAGCTGGTCTACAGGGGGCGTTTTTTACATATTTTCTTTTCTGGAAAAAATTAAAAGGGTGCATATTAGAATATATATGTAAAATTTTACTTTACAAAAGTGATACTTGTGATTAGTGATTACACTGTATACCATTTCAACATAAAGAACTATATCAAGATTTTAATTCTCATGCTTCTTTTTTCTTAAAGTACCACACCTAATTTATAGTCTACGTTTAATCCCAAAGGTTTTAGGTTTCAAGTTTATTGATCCATCTCAATTCTTTTTCCATAAGGATCTTAGCCCTGTCCCCTCCCCTTCTCATTTGAGGAATCATATTGATAATTCTCCATCGTAGATCTGTTTCTTTATGTTGTGCTTCCGCCAATGTTTTGGCACTGGTAAATTGGTACGTTTTTTTCATATGTCGTATCTATGCTGGCTTAGCCTTACTTTTAGTTCTAATATTGTTTCCCCCGACGTAATATAATCTACATGGGCATTCTAATAAATATATAACGTAGTCTGAGGAGCAAGTAGCGAAGTGTTGTATTTTATACTCTACTCCTGTTCTTGCGTGTACAAAGCTGTCACCTTTTAATATCGGTTGGCATGCTATACAACCCACACAAGGGTAACATCCTACCCGTTTTTTTACTGTGTAGTGGTCTGTATTCCTTTTTTAGAACTGCCGATATCTGCCTTAGTACGGTAAGCTGTTTTTGTAAGGTCTTCCCTTTTTTGTAAGCTATAAGAGGGGGGCATACAAATTCTTTTACCTCTGGATGAGATTTTTCTAATACAGGCCAATGCTTCTTGACAATTTTTTTAATCTAATCTGATTCTTCACCGTATTCCATAATTAAAGTGATTCTTTTGTTCTCATTATTATGTGGTCGATTGATGTTGCTAATCACATTTTCTTTTTGTTGGTTTACAAGGTTCTTTGGGTACCCTTTTTGTTTAAATTTCTCCATTAATCTATCAATAGCTAGCTCTCTATCATGTTCTTCACTAACTATTCGTGTAACTCTTGTGATTTGACTCAGTGGTATTGCACGCTTAGTTTTTTGGGGGTGATGACTTGTGAAATTCAATAATTTGTTCCTATCCATCTCTTTAACATGCAATTGGGTTATGATTTTTTAATTTTTTTAAAAGTACTTTTATGTCTAGGAATTGTATTTCTGATGTTGAATAAACAATCGTGAATTTGATTGTGCGATCTACCTGATTCACATAGGCATGACATTTTTCCAATTGCTCTACTGTACCTCGCCAGAGGAGGAACACGTCATCGATGTATCTACTCCATTGTATCACATGTTTATAATATTCTGACACATAGACGTGTTCCTCTTCTAGTAACGCCATTGTTATGTTAGCATAAGAGCATGCCATGTGAGCCCCCATAGCGGTCCCAATCAACTGTTTAAAGTATTTATCCTCAAATAGGAAATCCTTTTCTTTTAGGCAAATTTCTAACAGTGTCATAATCAATTTTCTGCTTTCAGGTGTATAATTTGTCATATCTAACTTCTTTTTGACTGACATTAATCCCATCAGATAGGTAGATAGATCTTACCATACTCACCACTCTACCGCTGCTTGATTCCGGGGCTACCCATAAAGCTTCATGAATATTCACTGCACTGCAATGGCCAATCACACACGCTCACTCCTTGTGAGTTTGTTTCAGATTGGCTGTTTCTCAACAATGTGTACTGTCGTCTGTAATTGGTTTCCATATGCATTAGTGTATGGCAACCAACCTGCCTTTCTAAGTGTGTAAAATACATAAATAAGGAACAAAATGCATAGTTTCACCTGTATTTTGTATTCTCAGCACAGATAAAGTGGACACACCCAGCTGCATAGTTTTACCTTGGCTGGCAATGAAAAAAACAGGGGAGCCCATTTTTTTGTTTAAATAAATTATTTTTAAAAATTGTATGGGCTTTGCCGTATATTTAATTGACTGCCAAGGTAAAACTATGGAGCTGGGGACTGGTATTTTCTGCATGGTCAACTCCGACTGCATCAGGTTTTACAATTTAAAATGAATGTTGTCAAATACAGTCGGATGTGGTTTGCTCTGGATTCCTGCCGAATGCAAAAAAACTCTAGCATAAAGGCCCCCTTATTGGCCCTGAAACATGACAAAGTGCTCTCAATCTGTTTCAGCCAAATTTGTGTTCCAAAATTGAAATAGTGACTTACTGAGATGGGGGTGCACTGCCTGGACAAACATAAACAGAATGGGTGCAGCGTTTCAGAGGCAAAAAACTAGGAATTGAAATAGTGTTCCTTCCCTGACGTGCTCTCCTGTTTATCCAAACAGAGGTTTCTGACCACATGTGGGATATCAGTACTCTCAGAAAGAACTGGGTAGCAAATTTTGGGGTCTATTTTGTCATTATATGCCTTGTAATAGTGAATAAATTGGGGGTAATAATACAATTTAAGGTAAAATGTAGTTGATTTTTTTCTTCATTCCACTTTGCATTCATCCCTGTGAAGCACCTAAAGACTTAATAATCTTTTTGTATATGGTTTTCAACAGTTTGAGGGATGCAATTTTTGGAATGGTGTCACGTTTGGGCATTTTTTGTCACATACGCTCCTCAAAGTCACTTCAAATGGTTTTTAAATTATTTTGTAAAAATTAGAAATTGCTGATGAACTTTTTAAACTTCTAACTTAATAACATAAAGATATATAATTTAAAAATGTTGCTAATATAAAGTAGACATTTGAAATTTTACTTTTTAACTATTTTATATGACATAACTCTGATTTAAGGGCATAAGAATGCAAAGTTTGAAAATTGTGAAGTTTTCAAAATGTTTTCTAAATTTCAATACTGTCACAAATAAACACGCAAAATATCCTAAAATTACTAGTGTAAGGTATACTCACTGCTTTTTTTGCGCCAGTACGCGATGGTACGGCATACCGGAAAATCTGATGACTTACATTTTTTGCTGACATACGCAAAGGTCACACAGACTGGTTCTCTAAGTGTCCGTTAATATCTGAGGTTTTCTGAAGAAGCGGACGCCGTTAATGGTGTCCGCTTCCTCAGAACTGTTCCCCATAGAGAACCATTACTTACTTCTCCGTCGGCTGCACAGACTGCGCTTCTGGAGGTCTTTGTTCAGCGGTGCGCAGGAAATGCTGCAAGCAATGTTTCCTGAGCACTGGTGAAAAGCGTCCCCCAAAGTGCAGTCTGTGCAGCAGCCACCACCTTTGAAGCTGTTTGAACCAACAAAGTACGTTGACTCTTGGATACTTCGAAGTCAGCGATCAGCCATTGCCAGAAACAGTAAAGAACGCACTCGAGACGTCGTGGCTGATGAAAATTTGGTTGAAATTTGACGTTTCTTATAGAATACAGCCTAGGTAAATCAGTTAAGGTATACGAAAACCATATTTTGCAAGTGAAAAAAATGCTTGTATTAGTAATTTTTAATTTTAATTTTGCAATCTGAATTACATAGTTTTTGATTGAAATTAGCGTACAGACTACAGTCCAGAATAATGAGAAATTACCGTAATCAGAAATGCATACCAGCAAATAGTTTTTTACAAATAAAGCACTGGGTATAATATATCATGAAAAAACAATCTTAGAGTCACTTTCCAGAGTTATAACCTCGGAAAGTTACACTGGTCAGATTTCTAAAATTTGTCCTGGTCATTATGGACAAAATTGGCTCCATCACTAAAGGGTTCATTTCAAGTTATCAGCATTGAGATAGGAAAGCTATATAAAGAATATATTAAGGAGGTTGATTTATTAGATAGGAAAATTTTAGATGTGAACTAAATGAAAAGGGATTTTTTAGGCTGCCTTCAGACTTGCAGATGCATCTGCAGCGTTTTGCAGATGCATCTGCAAGCATCTGCATGCAGACCGCGGCCCCTATGTTTATAATGGAGCGCACGGCGGTCTGCACATGCTTGCAGACCGCCGTGCGCTCTCATTGCCCGCCATTAGTGATCTGTGCGCACGCGGATGCCTGCGCACAGATCACTAATGGCGGGCAATGAGAGCGCACGGCGGTCTGCAAGCATCTGCAGACCGCCGTGCGCTCCATTATAAACATAGGGGCCGCGGTCTGCATGCAGATGCTTGCAGATGCATCTGCAAAACGCTGCAGATGCATCTGCAAGTCTGAAGCCAGCCTTAGTGTTTTTTAGTGTTTCAATGTTTTAGGTTTTTTGCTTGGTTATCACATGAATTTACCGAAGCTCACGTCACAGGAGTCCTTTTGACCTATGATGTCTTATGTTGTATGATTTAAAAGGCTGTCGTGTTAAGAATGTACAATATGAATGGCCCGGAGGAAGTAGCAAGAGTGCTATGAAACGCATCAGCTCCAATAAAGTTTAAAGAAAAGTTTCCGGATCATCCTTTATTGTGGTGGCGCAGAGTGAACCCGTTGTCTTCTATCCAATAAGAAGTTATCCGCATTAGATTTCTTTACAAGGGTGTGTTTGATCTAAGTTGGAATTATACATTACAGTATACAACATTTTTACAATCAATAAAAATACTAGCAAATGGTCTTACAGTGCTTGCTGTGTTGGGGCCTTTTATGCCACTGAAAATGTTCCTAGGGTTGAAGATTCCCTCAAATTCTTGCGGTTGTTCTATCCTTCGGTCCAGTAGTGGACACAGACAGAAGAAGGCCTCTGTACTATAACAATATGTGGGCCCCTTACTGTCCAATATCTCATCATAATGAACAATTTCATCTGCTTTGCAGGAGGTAGTGGACCCCTTTATTCTTGAGATCCTGTTAGACTACCCAGATTGCACCAATGCTATGACCACCCTGCTCTATTCACTAGCTATATGGAAGTGGTATATTAATAAAAATAAAAATGTATGATACAAGAGGGACAAATTTTTGCTGTGTCAGAGCAGGTCAGCAACTCCTATTCCAGCTATTTTCCACAGATGCTTCTTACTGAGAATTTCCAAACCAGATGACAACTTTTCTGTGATACAATAAAGAAGGAATTGACAGTAAGGAAACTGATGACTAGACTATAGTGTTTTCTGTACAGGTTTAGGTAAAAAATTTGTTCAATTTCTCATACAAAAGTAAGAATTTCCTTCCATCTTCAGACAGACATGTTATGATGCTTTAGTTACTAAATCTAAAGGCCGCTTTACACGTCACGATATCGCAATGCAACTGTGATAAAAAGTCACATGGTACGGGCGTTGCAGTTGATATCGTTCGTGCGTTGTGTTGTGTAAACGGGCAACGCGACTCAAAAATGATGCAACTACGATATCGTTTTGGGATTGTGCATGCTCTTCAACTGTGCAACATTGGCTAGGTTATCTGGCTGGATCGTGCTGTGTGACACCGCAACTACGATTTGGAGCGCAACTTCCCCTATTCACCCCAATGTTAATTGGTTGTTCCCTGAGTTGCTCAGACACAGTGTGCAAAAGGGGCGTACAACATCGTAGTTGCGTTGCCTGCCGATATCTCCCTGTGTAACATCTCCTATGTGATCTTGGACAAGTGCCAAAAACGTGCGCGCTCCCGTGAAATCGTATGCAATATCAGAACGATATTGCGACGTGTAAAGCGGCCTTGAGTGTGAACATAAGTTTAATAGTTCAAAGCTAATAGATAATTGTGATAATACAATAGAAAAAAATTACCTATAAAGGATCTATAAAGAAGCATGGTTCATGATAACATCAAAAGGAAATAAGAGCTAGCAGTCTAAGCTACATATGAGCTCTGCTTAGCTACGACTGAATGGTGTGAACAGGTAACTGAACTGGTTTATGTGATGAAGAGCCGAGAAGAGGCTTTGGGGTGGGTGACACTTTTGCCTCTTTTGTAAATAACCCTTTCTCTGTTCAAAAGATGAAATGAAGACCTCCACCACAGTGCAGCAATTTGTCGTGTACACCCTACTCTACCATCTTTCAACACAGCAGCCAGCCCTTAGTCCTACAGTGGTGGTCACTTAAAAGATCATTTCTCCCTACACATCCCAAAGCTAAGAACTTGAATCTTACCATCTCCGATCTGTTGGCCATGGAAATGCTGCCTTTCTGCATGGTGGATACATATGTTTCCACAAGCTAATGGCCAACGCAATCCCCATGTACCAGTTGCCCAGTCGCCATTACTCTGCTAAGAAAGCTGTGTCTGTGCTACACCAGCAAATCATAGACAACATTACCTGTTCCTTGAAAAACTATGTGTCTGACAGGGAATATTTCACCATTGATACCTGGACCAGCAAATATGGCCATGGGCGTTACATCTTGCTGACTGGGCACTGGATGACTCTGGTGGCTGCAGGGACAAGAGGAGAAGGGGCTGCTCCACAAGTCTTTAAATCCCCAAGACTTTTGGGACTCACATCTCTATCTACCACTTCATCCCCTGCTTCTGCCTCTGCCACCTCCTCTTGGGCCTACAGTTACACTCTCAACCTCTCCCTTAATGTTCCGTCACTCTGTCATTGATGCACCCCAAGTCTGCAGGACAGCTTGCATTTATTTGGAATCAGATTGGGGCTGCTTTCGATAATTCGACTATCCTACGTTGTAACCTTTCATTAATTTTTCTCTGCTGTCCTCCTCCAGGGAAATTAGTTACGCTGCCATGGGCTGTAAATGTTTTGATTTTGTTATACATCATGGACAAAGAAACATCAAGATCTCTGGAGATAGACTTGTAAGCTTGATATTGTTGACATTTTTCAACAATTTTGGTTTACAAAGTCATCAAATAGTTCTCTTATATGCTTTCTGTTTTCCATGCTTAGTTTGGCATGCACATACACACAATACAAAGTTTGGGGAAACTTTTAACCCTTTTTATCTGGTTTCAGGTGTGATTTCCATATTGCCCAAACCTGTTATTTTCCACAGGTGAATTTGAATAAGCATCACTTTATTGAAACAATGTTGTCAACCCACAATTTTGAAAAGGTGGCAATAATTTTGTCAGACCCGTTTTTGAGGTTTTGTGTGAAATTGTGTCTAATTTTCTTTTTTTTTCTCAATATTTTTTCTAATACACACAAAGGAAATAAGCATGTGCATAGCAAACGCATGAGTAATTGCAATAATATTGTTCGAAATATATGTAGATATTTCTAGACGTAGGTAGAAAATACATAGGGTGCCAGTACTTTGGTTGGGATGAAGCCACCTTAAGTGGTACTACGCATCGGGCCCTGCATCCCAGCTACCAGACTATGCCTGAGGGGGTTATTACCTTTCAGCACCCGGGTATGGTACCATGCACTCCTGAATATCATTGTAGTGCTTTCTAGCACATCTTTTTGTCTTGGAGATCCCTATATGTATTGTCACATTTTGTAACAGATGCATTATATAGGTATTTCACATTGCACCTTGGATTATTGCATGCTGTGCTGCTTCTAAAGATAGGGATAATACCCTTATTGTGGTCACCTTACTACCTTTTTTTTCCTTTTCCTATCATTATCTCATTGAACTATTATGTTTCTATGTGTGGCATATTTTCTCCTGTAGGATTCCATTATCATAGGCTACACCTTTCTGTTGTATATCAAAACACGTGTAATTGCAATAATTTTCTGGGAGAAATACCTCATTTTCTGGAACAATTTCAAGGATGCCAACACTTTCGTCCATGACTATATGCAAATATATATATATACTGTATATTTATAGATAGATGATAGACAGACAGACAGACAGTGGCACGTGCAAAGGTATGGGCACCCCTTGTCAAAATTACTGTTATTGTGAACAATGTAGAAAGTTGAAGATAAAATTATCTCTAAAGGAATAAAATTAAAGATTATTATTATTATTATTATTATTTATTTATATAGCGCCATGGCGCTTTACATGAGGATAAGGGAGACAAGAACAAGTACACTAAATCTAGGTGATCGGGACGTACAGGTACAGGATGGATATTTCCTTTGTATTTTAGGCAAAAAAAATATTTTTCTCTTTAATATTTAAAAATTATAAAAAGGAAAATGGGCTGATGCAAAAATGTGGGTACCCTTAGAGATTTATGTGCTCAGATAATTTTGACCAAGGTTTCAGACTTTAATTAGCCTTTTAGGGTTATGGCTTTTCCATTATCATCGTTAGGAAAGACAAGGTGATGCAAAGTTCACAACTTTATAAACACTCAGCCTCTTCTAATCTAGAGCAGCCATGGGTTCATCTAAGCAGCTGCCTAGCACTCGGAAAATGAAAATGGTGAAGGCCCACAAGGCAGGAGAAGGCTATGCAAAGATAGCAAAGCGTTTTTAATTCACCCTTTCCTCAGTTTAAAATGGAAATAAGAAATGCCAGTTAAAATGAACAGTAGAGGCTGAGGTCTGAAAGACTAAGCAAAATTTCAGTAAGTGCTGTGCATAGGAACTCTAGAGAAGCAAATCAGAACCCATGCAAATGACCTTCAGGAAGATTTATCAGTCTCTGGAGTTGTGGTACATTGTCCTACTTTTCAGAAACACCTCCAAAAATAAGGCCATCATGGAAGAGTCATCAAAAAAAAACCTCCCCTGGACCTCCAGGAGGCGGACCTAGAGAATGTCCGCTTGTTACAGAGCTCCCCCAAGGCCTAGCACCATCTAAGGCCATCTGGACAGTGGCTGGCCACTAATCTTATATTTTGGGGAGTAGTTCACCGAGGTGACCCAGCAGCAGACATCTGGGTGCCAAGATCCCCGGATGACCAGGGCAAAAAGCCCTAACAGCGGCTGCAGGCGCCACAAGGCTGAGGACGCAGGGAGCAGAGGAGGCCTCAGAATCACTATTGCTGAGTGCAGGCGGTGGAAAAGCCTGCACAATAAGACACCTGCTCTGAGGACCTCGAAGCAGAGGAGCAGAGGAGAACACCGGAGACCGGAGGGTGCCGGGACATCTGAGCGTCGAGGATTGCCGAGGCTCAGGAGCGACAGACGCCCCAGGAAGCAGAGCACGCTGCGAGACGGGAGCCCGATGTGCTCCGGCAGTGAGGAGGGGTGAGAGAGCGACGGGAACGGTCACAGGGGGCGAGCTGGACAACGGAACTTGAGCACCGGAGCTTTGGAGGTAAACCGCTGCACATGGAGAGCGGTAGACAGGGAAGGGGGGGATTGAGAAACTCAGCGCCTTCTTGCTTCTCAGGGACATTGTGCAGCGGGCATTTCTTCCACCTACACCATAATAGAGATTGCACTCTGAGACTCTGTGCCCCACAAAGAGATAGACACTAACTCCCCTGATAATCTCGGAGGGTGGAGGTGAACCCCTGAAACATTACCTGAACAAATATCTGCTGTACAGCCCTGAGGGAGATTTAGTGACTGAGAGCCCTGGAGATCACATGGGGGTGTAGATGACAAACATAATTGCAGGACAAAAGAGACCATATTCTGAGTCTCTTCATCAAACAAAGAGGGTAACATCAATTTCACAGAGACTCCTGGTAGGAGGAAATTAAACCCTGTTAGACCACTTGTAAAATAGATGCTGGGAGATCTTGGGCTGTATAGCAGTGCAACTCTAATACAACAACGCCACCTAGTGGATTGAAACTCTGGGATTGCTGCACGGAGATCCAGAAGTGACTGTTTCGTATAGAGCCTGCTGATAATGTAAGATCTCACAATTAAGGACATCACCAACCATATTGATAGCCTCCTAGACATTGATATAATGGATAAGTTTATGGGCAAAAAGCCGAAGGGCAATCTGGCATCTTCCAGGAGTCAGACAGCTCCACCATCGCCCACCTCAGCTCCAACTCTAGATAATGACAAACTACAATCTATAGCAGACATTATTATTGCACGGCTCATGCCCGAAATAGACGCCAATTTCAGGCGGCATTGGACCCCCTACTCTCCCGGATAACAACCCAAAGCACTAGACTGTCAGAGGCTGAACAACGTATTTCTGACTTGGAGGATACGGTTAGTGTCATGAAGGAGAACCTGGAAGGCAATGACAAGACAATCACGGAGCTACATAATGATGGATGATCTTGAAAACAGGTCTCGTTGTAATAATCTGAAGCTGGTGGGCCTGCCAGAGTCGATTCACCCTGCAGAACTTTTACAGCTAACATCCAAATGGCTGCCGCAGGCCCTAGATATCCCATTAGACTCTGCAAAGATCGCAGTCGAGAGAGCACATAGACTGGGCCCACCAAAGTCGGGAGAGAAAGAAGGACCGAGACCTGTTATATTTAAAGTCTTGGATTATCAAGACAAGCTTTGTTTGCTCACCGTCTACAGGAAGAAGAAAAAACTACTTTATCAAAACCATGGAATTCTAATGTTCCAGGACTATTCAGCTGTGGTGACGGCTAAGCGTAGAGCGTTTCAACCAGCATGTAAACTGCTGATAGATAATGATATCCATTTTACCTTAAACTACCCGGCAACACTGCGTTTCTCTTTGGCAGGGAAAAAACAGGGTCTTCACCAACCCCAAGAGGCCCTGAGCTGTCTTCAGGAGGCTATCAAACCACCATGAAAAAAACTGGCCAATGTGGCCGGAAAATATTGCACACCCGGAAAGGTGATGTCCAGATGAGAGTGGATGGTCTTCAAGGTTCATGATGTTTTCAATGTTTTCATTGTTGATGGTTATAAGGTTACTATTACGAAAGTTGCAGGAGGGGGAGGGGGGGAAATTCTCTGCAGTCGGCGAAGGTATCAACCAACCATGGTGACCCATCGGTCTATTTGCTGGGATGGGTGGGGGTGCCATTTAAACCTAATGAACAGATTTGTCCTATCTAACTTACCTAGGACAGGGGTGGGTTGATGGCCACTAAACAAAATAATAGGGTGGATGAGCCGACATCTATCCAGTGGTGCTCGTGGAATGTCAATGCGTTAAACTCCCCAATAAAAAAAATAAGTCTTGAATTACTTACACCAAAAGAATTTTCATATAGTGCTTCTCCAGGAGACTCACTGAATCAGGGGTAATCATCCGATACTTTGCTGCAAAAAATTTACAGTATGCGCAGAGGCCTCATACTCCAAAAATCAATGAGGGTACCTTTACACGCCGCTACAACAGGCTGGATACAACCAGCTACACGCTACAAATGTAGCTTGCATCGGCAATATACCCCGTAGTAGCGGCGTGTGAAGATGGTAGGAGGCAGCCGGCAGCAGATACATCTGTTTCCGAGCACTGCCCTGAAACAGGTGGCTACACTGGTGATTGTAGCGAGCTGTATCGGCGTGTAAAGAAGGAACAGAAGGGTTGTTTCTACACCATGCTATGTACCTGGTATGTAGCTGGGGCGTGACACAAGCTCCGGATTACCACGCCCTATCAGCGATCATTGGAGGAAGCTCCTGCATGACGATTGGTAGTTGCTGCATAGGGAGGCATATTTAAGGAGCTGACCAGTCACACTACACAATTGCTCGAGCGTCATGTATTAATCAGCCTCCTGCGATGCCTGCCCAATCATGATGTTCTTGCTTTGTCCTATCAGCGTACGGACGTCTCGTAATCCACAATTGTGGCACGCCTATGTGCTGTCCCTGCTGCACCAGGTCCGCCCATATTAGCTTGTTGTAGCGGTGTGTAAATGGTAAGCTACAGATGGCTACTTGTGGCACTCGGCGGTGTATCCAGAGATAGATGTAACGTAGCGTAGCGCAGCTTGTTGCGGCGTGTAAAGGTGGTGCGTTTACCGTTTGTGCGTGCTTGTGCACGTGAAGTAGCTGGTTGTATCCAGCCTGTTGTAGCGGCGTGTAAAGGTACCCTGAGGGTTGTCATCCTAATTAATAATAACATCAGGCATGAGGTGGTGGATGTGGTGGCAGACCCCGCAGGCAGATTTGTGTGCGCTAGTCTTGTAATTGAGGGGACAGCATATAAAGTGGTGAACATTTATGCACCAAATATTCCAGACACCCGTTTCCAGGCTTCCATACTGGAACAAATTGCAGACTGGGGCGCACACTCATTGATTGTGGGAGGAGACTTTAACGAAATATATGATCATGTTGTGGATTCGTCCAACCCTCAACTGCCAACTACACGAGCTTCGGGGAGATTGCTGCGACCCTTATCGAATGATTTGGAACTGGTGGATGTTTGGAGAGCACAGCATTTATTGGAGAGAGACTTCTCACATTACTCACATGTTCAGGACTCTCATGCAAGGATAGACTATTGGTTAGTAAATGCTGCTCTGGTGACCGCCGTTCAGCAAACAAGAATATTGGATACTAGCTGTGAGCCCGATGCAAATGCATCGGGATTCTAGAACGTGCATTAATTTGATTATAGTAGTTATAGCTACTTTTTGGGGGAGTCCAATACTTTTTTTGGGGGGTCCAATACTTTTTGGGGGGGGTCCAATACTTATTGGGGCGCGTTCAATGCTTTTTGGGGTGCGTTCAATACTTATTGGGGCGCGTTCAATGCTTTTTGGGGCGCGTTCAATGCTTTTTGGGGCGTGTTCAATACTTTTTGGGGGGCGTTCAATACTTATTGGGGTGTGTTCAATACTTTTTGGGGCGCGTTCAATACTTTTTGGGGCGCGTTCAATACTTATTGGGGTGCGTTCAATACTTTTTTGGGCGCGTTCAATACTTATTGGGGTGTGTTCAATACTTATTGGGACGCGTTCAATACTTTTTGTGGCGCGTTCAATACTTTTTGGGGCGCGTTCAATACTTATTGGGGTGCGTTCAATACTTTTTGGGGCGCGTTCAATACTTATTGGGGTGTGTTCAATACTTATTGGGGTGTGTTCAATACTTATTGGGACGCGTTCAATACTTTTTGGGGCGCGTTCAATACTTATTGTGACGCGTTCAATACTTATTGGGGTGTGTTCAATACTTTTTGGGCGCGTTCAATACTTTTTGGGGCGCGTTCAATACTTATTGGGGTGTGTTCAATACTTTTTGGGGCGCGTTCAATACTTATTGGGGTGCGTTCAATACTTTTCGGGGTGTGTTCAATACTTATTGGGACGCGTTCAATACTTTTTGGGGCGCGTTCAATACTTATTGTGACGCGTTCAATACTTATTGGGGTGTGTTCAATACTTTTTGGGGCGCGTTCAATACTTTTTGGGGCGCGTTCAATACTTTTTGGGGCGCGTTCAATACTTATTGGGGTGCGTTCAATACTTTTTGGGGCGCGTTCAATACTTATTGGGGTGTGTTCAATACTTTTTGGAGTGCTTTGCTGGGCTAAACCTGAATGGTGCACAGGGGGTTAATCACATGTCAGGTCTGTGTGTGAGTGAAGATGTGCTGATTGACGCACTGGGTTGCAGCTGGGAGTGAGTAGGCTGGATAGGATCCTGCCAGGTGTCTGAGTGAGGAGAGGACGATTCAGAAGTTCAGAGCACTGCCATGTGAAGAGGTGCTGGAAGTGATCCGTCCTCAGTGGGTAAGTGATGGGAGCCTACCAGCTGATGTGTGCATGGCAGCCAGTGTCCAAGGGCCAGGCGGTCACAGCTGACATTGGGACATTGAGGGGGGGGGGCTGTTCGGCCATTGAGGGGGGAGGGGGGGGGTCTGTGCGGCCATTGAGGGGGGGGGTCTGTGCGGCCATTGAGGGGGGGGGGTCTGTGCGGCCATTGAGGGGGGGGGTCTGTGCGGCCATTGAGGGGGGGGTCTGTGCGGCCATTGAGGGGGGGGGTCTGTGCGGCCATTGAGGGGGGGGGGGGGTCTGTGCGGCCATTGAGGGGGGGGGTCTGTGCGGCCATTGAGGGGGTGGGGGGTTGGGGGTCTGTGCGGGTAGTAGTAGTAGGAGGAGGAGGAGGAGGATGATGATGATGATGATGATGATGATGATGATGATGATGATGATGATGATCTGTGATAGCGACTCGCATGGATCCCCATTCAAAGTATAAGGGGACTTGCGGCGGCTGACGTAGCGACTCGCAATGGCCTCGCGGCCATTGCTCGCGCTACACAGCGAGTCGCAATCAATCCCCATTGAAAGTATAGTGGGACGTGCGGCAGCTGAGGTAGCGACTCGCAATGGCCTCGCGGCCATTGCTCGCGCTACCTCAACGGTAAATCGCTAAGTTTGTGGCCGAGCCTCTGGTTCTATTTTCGGCCAGCGACTCGCAATGGCCGCTTCGCGGCCATTGCTCGCGCGTGGTGACGTCACATAGTGACATAGCCACGGCGTTTTCGGGGTCCGACACGATTTTGCCTACGGCAATTATAGAGTAGATATATATATCTCTGACCACGCACCGATTACTATGCATCTTAGGTTAAGACAACTCATTAGTGTTAACAAGAGATGGAGGTTCCCCTCACACCTGTATCAATCTGAAGATTTCAAAAATTATTTACATCTAGAGTGGAACGCATTTAAAACAAGTAATAAGGAACACATAGAGACACCCAGGCTTTTTTGGGATACCTCTAAGGTGGTAATGAGAGGACACATCATATCATATGTGAGCAATAAAAAGAAAAATTTGATGCGAAGAATTTTAGAGTCACAGTCATTGCTCACGGAGGCATAAAAACAATTTAGAACCAACAATACACCACTCACAAAGAAACAATATCTGGAGGCAAAGGAGGCGGCGGAGGTTCTGGCTCATGAGAAAGCTGTTTATAATTTGGACTTCCAGAAACAAAAATATTTTTAAATGGGGTAACAAACCAGGTACTACTAGCGTCTCTCACAAAGCCATACCACAAAGCGACGAGAATCCATAAAATTCACTGGACTGGAGGCACATTTGGGGGTCTCATGGGAGAGAAGCCACATGGGGAAGACGCTGCACGATTGGGGCCCAAATGGGGGGAGAAGCCACATTCGAGAGAAGCTGCATGATTGGGGGGCCACATGGTGGGGGAAGCCACATGGGGAAGAAGCTGTATGATTGGGGATCAAAAATTGGGGGAGAAAGACACATGGAGGAGAAGCTGCATGATTGGGGGGCTATATGGGGCAGAAGCCACATTGGGGAGAAGCTGCATGATTGGGGGGGCCACATGGGGAGAGGCCACATGGGGGAGAAACTGTATGATTAGGGGGTCACAAATGGGGGTAGAAGCTATATGGGGGAGAAGCTGGATGATTGGGGACCACATGGGGGAGAAGCCACATTGGGGAGAAGCTGCATCATTGGGGGGTCACATGGGGGAAGAAGCCACATGGGGAAAAGCTGCATGATTGGGGGGGCCACATGGGTGGAGAAGCTGCATGTACAGTGTTGGCCAAAAGTATTGACACCCCTGCAATTCTGTCAGATAATACTCAGTTTCTTCCTGAAAATGATTGCAATCATAAATTCTTTGGTATTATTATCTTCAATTAATTTGTCTTCAATGAAAAAACACAAGAGAGAATGAAGCAAAAAGCAAAACATTGATAATTTCACACAAAACTCCAAAAGTGGGCTGGACAAAAGTATTGGCACCCTCAGCCTAATACTTGGTTGCACAACCTTTAGCCAAAATAACTGCGATCAACTGCTTCCGGTAACCATCAGTGAGTTTCTTACAATGCTCTGCTGGAATTTTAGACCATTCTTCTTTGGCAAACTGCTCCAGGTCCCTGATATTTGAAGGGTGCCTTCTCCAAACTGCCATTTTTAGATCTCTCCACAGGTATTCTATGGGATTCAGATCTGGACTCATTGCTGGCCACCTTAGAAGTCTCCAGTGCTTTCTCTCAAACCATTTTCTAGTGCTTTTTGAAGTGTGTTTTGAGTCATTGTCCTGCTGGAAGAGCCATGACCTCTGAGGGAGACCCAGCTTTCTCACACTGGGCCCTACATTATGCTGCAAAATTTGATGGTAGTCTTCAGACCTCATAATGCCATGCACACGGTCAAGCAGTCCAGTGCCAGAGGCAGCAAAGCAACCCCAAAACATCAGGGTACCTTCGCCATGTTTGACTGTAGGGACCGTGTTCTTTTCTTTGAATGCCTCTTTTTTTTCTCCTGTAAACTTTATGTTAATGCCTTTGCCCAAAAAGAGAGAACATTCTTCCAAAACGTTTTAGGCTTTCTCAGGTAAGTTTTGGCAAACTCCAGCCTGGCTTTTTTATGTCTCAGGGTAAGAAGTGGGGTCTTCCTGGGTATCCTGCCATACAGTCCATTTTCATTCAGACGCCGATGGATAATACGGGTTGACACTGTTGTACCCTCAGACTGCAGGGCAGCTTGAACTTGTTTGGATGTTAGCCAAGGTTGTTTATTTTTCTTTTCCGTCCACATTTAGGGAGATTAGCCACAGTGCCATGGGATTTAAACTTCTTGATGACACTGCACACGGTAGACACAGGAACATTCAGGTCTTTGGAGATGGACTTGTAGCCTTGAGATTGCTCATGCTTCCTCACAATTTGGATTCTCAAGTCCTGAGACAGTTCTTTGGTCTTCTTTCTTTTCTCCATGCTCAATGTGGTACACACAAGGACACAGGACAGAGGTTGAGTCAACTTTAATCCATGTCAACTGGCTGCAAGTGTGATTTAGTTATTGCCAACACCTGTTAGGTGCCACAGGTAAGTTACAGGTGCTGTTAATTACACAAATTAGAGAAGCATCACATGATTTTTCTAACAGTGCCAATACTTTTGTCCACCCCCTTTTTTATGTTTGGTGTGGAACTATATCCAATTTGGCTTTAAGACAATTCTTTTTATGTTTGGGGGGTCACATGGGGGGAAAAGCTGCATGAATGCAGGGCCACATGGGGTGAAAAGCTGTATGCATGGGGGCACATTTGGGGAGAAGCTGCATGAATGGGGGCCACATGGGGGAGAAGCTGCATAAATAGTGGGCCACATGGGGGAAGAAGCTGCATGAATGGGGGGCTACATACGGGGAGAAGCACTATTGAGAAGGTGGACCGCATATGGGGAGAGCATTATGGAATGGGGGCATGGCTATATATATTACTTGGAGACTATACTGGGCTGTATATAGTGTTTGGAGGTTGTGCTGGGCTGTAAATGTTATTCGAAGGCTGTGCTGTATATATTACCTGGAGGCTGTCCTGGGCTATATATGTTATTTGGAGTCTATGCTGGGTTGTATATATTACCTGGAGGCTATACTGGAATGTGGACACCACTTTAGCTGAAATCCGATCATCCCAAGAGGTCCCACAGCATTGGCCTTAACAGCCAAATACCACGGGTGGTATAACGACCACCAGCTCTGAAATTTTATTCTGATGCCCAGGGTCACGGAGCCGGGTCTTGACTCCTGTGACTCCCCCAGAAGTAGCAAAGCCTAGTTCCGAGTACTCCACAGCCATGGGGGCATATTAGTTACAACTTGGTGGCAGCAGAGGGATATCTGTGTGATTTCCCCAGCTGTCTCCTGACAAACTGGGTACAGCGGAAAGATATCTGCATAATCTCACTGGCCGTCCCGTTGACAACTGGTGGTAGCAGTAGCATATCTGCATGATCTTTTTGGCAGTTCTCTTGACAATATTAAAGATGGTGTAAAAGCGGAGAAATATATTGCTAAATGGGACAGTTGGTTTCTCTTTTAAACAGAAATAAATAAATTCAACTTTGAAAAATATGCTGTATGAGATTTAATGTAAAATGTAAAAATATACTTTATGATTATGCAATACAAAGAATCTGTTCTTGTTTTTTTCTTTTTAGTGCACATGGAAAAAGGTGATATACACATCATTGTAAAGGTGTTTAACAGGTAGAGATTTAAACTATAGAACAATCTGTCCTTAGAAGTGGAATTAGAAAATACTATGTCAATATTTAAAAATAGTCTGAATTATCTACTAATCACAGGTTATACCTTACAAAATATCGCCACAGATCGCATCTGTATTGATATTTTTCAGTGAATCAGCACATCCAATATTTATGGCAAAAAAAAATCACTTTATTGATTAAAATTAATTCATATTAAAAATATTTACCGTACGTAACATGTCTAAAACGGGAAAACAGTCCCTATCATGCACAATAAAATAGGGTGGGCTACAGAAAAATACACAAATAGCAGCAATTATTAACAGGGGAACAGAAAAAAATATTTATAGCACCATCACACTTGTAATGTACTTAGTCCCTCTCCTATATCTAAAGGAACGTTCCTACAGACCTAGACGGTCATTAAATAATTATAGATTAGATATTAGAGTATTTATAATACCTGGTGCCAAAATGATCCTTGTGAAAAATCACTCCTTGAACCCCTGCTGCCACAGTGCTCCTGCCTCAATCCACAGCCGACGTACGTTTCAAAGTTGTTTTCTTCAGGGCGTACATTGTGCTATGTGGAAGTTTCCTATCTTATATAGTGTCCACTACTTCATTATGAGCTACACCCCCTGTCCGTCACAGTCAAGTCTCCCCCTTTGCTTAATTGTTTCCAGGTTACTGAGCCCCAGGTTCCTCCTTCTATTTCTTCCCCCGTCTCTCCCAGCATTTAACCTATCCTTACTGAGGACCGCATTATTTCCGGGTTGGAACGCAGTCACATGAATATTTCATGTGTACTGTGTTGCCCGGGCGACGCTTGGTATCCCCACCGCAGCGTCATCAGCAATCAAGCGTCTGCCCGGAGTGCGCATGCGCTGTACGTCATTACGACATGACCGCGCCACGCATCTCCATGGTAACCCTGGCCGGCGCTTCAATATCAGAAAGGTGTAAGCGGCGCATGCGCCACCTGGTCGGTTAGTATAATAGTTTACCTAGCAATGTTCATGAGGCACAGGGGCACAAATCATGTTAATAGGAGGTGCTCAACCTGCCTATACCTCATCAACGTGTTATGGATACCACTCTGACCACAGTAAAATGAATGTGATCCTAAAGTAAATCCCAACTATACAAGGGTTTAAAGTGCTGATACCTACTAAATAGGCCATTTAAAGTGACAGTGCATAATTTAAACAAGGTGATGGTGCTAATATACATGAATACTAAAATACAAATATGCAAAAAATGTTTATTATACTAACCGCCCGGGTGGCGCATGCTCCGCTTACACCTTTCTGATATTGAAGCGCCGGCCCGGGTTACCATGGAGATGCGTGGCGCGGTCACGTCGTAATGACGTACAGCGCATGCGCACTCCGGGCAAACGCTTGATTGCTGATGACGCTGCGGTAGGGATACCAAGCGTCGCCCGGGCAACGCAGTACACATGAAATAGTCATGTGACTGCGTTCCAACCCGGAAATAATGCGGTCCTCAGTAAGGATAGGTTAAATGCTGGGAGAGACGGGGGAAGAAATAGAAGGAGGAACCTGGGGCTCAGTAACCTGGAAACAATTAAGCAAAGGGGGAGACTTGACTGTGATGAACAGGGGGAGTAGTTTTGACAGGTGTAGCTCATAATGAAGTAGTGGACACTATATAAGATAGGAAACTTCCACATAGCACAATGTACGCCTTGAAGAAAACAACTTTGAAACGTACGTCGGCTGTGGGATTGAGGCAGGAGCACTGTGGCAGCAGGGGTTCAAGGAGTGATTTTTCACAAGGATCATTTTGGCACCAGGTATTATAAATACTCTAATATCTAATCTATAATTATTTAATGACCGTTTAGGTCAGTAGGAACGTTCCTTTAGATATAGGAGAGGGACTAAGTACATTACAAGTGTGATGGTGCTATAAATATTTTTTTCTGTTCCCCTGTTAATAATTGCTGCTATTTGTGTATTTTTTTGTAGCCCACCCTATTTTATTGTGCATGATAGGGACTGTTTTCCCGTTTTAGACACGTTATGTAAGGTAAATATTTTTAATATGAATTAATTTTAATCAATAAAGTGATTTTTTTTGCCATAAATATTGGATGTGCTGATTCACTGAAAAATATCAATACAGATGCGATCTGTGGCGATATTTTGTAAGGTTTAACGTGTTTAGGTGAAGCACTTTTCGTTGGGGGGATCCTTTTATGTGTAATCACAGGTTATGCATAATTTATGGAGTTAAACTTGATGGATTTCAGTCTATTTTCGACATTTGTAAACTATGAAGCTTCAATTTATGGAGCTAATGAAAACAGTAACTAGTCTATGTAAAAAGGTAATTTCTTCATATTATGATTCTTATCGAGCAATGTCAGAGCTAAAGATGCAGCTTGCTTGCTTCCCTGCCTCTATCTGGCTCATAAAAATAGGTTACTCTCAATGAAGTCAATATGTGCTGAAAGCATAGCTGAACATAGGCTATTCTGATGGGTTAGTTCATTTAAGTTTTTCTAAGTCCCATAACAACAAAAGTGTATGCTATGCTCTGCCTTGTACAGGAATAATGTTATGTTTGTTTATGTACCATATTTTCTACTCTCCAATGCTCTTGTCATAACTGAGGTCTGGAGGTTGACAGAAGAAGCACTACTGGTGGCAACTTAACCTGACACACATCATGTACAATGAGTCTTACTGCACTCATTACAAAGTACGTTTGCCTATTTGTCTTGCTGCAGTGTGGAATAAGATAGGAATACCATTCAATGTATGTAAGACAACATTTCAAATTCCAAGATAAAGTATGAAAAGCAGTCTCATTAAGATAGAGATTCAGCAAGATATCATGGTAATAGAAAAGCATCTTATTAACCTGAACTGTAAAACATAAGGCATCATCTTCCAAGTTGGCAGGCATCAGGTGATGATAGCTACCGTACAGATAAAACTGTCACTCAGTGTTGCTTCTAACCTGAAGTATAGCCCACACAGAATCCTTAGATGAGCGAAGCAAGAGAAATTGACTTCATTGAACTAAGAAAAAGTAAAAATACTCCAATATTTCTTCACCTTGCTGAAACCAATAAGAGGAACACTTCACTGAACTAGGAAAAAGTAAAAATACTCCAATATTTCTTCACCTTGCTGAAACCAAAAAGGGAAAAGTGATCTTGAAGACAACATAGTAGGGGCCTGAGATGATAATCATGCAACAAGTACTCTAAGAATATTTTGTTATTTAACAACAAAGTCATAACTAAGTACAGTCCAAATTTCAGTTGGAAACATAAATTCCCTTTGACTGTAAAGGGGTTATACAAGTGTTACTTTATGTGATAACTCTAGAATGCTTCATCATATACCAGTTATTCTGAGATTATTTTTTGTTTCAGATAGCATTTTAGTAATCCCCTTAACGACCGCTATATTGTATAAAAACAGTGGCACTTAAGGGTACTTCTTCATTCCTACCATTTAAATATGGCAGAAAGGAAAAAGCCTGTAGTGCCCCCCCAGTGTCCAAAATTCTCCAGGGTTTCAGTTACAGGGGGTAGCTGAGACCTTGGAGATTAGGAATCAAGTAGGTTTTTTTCCTAAGACCAGTAATGTGAGGACCAGTAAACGACTGTCACATTACATGAAAAGTCATCACCAATAAAAAAATGATTTTCGTGTCATTTGCCATGATCAAACATGTCAGATGATACAAAAATGTCATCACCCATGCCCCAAAGTGTCCCAGTAGTGATCGTCACCCCAGGCCAAGATGGCGATGAACAAGTAGTAAAAAAAAATGGCTCTTGCGGTAAAAAAAAAAGTCTTCCCACCCCACACCCCTCAGTCTGCCCCTCACCCTCCGGTGTCCCCCTTGCACCCTCCGGTGTCCCCCTCCCTTATCTCCATCCATCTGTCTCCCCGTCTCCCGCTTTGTCTCAGCCTGGTCTCCCTCAGCAGAAACTCTTCCGGCTCCTGTATCTGACTTCTGGGATGCCGGGCACTGCCTGCAGAGCCACCTCTGCCCTGCCAAGGGGATGACAGGTCATGACCTCACTGAGGTCATGAAAGTTCAGAATCCCTTGATCACACAGGTATTAATTATGATCTCATGGTTATCTCCTGCTCTGGAGATCATTATGAGATCACATTTAACTCCTTTGTGACCAGAGGATTCTGAACTGTCATGACCTGTCATCCCCCTGGCAGGGTGCTTGTTCTTATAGCATATGGGGGATGCCCCTACAAGCTATAAGACTGGGAATCATCAAGGGACCTCTCACTGGACCAAGTCAGAAGTCACTGAGTAATAACAATAGGGTCTAAATAAGTGTTTGTCTTTTTTTCTAATAAAAATATTTTTCTCTGTGTTGTGTATTCTTTACCATTTACTAGAGATTCCTAATGGCCGGGTCTAACATTGGGCTGACATTATAAATCCCAGGCTTAGTGCCAGCTGCCAATACAAAGCTGGCATTAACCCTTGATTACCCAGTCTGCAACCACTACACGGCAGCTGGAAGAGCCGGATACAGGGTCAGAAAATGGTGCTTATATGAATGTGCCATTATCTGAGGTGGCTGTGGACTACAATTCACAGTGGGGGGCCCAAAAAGCATAGGCCTCTCCACACTGAGGATTCCAGCCCCCAGCTGCCCAGCTGTACCTGGCTGGAAACCAAAATTGGTGCAACTTCACATCTTTTTTTTTAAGATTATTTCAAGAAATTTTTTTTTTTTTAAAAAAGGGATTCTCTATATTTTTGATATCCAGCCAGGTAAAACTAGGCAACTAGGGTTAGGTGGCAGACTATACCTGCCTGCTGTACCTGGTTGGAAACCAAAAATACGGCAAAACCCCACATCATTTATTTTAAAAATGTACTAAAGAAATAATAAAAAATTTATTTTTAAGTATCAGTCAGGTAAAACTAGTCTGGTGGAGGAGGGTGGCAGCCCATACTGCCTCCTGTACCTGGGCTGGTGACCAAAAATACAGTGGAGTTCCACATCACATTATAACATCTTGAAACTTTTTTTTGCCCAGTCCAGCCTAGCTTTATTTACAGTCACAACAGTGAACAATTGATAAAAAAACGCACCATTGGCTAACCATTTTTCTGCTGTGCTTTTTTTCTACAGGTGCAGATTTCTGAAAGCACAAAATCTGCATCACTATTTTCTAGTCAGTCAAAGAAGAGAAAAGCCTCCAGAGAATACAATGCAAGCAATGGATACCCCAGAGCAAAGGTGAACCTACTCGTTTCAGTTCTTACAGAGTCTTAATCTGTAAGAGTCAAAACGCTGGGGTATCCTCTGCTTGCATTGTGAAATTTTAACCATGAAAGAATAAAAGACTGTTTATAAATTTACCTGTTCTCCTAGATTCACTGGAGGATTTTCTCTTCTTTGACTGGATATTAACCGCCGGGACCGAGTAGCTCCATACGGAGGTTCTGGATCCTGCTCTTCGGGGAAGCTGGAAGGATGAGCTGAACTTTCTGTTATATAACTATTTTCTAGTCAGCACATAGCCTAAGGGTATGTTCATACAATCAGTATTTGCAGCGGTACAACCACTGCGTTGTGCAGAACAAACAAAGTGGATGGGCTTCACAGAAATCTTGTGCCCACTATGCTTGTTTTCTTCAGTGTTAACTGAACCGCGGGGAAGATTTCCATGTTGTCGCTTGTCCACAT
>JARQOC010000004.1:499732523-499746762 GCA_033576535.1 Allobates femoralis
TGTCTGCCCTCAGGTCTTCCTCGACTTCGCAGACCAGGTGTCTCAGTATTTGGGCTGCCATCTTAACTGGCCTGTGCTCAGGTACAGGTCTGGTAGTCGCCAATTCTCTCGTTCTGACTTCCGGGGGCAGCCTGTTCACTTTTTATAGTCCCAAGCTGATGCAATCCGGTTCTTAACCCGCCCCCTTGGTTGTTTGATGAGGGGAGACAGTTTAGTGCCTCTGGCATGGCCCTCCTTCGATGAGTGGCTGAGGCACGCCCCTGGGCCAGCACAACTCAGTCACATCTCCAGGCCCGCCATTTTGGGCCTATGCAGTAAAATAAAGTTCAGTCAATAAAATCCTAATTGAATCCGCACAGTATCCGGTTTTGCAGGGCACGGGATCCTGTTCGTGACGCCAAGTTTGAGTCGGGCCGGCAGGGAAGGGGTTACTCAGATACCGGGACGGTGGCTTCGGTGGGGATCACGGCTGGTCGGGTCCCAGTTCCATGCCATGGGCCCTCAATGGCTGATGGGGATAATGATTGATTGGGGATTATAAGTGACGCCAACTGTGGTGTCTGGTAAGCGGTTACCAGCGCTGCAGCCTGGCACTGAGGTGATGGTGTGGCGCAGCAGAGGTAGTACAGCTCCCCACAAGCGGAGCTTTTCCTCAGCGCGGCAGGGTGGATGAGGGGAGTTGTAGTCCAAATCTCTGTGGTGCTGCAGAGGCCTTTCGGCCAACAGATTAAATGAAGCCAGAGATCAAATCAGCTCAAACAGTTCTTTTACTGTTACCAGATGATAAAGCTACAAAGACAGTCTGGCCTGCGGGGGTTAGTAGCCACAGCCTTTAGGATTCACCACAGAGTCTGTCAGAGGTGTCTCTTGATTATCTTTCTCGGTTTCTGTTCACAATGGCTATCTGCCCTCCCACGCTGAAGTCTGGTTACTAGTCCCCAGGTCTGTTGACCTTAAGTCACTGTGACCTCTTGGCGTCTTGGACCTAGCTACGGGACAAAGGTTAGGCTTCTTGGTGGGTGTCGTGGCTCCCCAATGAAGGCCCACAATGCGCTGGTCTGAGGTTTGGGATAAACCTGATCAAAACCGCCTCGGTTCCAGTTTACTGGTGTGACCTTGGCACTCCAGATGGCTCCAACCAGACCTGGAGTGTCCCCTTCTCGTCTGGGTCACCTCTGCCCTTAGAGGTGCCCTCTCCTCGGGACAGCAGGGTCCCCTGCGTCCATCCGTTTTCTCTCTCTGTCACTGTCTGACTAGGCTGTCTCCCAACTGTCATTCACATCTCCCGCTCACCTAAGCTCCACCCCCCCTGGGACCTACTGAAATACAGTCCCCTGTGCTAGAGTGTCTGTGGGTGGGTTTTGTGCACAGACTCTGTAGTTTCCCCCCTCCACCTGTGACTACAGAGATACTACACCTTCTTTTTGAGGCGCAGTACCTCCCTGTGGTGTCCCGCCAGAGGGGCGCCACATTACCTCTTGTAAAAGTGAAGGATTTGGTGCTAAAGCAACATTTTTGTGAAGAAAAAAAAGAAAATATTCAATATGATGACCTATTGTAATCAAATTCTGTGAAGTACCTGTGGGTTCCAAATGCACACTATAACCCTAGATATAATCCTTGAGGAGTCTAGTCTCCAAAATGGGGTCACTTGTGGGGGGTTTTCACTGTTTAAGCACACAAGGGCTCTGCTGTTTCGCTACCTTAGGGGTCAGGGATATGCAAGATGGTGCCCGTCATCTATCTCAGCCAAATTTGCTTTCCAAAATTCAGATATTGCTCTGTCCATTCTGAGTCCTTACATTTGTCCAAACAAAACTTTTTGACTACATAATAATAATGTGGGTAACAAATTGTGGGGTCCACTTTTTCATGTTACTGTTGCGCCCAGGGCCGGGTACTCGTGTTTCAGACGCAAGGTCGGGGGGATCACTGGTGGCGATGCCTGAGCCCGTGACCCTGGAGGGACAACTAATGGGGGGTAAATTGAAGGTGATGAGGTAAAAGTTATTTTGTGACGCCACCTGTAGTAGCTGGTGAGGGGTCACCAGCGCCGCCACAGTCCTCGGAGGGTGTTGGTATTGCGGCTCGGTGGTGTGACGACCATCCGCTGTGAGGCTGAGCTGCTGGTAAGGCAGCACCCCGAGAAACCCCGAGACCCTTAACCCCTATACAGGGATCTGGAATTATAGCGGAGCCCAGGAGGTAGCTACCTATGAGAGCAGCAGAGCAGGGAGGTCGTCTAGGAAGGGAAAAATCAGGAACCGAAGAACGTAGTCAGGAGTCCGAATCAAAACCGAGAGGGCAGCGAAGGTACAAAATCGTCAGGCGGTACAGAGTCGAAAATCCAGGCAAAGGTCAGAGTCAAAACCAAACACACACACTATGTCACTGGCAGGGGCTGACTGGCGACGCAAATCCTGGGTGGCAAAAATTTTCCGGCGGCCCTCAGGCAAGGGGGGGGGGTGCTGTCGGAAATTTTCGGCGGCCCATCTCGGTCCCTCCCCTTGGTAGGTTTGGTAGGTGGGGTGGGGGGGCAGGGGGTTGGGAGACGGTGTGCTGTCGGAGATTCTCAGGGGCCCATCTCAGTCCTTCCAGCCAGGCCCGTATTTGGAGTTCCTGCAGCCCTAGGCACTGTCAGTGGTGCGCCCCCCCATCGCAGACAGAGGAGTAGCTAAAAGGAGCCTAGAGGTTCCCAATATGGTTGGAGTGGTGTATGGTTGCTAGATGACCACCACCATGTCACATCAGCAAGGAGGTGGCAGTCATGTTTTGGGTCGTAATCATGTGGAGAGAGCTAGTTTGCCCCTATAGGGTCCATGAAGGCGTGAAAAGGACCACGGCAAAGTATATATACTTTTAGACTGACCACTTTTTTTCTTTGTACAAAATCATCCCCATGCATGACAATGCACCATCTCTTGGTACAGAGCATAGCCCTGAGTAATTGGCTGCTATGGACATAAAAGTAGAGAAAACCATGGTGTGGCTACCAGTCTCCCCTGATCTTAGCCCTATTGAGAAACTTGGAAGTACCATTAAGCAAAAAAAATCTAAGATGCTGTAAGACATTAACCGTGAAACCAGCAGCTCTGGGAGTCAATTCTGACATCCTGCAAACAAATGCAATCTAGAAAACATCCAAAACCTGACAAGTTCAATAAATACAAGAATTGTGAAGGTGATATCAAAGAAAGGCGATATACAATATGAGACATACTGGTAGGATGTTTTCATTGTGAGCCCCAATGGGGACAGTGTTGATGATGTATGTAAAGTGTCTGTGGAGTTCATAGTGTAATATAAATGTAAAAGAATATTTCTTCATATGTCGTCACAATACGGGATCTGAGGATCTTCTATTTTGAGGTCAGGGGCTCTCTGACGCCGTGTCGCTGCTTGTCTCGCTGTCGTCCTCTTTTGACACTGCAGTGTGGTGGACAAGAGAGCATTAACTGGTTAATAACAAGAAGTATGGTGTGTACTAACTGAGCCATACACCCTCCCCATACCACGTCCAGCAGACATTGTAGGATTACTATATGGATTTTATTATTAAGGCACAGACACACTGGTGTGAAACTCGGATGAGTGCAATGTGTGATTTTATCGCAGTGCAGTCAGTTAATCAACGTCTGAAATACATTGACGAGTGTCGGACGCTTTTTTCTCATCCAGATTCTGGATGGGAAAAAAGTCACAACATTCTGCGACAGTATGCGATTCATGTGCGAGACTCGCCAATGCAAGTCTATGAGTCCGACAAAATCATGGACCGCACACTGACAGCACACGAACCATCCGAGAGGCGTCTGTTTTTATCACTGATACATTATCATTCTTCAGTTGAGACGACTGTAAAATGCTCCTGTAAATGATTCTACAGTAATAGCTGCTGAGAAACAAAACAGATTGCACATGAATGTGATCTAAGAAAACTGTCGGACACTCGCAAAGCATTTGGATGTCCCAGTGGCCAGCTACACAGACAGCCCGCCACAGCCACACACAGAGCCCCAGCCACACACAGAGCCCCAGCCACACACAGAGCCCCAGCCACACACAGAGCCACAGCCTCACAGAGCCCCAGCCTCACAGAGCCCCAGCCACACAGAGCCCCAGCCACACAGAGCCCCAGCCTCACAGAGCCCCAGCCACACACAGAGCCCCAGCCACACACAGAGCCCCAGCCACACACAGAGCCCCAGCCACACAGAGCCCCAGCCACACACAGAGCCCCAGCCACACAGAGCCCCAGCCTCACAGAGCCCCAGCCTCACAGCAGCCCACAGAGCCCACTACACAGATCCCCAGCCACACAGAGCCCCAGCCACACAGACCCCAGCCACACAGAGCCCCAGCCACACAGAGCCCCAGCCACACACAGAGCCCCAGCCTCACAGAGCCCCAGCCACACACAGAGCCCCAGCCACACACAGAGCCCCAGCCACACACAGAGCCCCAGCCTCACAGGAGCCCCAGCCACACACAGAGCCCCAGCCACAACAGAGCCCCAGCCACACAGAGCCCCAGCCTCACACAGAGCCCCAGCCACACACAGAGCCCCAGCCCTCACAGAGCCCCAGCCTCACAGAGCCCCAGCCACACACAGAGCCCCAGCCTCACAGAGCCCCAGCCACACAGAGCCCCAGCCTCACAGAGCCCCAGCCACACAGAGCCCCAGCCACACAGAGCCCCAGCCACATCAGAGCCCAGCTCAGAGCCCCAGCCACACAGAGCCCCAGCCACACACAGAGCCCCAGCCACACAGAGCCCCCGCCTCACAGAGCCCCAGCCACACAGAGCCCCAGCCTCACAGAGCCCCAGCCACACACAGAGCCCCAGCCTCACAGAGCCAGCCCACAGCCCACACACACAGAGCCCCAGCCTCACAGAGCCCCAGCCACACACAGAGCCCCAGCCACACACAGAGCCCCATCCACACACAGAGCCCCAGCCACACACAGAGCCCCAGCCACACAGAGCCCCAGCCTCACAGAGCCCCAGCCTCACAGAGCCCCAGCCACACACAGAGCCCAACTCACAGCCCAGCCTCACAGAGCCCCAGCCACACACAGAGCCCCAGCCTCACAGAGCCCCAGCCACACAGAGCCCCAGCCTCACAGAGCCCCAGCCACACAGAGCCCCAGCCACACAGAGCCCCAGCCACACAGAGCCCCAGCCTCACAGAGCCCCAGCCACACAGAGCCCCAGCCACACACAGAGCCCCAGCCACACAAGAGCCCCCGCCTCACAGAGCCCCAGCCACACAGAGCCCCAGCCTCACAGAGCCCCAGCCACACACAGAGCCCCAGCCACACACAGAGCCCCAGCCTCACAGAGCCCCAGCCACACACAGAGCCCCAGCCACACACAGAGCCCCATCCACACACAGAGCCCCAGCCACACACAGAGCCCCAGCCACACAGAGCCCCAGCCTCACAGAGCCCCAAGCCACACACAGAGCCCCAGCCACACAGAGCCCCAGCCATCACAGAGCCCCCCCACACACAGAGCCCACCAAGAGCCACCACACAGAGCCCCAGCCCACAGAGCCCAGCCACACAGAGCCCCGCCACAAGCCCAGCCACACAGAGCCCCAGCCCACAGAGCCCCAGCCTCACAGAGCCCCAGCCTCACAGAGCCCCAGCCACACACAGAGCCCGCACAGGCCCTCACAGAGCCCCAAGCCACACAGAGCCCCAGCCTCACAGAGCCCCAGCCACACAGAGCCCCAGCCTCACAGAGCCCCAGCCACACAGAGCCCCAGCCCATCACAGAGCCCCAGCCACACAGAGCCCCAGCCTCACAGAGCCCCAGCCACCACACAGAGCCCCAGCTCTCACAGAGCCCCAGCCACACACAGAGCCCAGCCACACAGAACCCCAGCCTCACAGAGCCCCAGCCCACAGAGCCCCAGCCACACACAGAGCCCCAGCCAGACAGAGCCCCAGCCTCACAGAGCCCCAACCTCACAGAGCCCCAGCCACACACAGAGCCCCAGCCTCACAGAGCCCCAGCCCACAGAGAGCCCAAGCCACACACAGAGCCCCAGCCACACACAGAGCCCCAGCTCACACAGAGCCCCAGCCACACACAGAGCCCCAGCCTCACAAGCCCACGAGCCACACAGAGCCCCAGCCTCACAGAGCCCCAGCCCACAGAGCCCCAGCCACACACAGAGCCCCAGCCACACAGAGCCCCAGCCACACAGAGCCCCAGCCACACACAGAGCCCAGCCTCACAGAGCCCAGCACACAGAGCCCCAGCCACACAGAGCCCAGCCACACAGAGCCCCAGCCTCACAGAGCCCCAGCCCAGACAGACACACACACACACTACCCACCACCACCACTGCTGCTGCTGCTGCTGCAGCTCATCATGATCTATTCTTTACACATGTCATGTTGCTGGCTCCCGCGCTGTGGAAGTTGGAACAACTTCCGAGGCCTGCAGTAGAGATGGAGAGGCGGGGCCCAGAGAGATTGACTGGAGATAGGAGGACCCAGGGGATGTGAAGGGCTCACGTCACACAGGTCCTCTATCTCCAGTCAATCTCTGGGCCCCGCCTCCTCTACTCTACTCTACTGCAGGCCCCTCCATGCCTCCGCTTCTCCCTGGAGGGAGAGGAATGGCTGCAGTGCCGCCTCTCTCTCTGACACTGTCTTCTCCATGGCAGGTCTGTTCACTGCCTGCTGCAGGGTGGGTGAGTGAGGTCCGCGGCCTGTTTCTGTGGGTGGGCGGCCCTAGGTGGGGGCTATACCACCAGCCCAGGGGGCACTTGCCCCCCTGCCACCTGGGCCAGTCCGCCCCTGGTCACTGGGGAACCAAAACTATATCTGGCGGCCTGCAAGACAGGCTCCAATGTATTTGAAGGGCGCGGTTACTTCCCATAGGCTGGAGCTCACAGCCTGATGACCTCATCCGGACCGCCCTTAGAACCAGGCCAGATGGAGATGCACGACTGGCTCCACCCACCCCACCTCTGACAGAAGAACGCAGGCTGCGCCTAACGGACACCTCTGCAGGGCCCGCTCCTCTGCGACCAACACCACCCAGAGGGGAAACACAGCGGCGCTCAGCGACAGAGGCAGACGTCGCGGGAGCAGTTCCATATGAGGACAAGGCCCTCCTATCACCAGCACCACCAGACGAAGGAATCCGGCTCCTCCCAGCGGCCGAGGCAGGAACACCGGCCACCGAGGCCAATGGCGATGTGACAGGTGGTATAGTTTCTACAGGTAAAGCTGGGCCTCCGGGGCAGCATTGAGTGAACGTTTTGGAGTAGGGCTGGGGCCAGGGCGTAAGATGTGGAGCAGTCTCTACGGAGCAGGGGAGCGGGGAGAAATAACGCACATACACCGATGAGTGTCTCTTTACCTTTTTACTAGTGGAACTTGCAGGTAATTCATTGAGAGCACTGACGGGTGACCAGGAGCACAGTGAACTTCCACAGCAAGTGGGTGTAAGGCCTCCTTAAATTCTCTCCCCTGTTGCTGAAGCCCTGCCCATGTATAAGTTGGCTGGCCTCCTCTCTTCCCTCTTCCTCTCTCTCCTCTGTGGGTTACCCTTGATGATCACCGCTATCCTCTCTTCACTACGGTGTCTGGCTCCCTTTTATAGAGTATGCAGGGGGACCGGGAGACTGAAGTCTCCACGGTGTGACAGGGTTTTCTGTGGGGCCTAAAGTGCTCCTGCAGGTGTGGATCCCCGAAGTCCGTTAGTTAGCTGGGTAAACCTCCACTGGTTCCTCTGTTCCCACGGCTGTCTGTCCTCCTTGCCTTCCGACCCCACTCCTGGGCCTAGCTGGACAGCAGAAGGGCTACTCCGGGTCTCTGGTTCGGGCCTAGCACGACACCGAGCACCAGGATGTCTTCACAGCTCTCCTAGCGTCTGCACACTCTACCTAACTCCTCCCCCAGCACCAGTGTTTATAGGGGATCTTGCCTAAGGTCAGCAAGTTGGGCTCCCCCTACTGTGCTGGGGTGGAAGATGTTGCATGTAAGTTGTACCTACTGTGGAAATCCAGCTGTGCACTAGGGAAGCTTGTGGCTACCTGTGTGACCAGGGCGCCCATTACCTTTTGTAAAAAGAGAAAATTTTGGTGTTAACTAAACACTTTTCTGAAAAAAAAGAACATTTTCAATATGACGACTAATTGTTGTCAAATTCTGTGAAGTACTGTGGGTTCAAAATGCTAACTATACCCCTGTACCCCTAGGTATAATCTTTGAGGGGGTCTAGTTTCCAAAATGGGGTCACTTGTGGGGGTTTTCTGCTGATTAGGCACTTTAGGGGCCCAGAATATGCAACATAGTGCCGTCATGTATTTCAGCCGTATTTGCTTTCCAAAATTCAAATAGTGCTCCCTCCCTTCCGAGAGCTCCCGTTTGTTCAAGCAGCAATTTCTGACCACATGTATGTAGGGATCAGCGAGTACCATAATACGCGCACTCGCTATTCTCGAGCCGAGTAGTTTTCAATACTTGCATATTCATCCAAATAGTGATACAATGTAAATCAGAGTGTTAGGCTCCGCCCACACACATGCGGCTATAAGAGGAGATTTTTAGGGGACAGGGCAGGAGGGTGGTCTTTTTCAATCCTTCACAGCATCAAACACCTTACAGTGCCCCCAAAGAGCCAAACATTCAATCTGCTTTCCCTGAGGTGCCAGCTCCCATTGTTTACTGGAGAGAGCTTTCAATTTATGTCAGATCGATAATGATCGACACATCACTCACGAGCACCAGCAATACTCGAAGAGTAACGAGTATTGTGAATACCGTACTACTTGTGCGAGTAGTAACAAGTCTACTTGCTCATCCTTACATGTGTGGTATTGGCGCGTTCAGAAGAAACTGGGTAACAAATTTTGTCATCCAACTTGTCATGCCTTGAAAAATTGAATAAATTAAAGTTAAAGCAACACTTTTTCTTTTTCATTCCACTTTGCATTCATTCCTGTGAAGCAGCTGAGGAGTTAATAATCTTTTTGAATGTGACTTTAAGTAGATTGAGGGATGCAGTTTTTGGAATGGTGTCACTTTTGGGTGTTTTCTGTCATGTACACCCCTCAAAGGGATTTCAAATGTGATGTGGTCACTAAAAAAATGTTTTTTTAATTTTTGATGTAAAAATGAGAAATTGCTGATGAACTTTGAACCCTTCTAACTTCCTAACAAGAAAATAATTGTTTCCAAAACTGTGCTGATGTAAAGTAGACATGTGGAAAATGTTATTTATTAACTATTTTTTGAGACAAAACTCTCTGGTTTAACGGAATAAAAGTTCCAAAGTTGAAAATTCCTATATTTACAAAATGTTTGCCAAAATTCATTGTTTTTCACAAATAAATGCAAAAATATATCAATCTAAAATTACCACTAACATGAAGTCCAGTATGTTCTTTCCCTAAAAGGTATCTTGGAATCACTGGGACTCGTTGAAGCATTCCAGAGTAGAGATGAGCGATGTTCGACTCGAATAGTTCGCCAAACTCAAATTCGAGTTGATTTTGGCCCTATTCGAGTCATTCGCCGAATTCGAACAATCTGGTTCAAATTCGGCGAATTGCGAACATGTCGATTTTGGTTCGAAAATGCGGCAGATGCGGTCAGAAAACCGCATATGCCGCATTTTAGCCAAAATATACATTTCCTAAAGGAAAGAAAGAGTTAAAAATAATCTATGCTCACCTGTCCGCGGTCCACCGAAGCCTCCGGCATGGTCCTGTGGCTTCCAGGACCTGTGGTGACGTCATGTTCTCGCGGGAACTCCGGTCACATGACCGGAGTTCCCGCGAGAACTGACGTCACCACAGGTCCTGTAAGCACCGGACCTTGCAGGAAAGCTTAAAATAGATATTTTTATGATTCGGACCCTTTCTTTAAGTAAAAGAAAGTGTCCGAATCATAAAAATATCTATTTTAAGCTTTCCTGCAAGGTTCGGTGCTTACAGGACCTGTGGTGACGTCAGTTCTCGAGGGAACTCCGGTTACGTGACCGGAGTTCCCGCGAGAACATGAAGTCACCACAGGTCCTATTATCAATAGGACCTTGCCGGAAAGCTTAAAATAGATATTTTTATGATTCGGACCCTTTCTTTTACTTAAACCACCACAGTTTTTTCCTGATCAGGTTTAATCAGATTTGTGTGAAAAAACCAGGAGAGAAATCAGGAGAGGAACTTGCAGAGAAAAACTATAATTGAAAGATTGACACCTGTTCTGAGTTTTGGAGACACTCCTGGGTTTGGCACGCAAACCTGATCGTACCTGATCAGGAAAAAACTGCAGTGTGAAACCAGCCTAAGGCCCAGTTACGCACACAGATATCTGCGTAGATATGTTCGCAGATCTCTGGTTGGTGTGAAATCATGGACACATTGTTCATTTGTATATGGCCACAAAATGGAACATTGTGTCCATGATTTCACTGCAACCAGAGATCTGCAAACAATCTCTGCACAATTATCTGTGTGTGTAACTGGGCCTTAAAAGACTCCTGTCGGCACAGTCAATTAATCAGTCAGACTCTAACCTCAACAACATGGCAAGACCAAAGAGCTTTGAAAGGATGTCAGGGAAAAGATCCTAAACCTAAACAAGGCTGGAATGGGCTACAAAACCATGAGTAAGACACTGGGTGAGAAAGAGACAACTGTTGGTGCAATAGTAAGGCTGGTTTAACACTGCAGTTTTTTTCACTGATCAGTGTCCATCCAGTTTGTGTGCCAAAACCAGTAGTGTCTCCAAAACTCAAAACAGGTGTCAATCTTTCAATTATAGTTTTTCTCTGCAACTTCCTGTCCTGGTTCCTCTCCTGGTTTTGGCACACAAACTGGATGGACACTGATCAGTGAAAAAACTGCAGTGTGAAGCCATCCTAAGAAAATGGAAGAAATATAAAATGAGTGTCAATTGACATTGATCTGGGGCTCCATGCAAAATCTCACCTCATGGGGCATCCAAATCATGAGGAAGGTGAAAGATCAGCCTAAAACTACACAGTAGGAACTTGTTAATGATCTCAAGGCAGCTGGGACCTCTGTCCCCAAGAAAAGCATTGGTAACGCATTATGCCGTAATGGATTACAATCCTGCAGTGCCCACTAAATCCCACTGCTCAAGACAGCACATGTGCAGGCCCTTCTGAAGTTTGCCAAAGATAAACCTTGGTGATTCTGAGAGTGATTGGGAGAAGGTGCCGTGGTCATATGAGCCAAAAATTGAACTCTTTGGCATTAACTCAACTCGCCTTACTTGGAGGAAGAGAAATGCTGCCTAGGGCCCAAAGAACACCGTTCCCACAGCCAAGCATGGAGGTGGAAATATTATGTTTTGGGGGTGTTTCTCTGCTAAGGACTACTTTACCGCATCAATGGGATAATAGATGCAGCCATTTACCATAACATCCAGAGTGACAACCTCCTTTCCTCCACCAGGACATTAGAAATAGGTCATAGCTGTGTCTTCCAGCACGACAATGACCCAAAACATAAAGCCGAGACAACAAAGGAGTGGCTCAAAAAGAAGCACATTAAGGTCATGGAGTGGCTACCCAGTCTCCAGACTTTAATCCCATAGAAAACTTATGGAGGGAGCTGAAGTTCCAAATTGCCAAGCGACAGCTTCAAAATCTAATGATTTAGAGATGATCTGCAAAGAGGAGTGAACCAAAATTCCTCCTAACGTGTACAAACCTCATCATCGACTGCAAAAAAAGTATGACTGCTGTGCTTCTGAACAAGGGTTTTGCCACCACATATTGAGTCTTGTTTGTCAGAGGGATCAAATAGCTATTTCTCTCTGCAAAATGCATATAACTATATATAATTTAGACAATGTGACTTTATGGATTTTCTTTTTGATATTCTCTCTCTCACTGTTAAAATTAACCTACCATTAAAATTATAGACTGTTCCTGTCTTTGTCAGTGGGCAAACTTATAAAATCAGCAAGGGATGAAATAATTATTTCCTTCACTGTATATGAAATAATTGTAACCAAGAGAATGTGCAGGGATATCTATAAGGACAGATACCGAGGGGCGGGGGCCACAAGATTGAATATTAGGGTGCTAACCTCTGCGGTCAGGCAGAGAAAAATTCCTTGATAGGAATTTGTGATTTCAATTACCCTGTTAATGCCCTATGTCTCCAAAAAAACGAATTTGTCTCCATGAAATACACATTTAAAGTAAATGCTGCATGCATTATTGGGTCAATTGAATGACCCTGCAAGGGTCATTCATTTATCTATTTAGTGATTCAATTATTCACTATTGGCACATAACTCACAATTAGGGATGAGCGAGTACCGTAATATTCGTACTTGCTATATTCGCAACGAGTAGGTCCCGTACTCGGTAATTGTTGCGAGTACGAATACTTTCGCAGTGTATCTATAGATACACTGTGAAAGTAGCCTAAAAGTGATTAAAAGTTGTTAAAATTAATAAAATTACATACTCACCTGTCCGACGCCTGCACAGGGATCGGCAAAGAAGACATCTGATTACCGGACAAGGACCTCAAAAATGAAAACTTTTAGTGGATAAAAAAAAGTACTTTTTCATTTTTACGGATGAATTTGTGTACACCTGAGTACACTGATACCTCACATGTGGTCATAAACCACTGTTTGGGCACACGACAGGGATCAGAAGTGAAGAAGCGCAATTTCACTTTTTGAATGAAAAATTGGCTCCAAAAGTCAAATGTGCTCCTTCCCTTCTGAGCCCTGCAGTGCACCCAACCAGTGATTTATGACCACTTATGAGGTATCGGTGTACTCAGGAGAAATTGCCCAACAAATTTTAGGATCCATTTTATCCTGTCGCCCATGTGAAAATGAAGGAGTTGAGGCTAAAAGAACATTTTTGTTGGAAAAATTAAAATGCCCATTATTTCCTTCCTCGTTGCATTAGTTCCTGTGAAGCACCTGAAGGGTTAATAATCTTCTTGAATGGAGTTTTGAGTAGCTTGAGGGGTGCAGTTTTTGGAATGGTGTCACCTTTGGGTGTTTTCTGTCATGTACACCCCTCAAAGGGACTTCAAATGTGATGTGGTCACTGAAAAAATGGTTTTGTAAATTTCGCTGGCAAAATGAAAAATTGCTGATGAATTTTGAACCCTTACTACTTCCTACCAAAATAATTTTTTTTTCCAAAATTGTGCTGAGGTAAAGTAGACATGTGGGAAATGTTATTTATTAACTATTTTGTGTCACAGAACTCTCTGGTTTAACAGAATAAAAATTCGAAAATTGCAAAATTTTCACAATTTTTGCCAAATTTTTAATTTTTTCACAAATAAGCACAAAAATTATCAACCTAAATTTACTACTAACACGAAGCCTAATATGGCATGAAAAAACAATCTCAGATTCGCTAGGATCCGTTGAAGCTTTCCAGAGTTATACCCTCATAAATGGACAGAATTGCAAAAAATGGCAAGGTCAGGAAGGCCAAAATAGGCTGGGTCATGAAGGGGTTAAAGTGGCTTTGTGGGGACTACATATTAGAAAACCCCATATGTGATATCATTATTCAAAACTGTTGTCAGAAAATTAATTGACCCTTCAAGTGCTAATCAAAAATATCATGGATCAGTACATATTTTTTAAAATTATTTTTATATATTTTACACTACTATATGTGTGACGGAGAATGGATATCTGAGATTGGCTGTTCCAGTAATCTGCGACAGCCTTTACATTCTACTATGGTAGAATTTATGGGATGGTTTCAGCTTATTCCAGCATCCAATCACAGATGCACATTCTCTGTGACAGCACGTGTGATTGGCTGTTGGGTCACATATTATAGTTATATTTACTGCTTAAAAGAATAAAGGGAACATTTAGTGTAAAGTGTTCCCTCTATTTTTTTTGAGCAGCATATATATATATATATATATATATATATATATATATATAAATTTTTAAAAAAACGACGTAGCGCTCCGCAGTATTTTTGATTCTCAGGACAGATAAAGCGGACCACTACGGGCTGTCACCCCCAGCTGCCTGACTTTACCGTGGCTGGCAATCAAAATACAGGGAAGCACAATATTTTTTTAATCATTTAAATAAATAATTTAAAAAATAAAAAATTTGTGGGCTCCCTCCATATTTTTGATCACCAGCCAGGTAAAACCAGACAGCTAGGAACTGAGATTCTCAGCATGGTAAGGTGTTCTGGGTCCCCACACTGAAAACCGCAGCCACCGCTGAAA
>JARQOC010000004.1:499746862-499936774 GCA_033576535.1 Allobates femoralis
TATACAGGCCCCAGTGGTATATACAGGCCCCAGTGGTGTATACAGGTCCCAGTGGTGTATACAGCCCCAGTGGTATATACAGGCCCCAGTGGTGTATACAGGCCCCAGTGGTGTATACAGGCCCCAGTGGTGTATACAGGCCCTAGTGGTGTATACAGGCCCCAGTGGTGTATACAGGCCCCAGTGGTATATACAGGCCCCAGAGATGTATACAGGCCCCAGTGGTGTATACAGGCTCCAGTGGTGTATACAGGCCCCAGTGGTGTATACAGGCCCCAGTGGTGTATACAGGCCCCATTAGTGGTATACAGGGTCCCCCCTTGCTGCCGCACACCTGTAAAGTAATAGATCATTATACTTATCCCTGTCGCTGCCGCCGCCGCCGCTCTGATACCGTGCTCCTCCGGGTCTTCATGCTTCTTCCTCCAGCAAACAGACAATGACGTCATTGCCTGCGCAAGTCGGAGGAGGAAGCAGGAAGAAGCATGAAGACCCGTAGGAGCGCGGTGTGAGAGAGGCGGCGGCGAAAGCGACAGGGATAAGTATAATGATCTATTACTTTACAGTTGTGCGGCAGCAAGAGGGGCCCTGTATACCACTGATGGGGGGGGGGGCGCCTGTATACTGAATGGGGTAAAGGGAATACCGTATATGACAACTCGTGTATAAGCCGACCGAGGGGGGACTCTTCAGAACATTTTTTGTGCTGAAAAACTCGGCTTAAACACGAGTATATACGGTATTTGAAAGCAAATGGGGCTGATAGAAACAGCCTAGCACTGTTTATGAGTACGGTGGCTCAAGTGGGTAGCACTTCAGCCTTTGCAGCACTGGGGTCTTGAGGTCCTGGGTTTAATTCCCAATAATTACACTAAGGACAACATCTATAAGGAGTTTGTATGTTCTCCCTGTGTTTGTGTGGGTTTCCTCTGGGCACTCTGGTTTCCTCCCACATTGTAAAGACATACTGATAGGATATTTAGATTGTGAGCTCCAACAGAGACAGCATTACTCATGTATGCAAAGTGCTATGGAATTAATAGTGCTACATAAATTAATAAATGTTATTATATTTAGAGCATATCCTCAACCATTGCCCAGTTTATGATCCTCTTCACTGCGGAGAGGCACCAACATGCTTAGGACATTTTTCTAGTGTTTAGAGGTCAAAATTGGTGGTCCACAACAATCATACATTTCTGGACTATTTTATGAATAGGTAATAAACCTCTTAAAAGAAACTAGAATGGACCTGTTGTGTCTATACTGTATTCATTGTATTAAAGAGAAACAGTCGTATTTTTCCATTGCGTAAACAGCTGTTTAAATCTTAATAGAGTTTAATGGCTATACAATCTCTTCTGACAATATGTTTGTCAGTATACAAAAGAAAAAGCTTATAAATAGATCACTCTGTCAAGATAGCAGTCATGTAAAAGGAAACCTGGGCAATAGAAATTACAGGTTGCTGAGAGAAGCCCCCAAGGCTCTAAAAGAAACTAATGTATAAAAGCAGCCACCTGCCTGCCGTAAAATGCATCAAATAAATGATGTGTTGATAGAAATAAACCATGATTGTGAAATTATTACCCATGAAAGCTTCAGCCCCCACACAGTATAGCAAATACATTCATGATCATCTATAGGTAAGCATATAAATAATAGAAATGATCTAGAACAAAAGACACAATTTAATAAGGCAAAACAATACTTCTAATGAGTCGCTCGCATATCCGGCAATCGACTATTGTCATTTAAAGTTTAAATCTACTGGTGAATCTCAATGGATTAAAACATCATCAAAAAGATCTTTTATTTCAGTAATTCAATACATAAAGTGAAATGTATATATTATATAGAGTTATTACAGAGTGATCTATTTCAAGTGTTTATTTCTGTTAATGTTGAGGATTACATTTTACAGCCAATGAAAACCCAAAGGTCATTATCTCAGAAAATTAAAGTAGGGAGGATAAAGGGTTAAAAACCATGCTGCTGTATTCCACCAGACATCAAAAGGTGAATATAATAATGATTTATTAGTCAACGCATTTCAGAGCTCCCAGAAACGCCCTGAAACAAGGCAATATTACATTGAGTTTTGATGATATTCTAATTCATTGAGATGCACTAGCACAATTTGTTACAAAGTGTTTATGCTTCCTTTGCAGAGTTAAACTAAAGCAATAATGTATGTAGTTTAATAAATATTTAAAGGAGTATTCTCAAGTTATTGAAATTCTTTAATTAGTTAGCATTAAAATAAGAAAGCTTTTCTACTAGCTGCCATTCTCCTGCAATCACAGCATTTATTTTTCATAGTGTACAGCTACTTTCTATGGAGCTTAGCACCTGTCCAGAACTCTCACGCAGCTTTTGACATTCTGCTGTTGGAAATATTGGAAAATCACCAGCCTGCTCATATTAGAGAAGATCTCTTAAGGCCACTTTACACACACAGATATCTGTGTCCAACTTCTGAACAGATCTCTGGTTGCAGTGAAATCATGGACACATTGTTCATTTTGTGCCGTGTACAAATGTAACAATGTGTCCATGATTCACTGCAACCAGAGATCTGTTCAGAAGTTGGACACAGAAGTTGGTGTGTGTAAAGTGGCCCTGAGGCCCCTTTCACAATTGCATTTTTTGCAAATTGCGGCAGATCCGGCAGATTTACCACATCTGCCGCCTAACGACCACAGTTGTGGCACACTTGTGGCAAGCCCCATGCATTGTCTATGGGGCATGCGGCAGGTGCGGGAAGTGCGTATAGCCAGTTGTAGCCGTGAAAAAAAAGCGGTCAGCGTTTTTGTTTTGTTTTTTCGTGGCTGCAAGTGCTGGAACCTCGGCTATACCGCACTTGCCGCACCTGCCAGCCTTAAACATGCCTTTTCCAGACCGGAACTTGTGGTGTTTTTTCTTCATGTAAGGCCATGTTCACACGATGCATTTTTTAATGCATGTTTATGCGTTTTTTGGTGCAGTTTTGTCACAAATCTGCATGGCTATCCTTATACCAGCAAAGTATTGAGAATATTCTGAAGTGTTGGCACATGTTGCTTATTTTTTCCTTGCAGATTTGGTTGCAGAAAAAATATGCATCATGTCAATTCTTGGTGCATTTTTACCTGCATTTTTAACCCTTCCACCCATGACTTATTACAAAAAACGCACCAAGCACAAATAATGCACAAATTACGCAACAAAAATGTGCCACATTTTTGGAGTGTTTTTCTGCCAGAAGATGCAGATTTGGTATAGAAAATTTCTACACTTAGGCCGGCTTCACACTTGCGTTTTGCGGTGGGGAAGTGCAAGCCGATCACAGACACCGCGCGCCCCTATGTTTATCATGGGGACGCACGGTGATGCGCTCGGCTGCGCATTGCCGTGTGCACCCATTCACTTCCCTGTGTGATTTGTACGCATGCGGATGTTTGCTTACAAATCACACATTCTCGTCCGTCGCGTTCAGGTACCTGGCCTTAGGTAGCAACCTGAAGAAACAGGATTCTACCTGACATCATTAAAGAGAATGGGCATAAAACTGGATCCTAAAAGGATCAAGTTTTTGGTGAAATACCTGATTTTGCCTGTTTTGAAAACACACCACAGTTTTTTCCCTGAACAGGTTTGATCAGGTTTGTGTCAGTCTTTCATTGAAGTTTTTCTATGCAAGTTCCTCTCCTGGTTCCTCTGCTGGTTTTGACACACAAAACCTGATCGAACCTGATCAGGGGAAAACCATGGTGTGAAACCAACCTTAAATATATCTTCTCGTTTCGATCTATCTTCACATTCTTTTAGGGCCTCTTCCAACATTCATTTAGGGCTGGAGGCACACTGTCATGCATCAAAAACGGAGTGATTTTGATGCACGACAGTGATGCAAGTGCATTCTGTGTGTTAGTGCGAGTGTGATGCAAGTGTGGTGCGAGTGTGGTGCGAGAGTGGTGCGAGTATAACATGGTCTTTCTTACGCGGGTGAAACACTTGACACAGGAAAGCTGGATAGCTATTTAACTATAGATAAAGATCTGTAGATATAATAGTTATGTCGGGTTTTGAACTCCTTTTACAGCAGCATTTTTTACATTTTCGGGAGTTAACTGACATATTAACCCCATCTGCAGTTTCTGTGCTGCAAGTCAGCCAGGAGCCAGCAGATGTGGTTAATAGGCTGGTTATATCGGCTTAACCCCATGATTCTGTCCAGCCAGCTTGTGTCCGTTTTTGTCCAGACTCCCTGGACACAACCTGACAGGACAGAATTTGTCCACTGGTGTTAATTCAGCATTTTCTACCGCACTTCACTGAGTTGCTGTAATCTCCGGTGGCTGGTGGACTTAGGAGCTCTCCATGGCCATGCACTGTAAGAGCATGAAATTATAGACCTTGTCCTTGGTGCTGAAATTTCATGCTGTTACAGTGCAGGAGCTCTCCATGCTCCTGAACGTTAAAGCTGGGTGCTGACCATGGTGCTGAAGCTCCACAGCAAGCAATCTGAACAGCTTCAGCACCACAGTCAGCATCCAGCTTTAATGTACAGGACAGACCTTTATCTTTAGATATATAGCTATCGGGCTTTCCTGTGTCGGGACAATAGCACACGGGCGAGTGACTCGCACAGTGTGCTGTCTGGAGGAAACCTCACACCCGTAGACTTTTATTAGCCACTCGCACGTAAAACACGCGTTCAGTCACAGCATGCTGTGACTGAACTCACATTTGACTCGCAGTGCGAGTTCAGCACAGGGGACACGCACCAGTGTGCCCTGCCTGATTTGGCAACACTGGTCCAAGTGCAATGCGAGTTTCCCGCACGAGTCACTCGCACAGTGTGCCTTCAGCCCAAAAAACACACTTATTGAACAGTCCGTTTTGGACATCCAAATTGCCATTACAGGCTTGCCAGAAATATAGCGATTTACCCCTGAACTACCAATGAATTAAGACACCATGTCTCTAGGGAGACTGGTCACTCCCTGGAGACATGGTGCCAACATATTTTGAACACATTAACCCTTGATTCTCGGGGTTAATTACCGCATATGCAGCATCTGTGCTGATATGCCGCACAGATGCCGCATATGCATTTTAACCCTGAAAATTACAAATAGGTGCCCAACAGATGGGTGCTTATTAATCATCTTGCTCTGCTGACACAGCGGTGCAAGATGATTCATTACTGTACCGGGAAACCGGCACATTCATACTCTGCGGCTTTGACAGCTGTGCAGTTTGAATATGCCGGTAAATGCTCTCCGTGGTCCTGAAGTTTGCTTCAGGACCACGGACAGCATTACACTCACAAGCAGCACACATGCTCTCACGCAGCCCACTCGCAGCCCACTTTCAGCACACTCACATATATACAGGCAGGCACACTCACCCACACACACCACACTCGCACCACACACAACCAAAATAAGCATCCCACTCTCATTACTGTCGTGCATCAAACACGCTCCATGTTTGATGCACAAAAGTGTGCCTTCAGCCTAAGGAACAGAAACGTTTCTGTGCACACTAGGGGCTCATAGAAGTCTGATTTATTGCAAATGGCAAAGAGTGTTGCCTGCTTTACAATTTTTATGATAGATAGCTAGGCTACGTTCACATGCTGCACAATCGCAGCGCTTTTTTGCAGTTGCGCGTTTTTTGCCCATGATTTGCGCAACTGCATTCACACGCTGGGCATTTTGACCTGCGTTTTTCCCAAGCCCATTTTATAATGTGGGCTATGGGAGAAGTGCACGTAAAAATACACAAAGAATTGACATATTGATTCTTTTTGCGGACGCACTTTGCAGTGAAAGCGCATGCCCAAAAAGACGGCATATGTGAACACATTTTAGCAAAAGCCATTGCTTTTGCTGGGATGCGTTCCAGCACTACATTTACGCAAGCGCTAAAAATCACTGAGTAAGGCTGTGGTCACAGTTGCCATGCATTTTTTTTAGTGATTTAACAAAACTCATGCGTTTTTTCATGTCAGCATGAGTTTTTTAAGGTCTCTGATGGCTCCCTGCGTTTTTGGCTGCGTTTTTGAATCTGCACCTAAAAATAGTGCTTGTAGTATTTTTTTGTGCGTTTTGAAAAACGCATGCGTTTTTGTAGAAAACGCATGCGTTTTTATAACATGGGCCTCTATGGAAAACGCATGCAAAAACGCATGGTACATTAGTAACTTTTAGTGCCATTCAAAAACACATGCGTTTCCCATAGGAGCCCATGTTAAAAAAACGCATGCGTTTTCTGAAACGCATGCGTTTTTTTAACATGGGCTCCTATGGGAAACGCATGCGTTTTTGAATGGCACTAATTGTACATGCGTTTTTGCATGCGTTTTCCATAAGGCCCCTTATTAAAAAACGCATGCGTTTTTTGATATGCTCCAAAAACGCATGGGACAGTCACACATGCTTTTTGGCTATTAGGGCATGCGTTTTTTAACATGGGGGCCTATGGGTGCGTTTTTTACATGCGTTTTTGAAAACGCAGGTCTCCAAAAACGCATGTGAAAAATGGTACTGTGACCACAGCCTAAATGGTGAATTACAAAGCGTATGAACGTAGCCATAGATTTATAATAAGTAGATGGAATAGATAGATTTTTAGATAAATAGCTACAGTAGATACATAGATGTATAGATGGATAGATGAATAGAAAGATAAATAGATTTATGAATAGATAGCTTTATAGATAGATTTATAGACAGGTAGACAGATGGATAGATACATGGAAAGAACAAATATATACATGATAGAAGATGTGATACCAATGTGATAAGAATGGTGTGTGGATGTGGATAGAATAGGTATAGAACAGGTAATCATAAATAGAATATAGTGACCACAGGCCTTATCATTCATTCAATAAATGATCAGTACTCTGTTGAAATACAAACAGGGTCAATTCTTCTTGACATTATGCCGTTATGATGAAATCATGAGCTGAGCTGAAATTCTTGTGACAGGAAACCACATCCTCGCTCGGCCAGGGAAACAGATATTGCACAGCCATTCACAGGAGGAAGTGAATGTCTTGTGGCTGATGGTCATGGCTGGATCATGCCATCAGCGCGTGATCAGAAAAGTATAAATTGAAGGAAGTCACGGTCAGAGACAGGGAGGAAAACCTTTCCAGAGGCCAACATGGATGGACGTCTCTGTGAAGCAAGCCATGGTCCCTTCTCACTGATCGTGACTTCCCCGATGAAGAAGGTGACGCAGCTACAATACACAGTAAAAATATTGATGCTTATTCGCTATAATTAAGTATAATTGGTATACTTTGTGTTAAGCCTGTGTTCAATTGATGACAATTCATGTGCTACTTTGTAAACAAATAAATTTAATCTTGCTATAAAGAATATTTTTATTCATGCCTGATTTGTAAGTCAGTGAGCGCTACATAAGTACGGGCTCTGCCCCGATCCAGGTAAATTTAGCAAGACACCATTATAAGGAAGTGGGTCTTTTGTAGCATTGCCCTAAACAGGGCTGCCAAAAATTGTGAGGCACTTCAATGCCCCTGGAAAGAAACATGGAGGAGAACCTCTAAATATTGTTCCCATTACAAAGGAGCGGATCTCCTGTACTTGTAATGCCCATTCTGTAAGCATGGACTAAAACATTTACCCCTGGGGGGTATACATGAAACTACTGTCTAACTTTTGAACGGTTAGGGTCATCATCATCATGCATATGATGTAAAAAAATTATGTTTTTGTGGCATCATGAACCATGGTCACACTGATCATATAATGGTGGCGGATGAGGAGAAGGAGGAGCAGTACAGCAAGTAGCCAAAGTCATGAAGTGTGTACACATGTGTGGTGTGCAGAGCTGCATGGCAATTTACCGCCACAAAATTTAAATTCCGCTATGATTTGGTGGTGGTGTGGTGAAGTTGGACCCAATACAACCCTTGTTCATCTTCATCAGAGTCAGCCTGTTAGCATTTTCAGTTGACAGGCGGGTGTGTTTATCAGTAATGATTCCACCTGTGACACTAAAAACACGCTCTGACAAAACGCTATCTGCAGGGCAGGCCAGGACTTCCAAGGCGTAGAGAGACAATTCCTGCTACGTGTCCAGCTTGAATACTCAATATTTATAAGGCACAAAGGAGTCTAGGAGCACTTTTGTATGATCGGCAAGGTACTCCCTCAGCATCTTCACAAACTTTGCAGTCCTTGTGACACTACCCCTCACCTCAGGGCCTGTGCTACGGGAGGTGCTGAGAAAACTGTCCCAGATCTTTGAGAGTGTTCCCCTACCTCTGCTGGATTGGACTTGTGCCTCTCTCGGCCGGACGCCTTGGTTGTCCACCGAATCGTGACCTCTGCCGCTAGCGTTTTCAGTAGGGAATTTTTGGACTAATTCCGCTACTATGGCCTTCTAGTACTGCAGCATTTTTGTAGTCCTCTCCACCTCGGGAATAAGAGAAATAAAGTTCTCCTTGTAGCGTGGGTCTAAAAGTGTCACCAACCAGTAATGTGTGTCCGCCAAGATGATGATAACGTGAGGGTCACGAGACAGGCAGCGTAACATAAAGTCAGCCATGTGCACCAGACTGTTAACAGGCAAGACGTCAGGGTCCTCACCAACAGCATGACTGTCCATGCTGGCCTCATCATCCTCCTCCTCCTTCTCCTCTCCCCTGTCCTCTGGCCATCCATGCTGAAACGACGGTCTGACGGTTGTGCATGTATTACCGTCAATTCCGCATGAAAGTAGCTCTATTTTTTCATCCTCCTCCTCGTCATAGTCCTCCAATGCACGTTGGGATGAGATGAGGCTGGGCTGTGTGTAATCACCCAGTTCGGTTTCTTGCTCCAACTCATCGTGTTCCGCTTGCAATAAATCATCTTTGATTTTGAGCAGAGAGGGTTTTAGAAGACAGAGAAGCGGAATGGTAACGCTAATAATGGCATCATCGCCGCTCACCATCTTGGTGGAGTCCTCAAAGTTTTGGAGGATGGTACATATATCGGACATCCATGTCCACTCCTGAGGTCTAATGTGTGGAGTTTGAACCGTATACCGACGGCCTAGTTGATGCTGGTACTCAACAACTGCCCTCTTCAGCTCACAAATCCAGACGAACATGTGCAGTGTGGAATTCCAACGTGTGGGGACATCACACACTAGTCTGTGAGCCGAAAGTTGCAAACGCCGCTGAAAGCCAGCAAGGCTGGATTTAAGAAACTGCTGAACCACGAGGTTGAGCACATGGGCCACGCATGGAATATGTGTCAGCTCGCCTCGCCTCAGAGCCGCCACCAGGTTCCGGCCATTGCCACAAACGACCATGCCTGGCTGTAGGTTCAGCGGTGTGAGCCAGTGATCTGCCTGCTGTTTCAGAGCTGTCCACAACTCTTCAGCATTTTGGGGTTTGTCATCTACGCATATTAGCTTCAGCACAGCCTGTTGCTGCTTAGCTGAGGCAGTGCTACAGTGCTTCCAGCTTGGGACTGGTGTGGAGGGTGAAGTGGAGGAGACTGAGGAGTATGATGTTCCGGAGCTGTACACTGTGGGTGAAACCCTGAGTTAGGGCCTGCAATCCTTGGTGTCGGAAGGACGTGTTCCATCCCAAGCTGGGGACCGAGTAACATGGGACAGCCGCCGCCATCAGGTTGCAGAATGCTTCCATCTCCACTTGCCTAAGAGGCAACATTTCCAGTGCAAGCAGTCGCGAAATGTGTGCGTTTAGAACTGTGGCATGTGGGGCGTTGGCAGCGTATTTGCGCCTGCGTTCCAAAGATTAGTGTATGGATAACTGAACGCTGCGTTAGGACAAGGACGTGGTTGATGGTGATGCTATTTCTGCTTGTGCAACTACAGGTGAAGGACAGGAGGCATCTTTGCATGCAGTATGGACAGGGGATTGTCTTGCATGCACAACAGTGGAAGACGCAGCGGTGTCACCTGCAGACACTGCTCTTGGACTCTGGTGTACATCCCACAAAGTCGGGTGCTTTGCTGACATGTGCCTGATCATGCTGGTGGTGGTCAGGCTGCTACTTTTGCTACCCCTGCTGATGCTGGCAGGCAGGTGTTGCAAATGGCCTTTTTGGAATTATCTGCAGACACCTTAAAAAACTGCCAGACTCGGGAAGACCTAACAGTAGTACTGGCAACTTCTGTCGTGTTGAGCCGGGGAAGGGTTGCCTGCCTTCTGCCTGTGGCCACCACCCTGCTTCTTCCGTCCTATTGTGATGCTACGCCTACCCCTGTGCACTGCTGTCCTCGCTCTGCATGTCCTCCTGCCAGGTTGGGTCAGTTTCTGGATCAACCACCACGCCGTCTTCCACTTCCGCACCCTGGTCCTCCTCCTGACTTTCTGGCAATTGTGTCTCATCATCGTCCACCTCTTGTTGAGACACGTTCCCACCGTTGCCTTTGTGATACCATGGCTGCTCAAATATTTGTGCTTCGGTACATACAATCTCCTCATGACCCACTTCAAGGGGAGCTGGCGAGAAGCCAGAATCTATGAATGGATAAGTGAACAGCTCTTCAGAGTGTCCAAGTGTGGGATCAGTTATGTCCGGGCTTCGGGCATGGTGGGAGGAAGGAGGATCAGGTTGTGGAATGTGCGGTCCAGTCTCACGGCTACTGACACTTTACCTTGCGGAAGACAGGGTATTTGTGGTGGTGCCAAACTGACTGGAAGCATTATCCGCTATCCAACTAACAACCTGTTGACACTGGTCTTGGTTTAATAGTGGTGTACCGCTGCGGTCCCCTAGAAATTGGGACAGGAAGGTTGAGCGAGATAATGTGGGCATTTGTCGTAGTGCAATTCGAGCTTGCACACGCCCTCGGCCTCTGCCTGCACCACCATCACGTCCAGTTCCTTGTCCCTTGCCACCGGCCTTGCGCATTTTCAATGTTGTGCTGCCTGTGTATAGCTAAATGTGTGGCGCCCCGCAACGAGTGCGTCACAAGGGAGTATTGCAGCCGCAATATTCTCTTGACAAAGCAGTGCAATAGTTAACTCTGAGATCCAACCCAACATACAACACCTAGAACAGAGGACCAATCCTAGGTCCTGGTGGGTGGAGTGTTAGGGTAGCGTAAGAGAACACACAATAATCTAGACAGTCTGAACAGAGTCTGGAATCTAGAGCAGAACCTAGAACACAGAACTTGGAGAGGAGCGGGGGCTCCGCACCCCGTGCGGGCCCCTGGGCCGTCACCGGTCGGGTGTCAGCACCTGAGGCCTTAACTACCGGGATTGGGCATATCTACACGGGTTCCCAAAAGACTCCCGTGCCCATACTTACAGCCGGTTCACTGGTACCGAAGCTGGCAGCAGTTCACCTCTGCCACGCGAACCAGCCCCGTGGAGGATCAGCTTTACAGGAGCACCCCACCACCAGCCAGTTTCCAGTCGTCTAACCAGCGGTGTACCCACTGAGGGACCCAAGGCTCCCCAAAGCATCCAGAACGTACATCATGGATAGGGCATTGAAGCAGCCTCCCCGTACCCGATCTGGTATTCCTGGGCGACGCTGGCAAGAGAAGCTAAGGAGGTAGAAAGGAGGTACACTGCGGATCTCTGAGGAGCACTATCACTGCTGAGTCCACCCGGTCTTCTACTCAACCACTGTAAGCCATGTACTGCCTGCTGGTTACAGTAAAGAACCGTTGCAGAGACTATCTGTGTCCGTGTCTCCTTATGAACTGTCCGTCGTTAACTAAAGGTAACCGCAGCTGCCGCACAACATCTTGAAGCAGCTCCCGCCCCGGGGATCACCGCTCAGCCTGTGGGGAGCGTAACATCTTGCTGCTGTCCATCACCCCGGGAGGTTCCGCAGCGTCGGTAGCCCTTACCGAATCTACTCATAGGTGGCGTCACGAAGAAAACAAATTAAAACCCTTTAATCTGTTCCCGTACGACGTCTTCATTTTTGATCTGCACTACACCGGGCCCCACTACCGGCAGGCGCGGTCCACCCGTGACAAGGAGGGAGAAGAATCGCCTGTATCAACCGGAGTCCGCCGGCCACGGTGAGTCAAATGAAGACTTCAAAAGATGGTATTTAGCTGCACACTGAGAATAGAGATTACAGCGGTTTAATCCCGGCAGCTGGAACGGTCAGACACAAACGCTGACGAAAATACCGAGTGTTTTGGCATATCCTAATTTATGCAAAAACCCACTCCTGCCGCACTAAGATGCTAAATTAATGCAGACAAGAGTTGGTTTTTAGCTGGACACTGAGATTAGAGATTAAAGCCCTGCAGGTGGACTGGTCAGACACAAAGGCTGACGAGAATACCGAGTGTTTTGGCGTATCCTAATTTACGCTACAACCCACTCCTGGTGCACACAAATGGTGAATTAATGCAGACAAGAGTTGGTTTTTAGCTGGATACTGAGATTAGAGATTAAAGCCCAGCAGGTGGACTGGTCAGACACAAAGGCTGACGAGAATACCGAGTGTTTTGGTGTATCCTAATTTACGCTACAACCTACTCCTGCCGCACTAAGATGCTAAATAAATGTAGATAAGAGTTGGTTTTTAGCTGGACACTGAGATTAGAGATTAAAGCCCTGCAGGTGGACTACTCAGACACAAATGCTGACGAGAATACCGAGTGTTTTGGCATATCCTAATTTACGCTAAAACCCACTCCTGGCGTACACAAATGGTAAATGAATGCAGATAAGATTTGGTTTTTAGCTGGACACTGAGATTAGAGATTAAGCCCTGCAGGTGGACTGGTCAGACACAAATGCTGGCGAGAATACTAAGTGTTTTGGCGTATCCTAATTTATGCTACAACCCACTCCTGCCGCACTAAGATGCTAAATTAATGCAAACAAGAGTTGGTTTTTAGCTGGACACTGAGATTAGAGATTAAAGCCCTGCAGGTGGACTACTCAGACACAAATGCTGACGAGAATACCGAGTGTTTTGGCGTATCCTAAATTACGCTAAAACCCACTCCTGGCGAACACAAATGGTAAATGAATGCAGACAAGAGTTGGTTTTTAGCTGAACACTGAGAAAATTGGGACAGAGAAATTGGGACAGGAAGGTCGAGCGAAATAATGTGGGCACCACCATTACGTCCAGTTCCTTGTCCCTTGCCACCGGCCTTCCGCATTTTCAATGTTGTGCTGCCTGTGTACAGCTAAATGAAGAAGTCCAAAAGATGGTATTTAGCTGCACACTGAGATTAGAGATTACAGCGGTTTAATCCCGGCAGCTGGAACGGTCAGACAAAAACGCTGATGAGAATACCGAGTGTTTTGGCGTATCCTAATTTCTGCTACAACCCACTCCTGGTGCACACAAATGGTAAATGAATGCAGACAAGATTTGTTTTTTAGCTGGACACTGAGATTAGAGATTAAAGCCCTGCAGATGGACTGGTCAGACACAAACGCTGACGAGAATATAGTGTTTTGGTGTATCCTAATTTACGCTACAACCTACTCCTGCCTATAGAGAGCTAAATTAATCCCTAAAAGCACTGTTTTGGGATGGATGAGATTTCCATCCTGTCCACCAGCCCCAGATGTGATGCAGGCTGGTATACTGGCACAACAAAGTTTGCTATATACCCTGCCTCCCTGTCTGCCTGTATACAGCTCCATTAGTCTTCAGAAGGACTGTTGTGGTAATTAGATTAGCATCCCTGTGCCTACACTAGCTGAAAGGCCACAAATCTGTCCCTCAATCAGCATCACCTCTCCCTACACTAATGGCCCCTTTACACGCAGCTACAGGTGACAGGTTTTCCACAGGTAACTTACCGGTTGCAGTGAAATCACAGAGACATGGTTCTATCTTGGTGCTGTGTACGAATGGAACTATGTCTCCATGATTTCACTGCAACCAGTAAGTTACCTGTGGAAAACCTGTTACCTGTAGCTGCGTGTAAAGGGGCCATGACTGTCTGTGGAGCAGAGTGACAAGCACAACGCGGTCAGGTCTTATAAAGACCTGATGACGCTGTGCGGTCAGCCAATCACTGTAATGCCACAACCAACATGGCTGTGGCATTACAGTGTCTGCCAGCCAATCCCTGTATGCGGGCTGGCTCTGTAAAGAGCGCCAACATGCAGGAAGGTGGACCCCAAGCATAGCAAGAGTATCGTGAGATTACTCGGTACTCGCAGACTACCCCGAGTACCGAGATATTTGTGCAAGTACCGAGTAGTGACAAGCATACTCGTTCATCTCTAGTCATAAGTAGTTACACATAGTAGTAACTGTAGAAGCGTACACATATACTGCAGGGTAGGCAGGCATATCATGAAAGAATAAGGAATGAATGAAAAAGCATCTTTAGGCTCATACAGACCACACAAACTGGAATGAAATCTAGCACCATTAAAAAAAAATTTTGGGTGACATGTTATACCATTGAAAAAAGATTGATTACTTTCAATGGGACCTGAGAGCATTCACTCTTTTTTCAACTGGCTAAGGGGCCTTTCACGCTTGCGGTTTTTTCCTGATTTGGAAGATCAGGAAAAAAACCCGATTCTTACAGTATTTTGCCCATTCACTTTAATTTTATCAGGTAGAATGTTGTTGCTTCATGTTTTTTCCTGAAATCATTAAAGAAAATGGGCAAAAAAATGAATCCTGTAACAATCAGGTGTTTTCCTGATCTTCCAAATCAGGAAAAAAACGCAGGTGTGAAAGGCCCCTAACACGGCACCAAACCTTTTTTTTCTTTTAACTAAATAAAGGATACCAGAATGTACAGCACATCTATGGAACTAAAAGATCTTTTTTGTTTTGTTTCTCGCACTGAGAGCAATCCATCTAGCACAGTGGAATAACAACTCATAAGAACACAATCTGTACTCGGGAACTAGGTATGAGTGAATGGAAGCTGTAGAACCTGGAGGAATAAAGTGGCCCCTGAGACCTTTGTTGAAATCCATTCTGCATTTTCTTGGCTGCCTGTGTTGTGCTGTGTTGTATTTCAATAGAGTCCAAGCGAGTCAATTGTCTTGCCTTATTGCCATTATTTCAAATGGGCCTTCCACATTATTTCCAATTGACAAGCCTGCTGTGCCAGCTAATTATGTTTTGGTTAATTAAAATATGTACTGTATTTTTGGATTATAACACGCACTTTTGTTCCCCCAAATTTTGTGAGAAACTGGGGTGTGCATGTACTATGTATGTGCTGTGCTGTAGTGGAGGGGGGGCACTTTGGAGTGGTGTCCCAGGGCTGGCGCAGGCTGCAGGAGGCAGTGCGAGGTCACGTGCTCCCACTGAGTAGCCTCATTGTAATATTCACTGCACCCACTGTCCATCACCTCAGTGCTGAAACAGCACTGAGGAGATGGACAAGGGAGTGGCGCATATTACATGTTCCATCCCCAGTCACGCTATATGTCCCCTGCTGGCATGCGCCCTGTAAAATAACAAATACTGTTACTCACCTTCCATTGATTGCTCCATGCTTCCAGCTGAGCGGTGACTTCGAGTGTCGGTCCCGGTCATCGGATTACATGACCAGGGCACACAGTGATGACATCACTGTGCTGTGCTGATCACGTGACTTGATGCCGGCACAGACATAGGAAGTCTGGAAGTACAGAGTAATCAACGTAAGGTTAGTAACAGGGGCCATATAGTGTGACAGGGTGGCCATATCCGAGACAGTGGGGCTGTGTGTGCCAGCGGACATGTGCCAGCACAGGGGGACATGTGCCATCACAGGGGGACATGTGCCATTACAGGGGGACATGTGACATCACAGGGGTACATGTGCCAGACAGGGGGACATGTGACAGCACAGGAAGACATGTGCCATCACAGCAAGGTCATATGTAAGATAAGGGGGCCATATCCAGGATGGGGGCTATATCCCAGGATGGGGGACCGGTGTACCAGGATGGGGGCCATATACACCAGTATGGGGGACATAAATACTAGGATGAGGGCCATATGTACCAGGATGGGCGCTATACAGTGTTGGCCAAAAGTATTGACACCCATGCATTTCTGTCAGATAATACTCAGTTTCTTCCTGAAAATGATTGCAATCACAAATTCTTTGGTATTATTATCTTCATTTAATTTGTCTTCAATGAAAAAACACAAAGAGAATGAATGATGCAAAAAGCAAAATATTGATTATTTCACACAAAACCTAAAAAATGGGCCAGACAAAAGTATTGGCACCCTCAGCCTAATACTTGGTTGCACAACCTTTAGCCAAAATAACTCAGATCAACCACTTCTGGTAACCATCAATGAGTTTCTTACAATGCTCTGCTGGAATTTTAGACCATTCTTCTTTGGCAAACTGCTCCAGGTCCCTGATATTGAAAGGGTGCCTTCTCCAAACTGCAATTTTTAGATCTCTCCACAGGTGTTCTATGGGATTCAGGTCTGGACTCATTGCTGGCCACCTTAGAAGTCTCCAGTGCTTTCTCTCAAACCATTTTCTAGTGCTTTTTGAAGTGTGTTTTGGGTCATTGTCCTGCTGGAAGACCCATGACCTCTGAGGGAGACCCAGTTTTCTCACACTGGACCCTACATTATGCTGCAAAATTTGTTGGCAGTTTTCAGACTTCATAATGCCATGCACACGGTCAAGCAGTCCAGTGCCAGAGGCAGCAAAGCAACCCCAAAACATCAGGGAACCTCCGCCATGTTTGACTGTAGGGACCGTGCTCTTTTCTTTGAATGCCTCTTTTTTCTCCTGTAAACTCTATGTTGATGCCTTTGCCCAAAAAGAGAGAACATTCTTCAAAAACGTTTTAGGCTTTCTCATGTAAGTTTTGGCAAACTCCAGCTTGGCTTTTTTATGTCTCGGGGTAAGAAGTGGGGTCTTCCTGGGTCTCCTACCATACAGTCCCTTTTCATTCAGACGCCGACGGATAGTATGGGTTGACACTGTTGTACCCTCGGACTGCAGGGCAGCTTGAACTTGATTGGATGTTAGTCAAGGTTCTTTATCCACCATCCGCACAATCTTGCGTTAAAATCTCTCGTCAACTTTTCTTTTCCGTCCACATCTAGGGAGGTTAGCCACAGTGCCATGGGCTTTAAACGTCTTGAAGACACTGCGCATGGTAGACATAGGAACATTCAGGTCTATTGAGATGGACTTGTAGCCTTGAGATTGCTCATGCTTCCTCACAATTTGGTTTCTCAAGTTCTCAGACAGTTCTTTGGTCTTCTTTCTTTTCTCCATGCTCAATGTGGTACACACAAGGACACAGGACAGAGGTTGAGTCAACTTTAATCCATGTCAACTGGCTGCAAGTGTGATTTAGTTATTGCCAATATCTGTTAGGTGCCACAGGTAAGTTACAGGTGCTGTTAATTACACAAATTAGAGAAGCATCACATGATTTTTCTAACAGTGCCAATAGTTTTGTCCACCCCCTTTTTTATGTTTGGTGTGGAACTATATCCAATTTGGCTTTAGGACAATTCTTTTTGTGTTTTTTTCATTGAATACAAATTAAATGAAGATAATAATACCAAAGAATTTGTGATTGCAATCATTTTCAGGAAGAAACTGAGTATTATCTGACAGAATTGCAGGGGTGTCAATACTTTTGGCCAACACTATATATACCAGGATATACATACTGATTGTGAGATGGACACTGGAATTATAAGATGGACCCCGTTTAACACTACAAATTTTTTTTCTCTTTTCCTTCTTAAAGTTGGGGATACATCTTATAATCAGGTGCGTCTTATAAAGCGAAAAATACAGTACTTTATTACATCTATCTCCAAATTTGTTAATTTCTCCTCAATAAAAGTGTATTTTGAGTTTATCTAAAGTATTACAATGAATTGTTGGTAATAAAGTGTATTTATTTTGTCCATATGAGCAATTTTCCGTGTGTGCAATTTTCTGTGTGGGCAACTTTCCTTGTGGGCAATTTTCCTGTGGACATTCATGGCTGTGGGCATTTTTCCTGTGGGCATGTTAACTTTCTGCATTTTTTATAGAATCTAGTTCAGCATTGTCTTCTCATGGATGATAGACTGCTATCAAGACCATTCATTAACCTTTCAAAGAAGAAAGTCCCAATGCAGACTGCAATTACCTTCAGTATTCTCATATCCTTGTAGCTGTCCTCAGGTCACCAGCTGTTCATTTAATGAAACGATTTGCTTCATACTATACCCATTGACTTCATCTTAACCTATTTAACACTTTGATGATGTTCTGCATTGTGATGACATTCAATAAATTCTATTGTCTCATTAACTTACCTATTAACAGATAAAAGGCAGATTGCTATGATTATTCCCATCCTGAAATGTCAGGAATAAAAATTACATGACATATGCAGCAGGAACAAATAGGTACCAAAGCAGAATATAATTCTGAAAAACTGAATAATTAATTGTACATGGCTTTTTTGTAGCTTAAATTTAAATCATGATAAACTTACAGAAATAAATGTATAAATAATAAACCATATTATAAGGCTTAACATTGAATGCACATATGTACCAATGATTATCATGACTTACAGACCCCTGTCTTATTTAATTGTCGACACAGGATTAAATCGAACCTGACAGGTCCATAAACACTATAGATATTGATTAAGCTGCAGGTAAAGAGCATTAAAATCATGACTGTCTACCTTACTGGAGCAGTAGCTACAGGGAATAAATGAACATACTGTATATCCTTTTCTGCTCTACTTTCACCAGAGAGTGATTAGTGTCATCACTTACTATACAGTGAGCATGGCTGTAATTGCTCTGTAGCAGTTTGATTGACAGTCTAATCTGCAATGTATGGGTATATGAAGTGTGTGTGCAAAGCACGGTGTCAAAATACCGGGGAGTGACTACAGCTGCCCTCACACTGTGTAGTGTAATATAAAGGGGCAGCTTGTAGTGGAGTTGTATATGGTATAGGGAGTGTTGGAGCAGTCTCTGAGGGGCACCGGGAACGGAGAGGAATGACACACGCACACTGCAAAGTCTCTTTTACTTTTTCTGATGTTACGGCAGGTAAAGATGTCCAGGGCACTGACAGGTGTCCAGGTTGCACAGTGGGTCCCCACAGCAAGTGTGTATAAGGCCTCCTCTGTTTCTCTGTAGTGATTGAAGCCCAGCCTGCATGCAGCCAGACTGGCCTCCTCTCTCTTACTGACTCTGATGTCTGTCCTCTCCTCCTGTGCGGACCACGGGTTACCCTCTCTGATCACTGCGGTGGAACACTGCTGTGTCTGGCTCCCTCTCTTTAACCCACAGGGGGACCGGGTGACTGAAGTCTCCACGGTGTGACAAGGTTCTCTGTGGTCCTGGAGGATCCCACAGGTGCAGATCCCCGATGTCTGGTACGTCTTAGGGCGAACTCTCACTAGTTCCTCACTCCCTTGTAGGCTGTCTGCTCCTTGCCTTCTGTCCCCACTTAGGCTTGCGGGACGTAGAAGGGCCACTACGGGTCGCTGGCTCGGGCCTAACCACGGCACCGACAACCAGGACGTCTTCGCAGCTCTCCTAGCATCTGCACACTCTGACTAACTCCTCCCCCAGCAGCAGTATTTATAGGGGATCTTGCCTAAAGGTCCTGTCACACGCGTCAATGTCGTCAGCGATCTGATCACTGACGACATTGACGGCTGATCGCTGGTGAGCTGTCACACAGGCAGACTCACCAGCGATCAATTGACCAGTGACATCATGGAAACGATTTAAATATCGTTTCCACGATGTCCTGCTCCCGCTGCCAGCCTGCTGGAAGCGGGAGCAGCCTGGTCTCCAAGGTACACTGCGGGTAACTAGGCAGCGCGCGCTGCCTAGATACCCGACGTGTACCTTAGTTACCAGCCTCCTCCGCTCACCGGGTGAGCGGAGGAGGCTGGTAACTAAGGTACACGTCGGGTATCTAGGCAGCGCGCGCTGCCTAGTTACCCGCAGTGTACCTTGGATACCAGCTCCCAGCACTTGTGACAGGCGCTGGGAGCTGGAATATCGCTCGCTCCCGGTGTCACACGCAGCGATGCTGCGTGTCCACCGGGCGACAATCGCCAGGTTTTAGGACTGATTCTAAAACCTGGCGATCATCAACCAGCGATTTATCGCTGGTTGATGCAGTATGTCACACGCGTCAATATCGCTGCAACGTCACGTGCAGCCGATATCGTGCAGGCGATATTGACGCGTGTGACAGGCCCTTAAGGGTAGAAGGTTGGGCTCCCCCTACTGTGCTGGGGTGGAATATGTTGCATGTAGTAGGTACCTGCTGTGGAAACCCAGCTGTGCATTAGAGAAGTCTGTGGCTACCTGCGTGAGCAGGGCACCATACTAGGTTAAAGCTATCCGAACCCAAATATCTTACTACTTGCTCCTCACTAGTTGTAACCACTTCCTGCACCTCTTTGACCGAAAGTAAGAAGCTGCTTGAAGGATATAAATGTATTTTCTTTTGTAGCTACTGCTCCAGCAAGGCAGGCAGGTAGGATTTTGTCACTATTTACCAACAGATTCTCCCTATATCTGCAGGTAAACAGCATTTTTGAATATAACAAGTTCTCAAGATAACTTAACATTGTACACACCATTAAATAAAACGAGAAAATACCAGTGCCACTGCTCGGTTCTGTAAATCCTTTATTTATGAAATTCTATAAAAGCACACGCGATTCGAGGGTATACCTCTTAGTCGTTAGCACATATACATACAGTAGTGTCACTTGTGCATATATAGACAATGAAAGATCTACAAAATGGAACTGTCAAACATCACAATGGCTATTAAACAAGATAGGACTCAAGATCCCAGACGATACAATAAACCAACTATGAGTGAAGTGGCAGTGGTCTTTCAGAATGATGATGGTGAGCCTCCCTTCCATAGAGACATCTTAATTCATTTAAAACCTGATCCACAAAACCCTCTGGCTCCAAAACACAAAGAATCAGTATGCTGCATAGCAATTTAGATGCCCTGATGTATCCTATCTTTTTCCCTTATGGAGAACAAGGCTGGCATGACGCTCTAAAACACCAAGGAAATAGTTCCCGAAGGATCAGCCAACTACAGTATTATAGCTATGTTTTATTAGTAAGAAAGGATTTTAATCCACTACTAAATGGAGGCGAACTAACACAACAATATTTGGTTGATGCATATGTCAAAATCAAAGCTAATCAACTACATTACATTAGAATGTGTGAAGCCCTTTGCAGTGCGCCACAGTAGGGGTACTGCACCCATAATGGAGTGTGCAGTACTCCTGTCATTGGGGAGTGTAAAGTCAACCTGAAGCTTTTATCCCAGCATCCCTACACCTAACATAGGGGACCAATTGTCCACCCGTCACCAGGGTAACCGGTTCCGGTGGGAGGAGCGTTAGGGTAGAAGGAGCAGGAAAAACGCACAGACGGTAGTAGTCTAGTCTGACAGACAAAACAAACAACAAGTCCTAGAGGTACACCGCAGGGAGGGCACTGGAAAAGGAGCGGTGATCCACACGAAAGGAGGAGACCCAGTGCCGGACCTTATCCACGGTCCGGGGGAATCCTGGTCCACAATAGAGTACTGGCTCCGAGTAAAGGTGCAGGTGAGTCTAGCCCTGAGCCCTCAATACCGGTGGTTTTGAAGGTTTGCCCAGTAGCCCCGACCTCGTCCAGAACGTGCAGCCCCACCAGGAGCACTAAACCGGGTTGAGCCCCTTAGAGAAGAAGGGTAATCTCATAGCATCTAACGGGCCTGGTAGACAAGTTGGGTTGTGCAGGACAGTGCAAGGAAAGTGAGGAGGTGCAAGAAAGGCAGCAAGGGACAGTGAAAGTTACTGAAGGAACACTCTGGGAGACTCAAAGAGACTTCCCAAGTGACTACCCGGCCAGCTGGTAGCTAAAGACTGTGTAACTGTAACCTGACTACCATCTTAACCAGTGACAAGTAAAGTACCCATGCAGAGTCAGCAAGCTTCCGGTGTCTTATTCTGATTAAGTTAACCTACAGCTGTTGCCACAACGACCAGCTCAGCAGCAGCACTGCCCCGGGGACCAGCTCCACCTGTGGGGAGCTGTACCACTGAAGCTGCCCGTCCATCATCCCCGGAGGTCTGAAGCAGTGCTGGTGCCTTCACCAGAATCTACTGGTGGCATCATGAGACTTTTATTATTTTATCCATTATTCTTCTTACCCCCAAGTCTACGGGCTCGGGCACCTGCCACCAAGACAGCACTCCCATATCAACGCCCGAGTATTTAGAGCTGGCTGATCGAAGGGTCGACCCTTCGATCAGCCAGCTCTAAATGCTCCTCCGGTCGGTGCAGTACCCGCAGCGGCAGGAGCTGTAGCACCGATCATGCTGATATCTCTACTGTATGTCCAGAGAGCTAATTGGCTGTACACTGGCCGGCCAGATACCTTATCTAGATTTAAAAGGAAAATTTGCAGTGTGCTGGATATGTACGCGATGACAGGCAAGCAAAGTGCTGCTGTTGTATTGGGACAGTTAACTGATGCAGCAGAGTGGGAGATTGAAACCTGGTCAGACGTAGATCAGCAATCAGTGACTGTTATTTTTGATAAATTACAGACTGCTTTTGAAAATCGCAATGAGACTGACCTCCACATGAGATTTTATCACTGTTACCAGCAACCTCAGGACAGTATCAGAGACCATGCCTGGCGCCTGCAGGAAGCGCTGCAGACCCTGAGACAAGTCAGTGCAGCTAGTGTACAGAACGAGGATAAAATGCTCATTGAACAGTTTACCCGGGGGCTAATGTCACGTGAAGAGAGCAAAACTGTGCACTGGTGGGCCTTAGATCATCCGGATGCAGACTTTGACACCCTAAAAGAAATGGCTGTTAAAGGTTTACAGCCTTCAGAAACCCCAGACTCTGCCATACAGCGGTGGCAGGGGGATGCTGCTCCTGTACCCACAGCACCACCCGCTCCTTCAACTGCAGCTGAAACAAATATGTAGGCTGAGACCCCTAATCAGTTTGACAAGCTGTGCTCTGAGGTACACCAGATGAGTAAGAACCTGGCCGCAGTCATGGAAGCCCTGCAGCTACAGGCAGAGCCAAAGTCATCAGGGAATATACAGCTCGCCGACAGCCTGGAGGATGTCCCGTGGATGAGAAGAAAGAAGACCATGTCGCTCCATGGGAGGACCACTGATTGACAAAGATCCACAGGAGAACCCATCTGTCGTCGCTGCGACAAAACAGGCCATATTGCAAAGCACTGTCCTTTAAACCAGCAAACCCCAGGAGTAGCCTGAGCAGGCACATCAGACTGGTATGATAGATACATTGGAGTAAGAACATTCTTGTCTATCATACTAGAAGGCATCCCCACACATGCATTGCTGGACACTGGGTCACAGGTGACTACCATACCCAATATCTTTTACAAAAGATTCTGGTCTAATTCTTAACTTAACCCACCAGATCCAGGCCTCACTATTTATGCTTCTAATGGTTTACCACTTAACTTAGTCGGGAATTCCACCGTTGCTAAGCTGTACACTGTGAACAACAACGCTATACAAGCAGTGGAACCCTTGACCCCACCAGACTTGATGCAGGACAACAATTCCAAGGGACAGCTTGAGGACTGGTGTAAACAGCTCCATGTAGGAACTGACTCCACTCCTGTTCATCAAAAGCATGGTGTCTATCGGGTAGTCCAAGAATATGAACGGGTATTCAGTAAGCATCCACTAGATTTTGAGAGGATCAAAGGGGAACACCATCATATACCCACAAGTACACATCCACCCATTAAAGAGTGATCCAGTCCTATTCCACCAGCTCATTATCCGCGTGCCAAAGAGATGTTGCAGGACATGAAGGACGCAGAGGTCATAAGAGATAGTTGTAGTCCCTGGGCAGCTCCACTAGTCCTGGTTAAAAAGAAAGCTGGCAGCATGAGAATGTGTGTTGACTATAGGCAGATGAATCGCAAAACACATAAGGATGCCTACCCGTTACCCCGCATAGAAGAGTCAATTACTTTTCAACCTTAGATCTCACTAGTGGGTAGTGGCAGGTCTCGGTTGCACAAGAAAACCGTGAGAAGACGGCATTTACAACACTCATGGGTACTGTGTGAATTTAACAGCATGCCATTCGGACTATGTAATGCACTCGGAACGTTCCAGAGGCTGATGGAGTGTTGCCTGGGGCACCAAAACTTTGAGACTGTACTACTCTACCTAGTTGATTTCATAGTGTATTCAAAAACCTATGAAGAGCACCTGAAACACCTGGCATAGAAATTTGAAGCATTATCCAAGTTCGGGATGAAGCTGAAACTATCTAAATGCCATCTGCTGAAGCCTAAGGTCCAATATCTAGGGCATGTAGTCAGTTCTGAAGGAGTGGCACCAGATCCGGATAAAGTCACCGTAATCAGAGAATGGCCAGAACCAACAAGTGTCAGAGAGGTACGTCAGTTTCTGGGACTGGTAGGGTACTACAGGAGATTCATCAAGGAGTATACTTGAAAGCACTAAATACTAAGAAAGAAGCACCTTTACAAAATCTCCTGGTAGGCCAGCCCAAGAAAGGCAAGTCCAGAGGTCCTCCATTTGAGTGGGTAAGGAAGAGAAAGAGTCCTTCAAACAGGTGAAAGAGGCCCTGACTGGTGAAGAGATCCTGGCTTATCCTGACTGCAATCAACCGTTCCTGATGTACACTGATGCCAGCAATGTGGGGTTAGGAGCTGTCTTAGCACAGAAGCAAAATGGCAAAGAGTGATCGCCTATGCCAGCAGGAAGCTCCACCCCAAAGAAAGGAATCCTGAGAACTACAGCTCTTTCAAATTGGAATTCCTGGCTTTGGTCTGGGCCATCACAGAATGGTTCAAGCACTACCTGGCATCTGCAAAATTCACCGCCTTAACGGATCATAATCCTCTTACTCACCTGGAAATTGCGAACTTAGGTGCAATGGAGCAACACACGGTTGTCAAATTACCAGTTTACCATCAAGTACCAGGCAGGCCATAACAATGCCAATGGAGATGCTTTGTTAAGGATGCCTCACTTACCAGATGTGGGAGAAGATGTGGACGAGCTAGAAGATGTAGAGCTACCCACCTTCCATCACCACAGACCATCCCAATGTCAGCAAGCCACCAGAAAATACCCTGAGAGAACAGTAAATCCATTACCTCACTATGGTTGGAAGGAGTCCCAAGACAGTGACCTGACTATCAGTGACCCTGGAATTTTTCATTTTTCATTTTCGTTTTTTGCTCCCCTGCTTCCAAGAGCTATAACATTTTTATTTTTCATTCAATATAGACATATGATGGCTTGTTTTTTGCAGGACGAGTTGTACTTTCAGATACAATCATTTATTTTACCATATAGTGTACAGGGAAATTGCAAAAATATTCCAAGTGCAGTGAAATTGCAAAAAAAGTGCAATTACACGTTTGTTTTGATTTTTTTTAGTCACCATGTTCACTATATTGTAAAACTGGCGTGATGGTGTGATGCCTTGAGTCGGTACGAGTTCGGAGATACCAAACATCTATACCTTTACTGGTACCTGAAATGTGAAAAAAAATTCAGAAATTTAAAAAAAAAAAAATATTGCACTTTTTGCGCCATGTTCTGAGACCCGTAGCGTCCTCATTTTTCGGGATCTGGGGCTGTGAGATGGCTTTTTTGCATCTTGACCTGACATTTCTAACGGTACCATTTTTGGGTGGATGCCCTGTTTTGATCGCCCGTTATTGCATTTTATAGCAATGTTGCTGCAACCAAAAAAACGTAATTTTGGTGCTTGGACCTTTTTGCCGTTACACATTTTATGGCTCTCATTAATTGATTTTATATATTGAAAGATTGGGCGATTCTAAACGCGGAGATACCAAACCTGAATTTTTTTATTTTTTTTAAATACTTTTATTGTGAATGGGGGAAGAGGGGGGTGATTTGAACTTTTATGTTTTGTTTTTTTTACATTTTTATAAAAACTTTATTTACTAATTCATTCTTATTTTTACACTTCCCCATAGAGAGGCATCCTGCTGCACCGTACGATCACTTCTGGCAGATGCCGATGAGGTGCAACTCATCGGTATCTGACACAATTGCAGATGGTGAGTGGTTGGCAGCGCCTGCCAACCACTCACCGGAAGTGCTCCGTGACAGATCCTGGGGTCAAGCCAGGACCCCGGGCTGTCACCTGAGCACCGGAGATCCCATGATATTACGGTCAAGCTGCTCCCACAACAGATCAATGGGGTTGAGATCTGGTGACTGCGCTGCCCACTCCATTACAGATAAAATACCAGCTGCCTGGTTTTTTCTTTATTATAATCCATTAAGAGAAAGGACATAATTCACTTTGTGTAAACATGTTAGCATACACGCATTTGTCTTATTTTATTCACGTATAGAGTGACACAAATTTTTTATTAATTGATATGTAAAAGTTATGATTTCAGGCTTCATTATATCATGGCCAGCAGACGTCCACACACTTGTTGGGTTTAGATCTCTCTCTCTATCCTCAGTTTGAGCTAGTCCAAAAGATTTGACAACATAGGGGAAGCTCCACGGCTCAAATACAATGGGTGCGGGCTAGTAACTTACAGTCTTAGGGTATGGACACACATCAGAGTGAAAAAACGCTCCGATTCATTGATGCGAGAGTCGGATTAGTGTGATCCTAGTTTTGCTCAGTGTGGCTTGCGATTGCTTTCAGAGTGCAATCCGTTTTTTTCCTCAGCAGCTAGTTACTGTATAATCATTTACAGGAACACTTTGTACAGTTGTCTGAGCTACAGAATGGTAATGTAGCAATTAAAACTCGCATCAGACTCGGATGGTGCGAGTGCTATTCGAGTGCAATCTGAGTTTTTTGTCGGACCCATAGACTTGCATTGGCGAGTCTCGTCTGTGACTCGCATAGAATCGCAACATGTTGTGATTGACTCGCAATCCGAGAATCTGATGCGGAAAAAGCGTATGAGACTTGGTAATGCGCTCTCAGACATTAGTTAACATTGGTCCGAGAGCAATGCGATTTTTCCACACAGTAAACTCGGACGAGTTTCACTGATGTGTGTCCGAGCCCTTAAGCAAAGTCTTGAGAGTCATTGAATACAATTATATTTGGTATGTTTGCAGCAATTATGTGATTTTAAATGATTTTGTAAGCATTACTATTACCGTATATACTCGTGTATAAGCCGACCCGTGTATAAGCCGACCCCCCTACTTTTGCCCCCAAAATCTGGGAAAACCTATTGACTCGTGTATAAGCCGAGGGTGGACCCCAACACAGGTATACAGCCCCAGCAGTGTGGTATACAGACCCCCCCAGTGGTATACAGGCCTCCCCAGTGGTAGTATACAACAGCCCCAGAGGTATATACAGCAGCCCCAGTGGTAGTATACAGCAGTCCCAGAGGTATATACAGCAGCCCCAGTGGTAGTATGCAGCAGCCCCAGTGGTAGTATACAGCAACCCCAGTGGTAGTATACAGCAGCCCCAGAGGTATATACAGCAGCCCCAGTGGTAGTATACACGCAGCCCCAGAGGTATATACAGCAGCCCCAGTGGTAGTATACAGCAGCCCCAGAGGTATATATGGCAGCCCCAGTGGTAGTATACACGCAGCCCCAGAGGTATATACAGCAGCCCCAGTAGTAGTGTACAGCAGCCCCAGAGGTATATACAGCAGCCCCAGTGGTAGTATACACGCAGCCCCAGAGGTATATACAGCAGCCCCAGTAGTAGTATACAGCAGCCGCAGAGGTATATACAGCAGCAGCCCGCCCGCCACTCCCATCAGTATACAGGCACCCCCCCATCAGTATCCAGGGCCCCCCCTTGCTCCGCAAACCTGTAAAGTAAAATCATTATACTTATCACTGTCCTGTCGCCGCCATCCCCGCCGCTGCCATCGCGCTCCTCCGGCTTCATCCAGCGTCTTCCGGCTTCCTCCTCTGGTGCGCAGGCAATGACGTCATTGTCTGCGCGCCAGAGGAGGAAGCCGGAAGACGCTGGATGAAGCCGGAGGAGCGCGATGGCAGCGGCGGGGACAGCGGCGACAGGACAGTGATAAGTATAATGATTTTACCTTACAGGTTTGCAGAGCAAGGGGAGGGGGCCCTGGATACTGATGGGGGGGCGCCTGTATACTGATGGGGGTGGCGGGCGGCGGCCTGTATACTCAAGCTGTATGACTCGCGTATAAGCCGAGGGGGGGACTTTTCAGCCCAATTTTTGGGCTGAAAAACTCGGCTTATATGCGAGTATATACGGTAGTTTTTCATTTGATTTGTATGGGTGCTAGCTAGTATGTATACTAGTCCAGGAAATAAATATTATCTTTTTATATACGGTAATTAGCTAGATAAATAATTATAATAAAAAGAGGTAAGGCTGTATTTATTGAACCATTTTGTTTTCTATTATATATATATATCTGAGATAGCTATATTTCCTTGGCAGAGGCACGCAAACTGGACATACACGAGAACTATTCTGGTGCAGTGGGTAAGAGTACTGGCTTGTATTGAGATTTGAACCCAATATGTAACGTTTGAGTTCTAGCACACTCAGATCTACTTTGCCAAATTTCATATATTTGTTCGTTTTTATTATGTAGTTTCCAAATGTCTTTTAAGATCTCCTCAGGTTTACGATGTAAATAAAAATTCTTGTAAAATCATTGATAGATATATCATGTTATTCTGATTTATAATATGAGCGCTTGCAGCTTCACATCATTTTTTATTTTTTTTTCTCAACGTGTGGCTGATTCTGATTGGTTGCTGATGTATATATAGTTTTGAGATCTGTACCTTGCTGGTCATTGTTTATGGTGGTATTCCTGAGAAAGGGGCTGGGACAGCCCCGAAACGCGTAGAAGAAATAAAGCACCATTCTTATATACCAAGATTGTGGTCCTTCCTTATACTCAGCAGCGCGGATCGTTGTACACCCTGGTCCTTTGGATTTATGCATATGTTGTAACTGATGGAATGGTGGATCCTGCAGCAGCTGTGTTGAGCGTTTAAACCAGTTGTGGGGCACACAACCACACAAGGTGATCAGTACCTCTTTTTTTAACTATCTGGTATCTAAGAGATAAGACTGTGTTGCAGCCTTTTCTATCCGTTAATAAGTTTTAATATCTCCATCCTGTCCCTCTCCTTGAAGTTATTTGCTCCATCCTGACCCCCTCCTTCTAGTTATAGGCTCTGCCCTGACCCCCTCCTTCTAGTAATGTGCTCCATCCTGACCCTCTCCTTCTAGTATTGTGTTCCATCATGACCTTCTTCTTGTAGTTATTTGCTCCATCCTAACCTTCTCCTTATAGCTATGTTCTCTATCCTGATCCTCTCCTTCTAGCTATGTGCTCCATTCTAATTCTATCCTATATATATGATCCATCCTGACCATCTCCATGCATTTATGGCCCCATCCTGACCTTCTCCTTGCAGTTATGTGCTCCATCCTGACTGTCTCCTTCTAGTTATTTGCTCCATCCTGACCCTCTCCTTGTAGTTATGTGCTCCATCCTGACCCTCTCCTTGTAGTTATGTGCTCCATCCTGACCTTCTCCTTATAGCTATTTTCTCCATACTGATCCTCATCTTCTAGCTATGTGCTCCATTTTATTTCTTTCCTAGCCTCATGATACATCCTGACCATCTCCATGCATTTATGGCCCCATCCTGACCCTCTCCTTGCAGTTGTGCTCCATTCTGACCCTCTCCTGGCAGTTTCTATCCTGACCCGTTTCTTGTAGTAATGTCTTCATTCTTATCCCCTTGTAGTATGTCCCATCCTTGTCCCCTTGTGGTAATTTCCCCATCCTGCCCCCATCATGTAGTAATACCCCTATCCTTGTCCCCTTGCAGCAATATGCCCCATCCTGCAGTAATATGCCACATTCTTGTCCCCTTGCAGTAATATGCCCCATCCTGCAGTAATGCCCTATCCTTCTCCCCTTGCAGTAATATGCCCCATCTTTGTCCCCTTGCAGTAATATGCCCCATCCTGCAGTAATGTGTCTCATCCTTGTCCACTTGCCATTAATATGACCCATACTGCACTAATATGTCTCATCCTTGTCCTCTTGCAGTAATATGCCCCATCCTGCAGTAAAGTGCCTCATCCTTGGCCCTATGCACCAATATGCCCCATCCTTGACCCATTGCAGTAATATGACTCATCCAGCATTAATGTGCTCCATCCTTATTCCCTGGTATTATTACACCACCTTTGTTCCCATCACATAATAATATGCCCCACCTTGTCACCTGGTAGTGTTGCCCTATCCTTATCCCCATCACAAAGTAATATGCCCCATCCTCATCCCCATCACATAGTAATCTGCCCCATCCTGTTCCCATCGCATAGTAATCTGCCCATCCTTGTCCCAATACATAGTAATCTTCCCCATCCTTATTGCAATCACATAGTAATCTGCCCCATCCTGCCCCCATCACATAGTCTTCCCCATCACATATTAATTTGCCCCACCACTGTACCTATAACATAGTAATGTACCCCATCGCATATTAATATGTCTCATCCTTGTCTCTATCACATAGTAATCTGCCCCATCCTACCCCCATCACATGGTAATCTACCACATCCTTCCCCATCAAATAATCCCCATCCTGCTCCCATCACATAATAATATGCCCCATCCAGCCCCCATCACATAATAATATGCCCCATCCAGCCCACATCATGTAATAATATGCCCCATCCAGCCCCATCACATAATAATATGCCCAATCTGCCCCATCACATAATAATATGCCCCATTACGTAATAATATGCCCCATCAGCCACCATCACATAATAATATGTTCATTCTGACCCATCACGTAATAATATGGCCCATCAGCCCCATCACATAACAATATGCCTCATCAGCCCCCATCACGTAACAATATGCCCCATCCACCCCCATCACATAACAATATGCCCCATCATCCCCCATCACACAACAATATGCCCCATCAGCCCCCATCACTTAACAAAATGCCCCATTAGCCCCATCACATAACAATATGCCCCATCAGCCCCCATCACATAACAATATGCCCCATCAGCCCCCATCACATAACAATATGCCCCATCAGCCCCCATCACTTAACAAAATGCCCCATTAGCCCCATCACATAACAATATGCCCCATCAGCCCCCATCACATAACAATATGCCCCATCAGCCCCCATCACTTAACAAAATGCCCCATTAGCCCCATCACATAACAATATGTCTCATCAGCCCCATCACATAATAATATGCCCCATCAGCCCCCATCACATAATAATATGCCCCATCAGCCCCCATCACATAATGATATGCCCCATCCTGCCCCCTCTTAGTATTGTCTCTTCCTGGTTGCTGTATATAGGTCACTCGACGCTGGCCAGGAGAGTGGGACTAGGAGAGGGTGTCGGAGAGAGGAGAAATGTCTCCTTCGATCCAACACAGCTTTGAACTGTAGCTTTGGCAGTTCAGAGCGGCAGTTCAGAGGCGAGGCTGCGTGCCAGCGGAGATGGCTCTGCATGCCCTCTCTGGCATGCGTGCCATAGGTTCGCCATCACTGCTATAGAGTCTCAAAAGCTTGCTATTTGTTATTATCTTTTCAGTTAGCCATTAAAAGGTGTCAACCACTGAGAACTCTTTCAATACTAGTAACTTCATATCCATTATGGTGTGATCAGGGTTGCAAAAATAATTGGGCACAGTTACAGTGCCTTGTGAAAGTATTTGGCCCCCTTGAACTTTTCAACCTACAATGCAAAATCTACAATGGAATGGTTCAAAAATAAACGTATCCAAGTGTTAGAATGGCCAAGTCAAAGTCCAGACCTGAATCCAATCGAGAATCTGTGGAAAGAGCTGACAACTGCTGTTCACAAACGCTCTTAATCCAACCTCACTGAGCAGCTGTTTTGCAAGGACGAATGGGCAAGAATTTCAGTCTCTCGATGTGCAAGAGACATACCCCAAGCGACTTGCAGCTGTAATCGCAGCAAAAGGTGGCGCTACAAAGTATTAACTCAAGAGGGCCGAATAATATTGCACGGCCCATTTTTATGTTTTTATTTGTTAAAAAGTTAAAAATATCTAATAAATTTCATTCCACTTCACGATTGTGTCCCACTTGTTGTTGATTCTGCACAAAAAAATTTGAATTTGTCGAGCCCACTGGGACGGGGTACTCAGTACCGGACCGGGTCTGCTACTCGGGAAGTCAAGGGTGGTTCTGGTCCGGATCGTGTCCCGGGCCCTGGCAATGATAAGGGGATATTTACAGGGGAAATGTCAGTCGTGACGCCACCCACAGTGTGTGGCCAGTAATGGTTCCACCGCTGCCGCAGAACCTCTGGGGATGATGTAATGGCAGCAAGGATGGAATAGTTCTCCGTGGGCAGAACTGTGTTCCCCGGGGCAGTGATGATTAAAGCCTATTGTGTAGTGTGCAGGCCTGGTGCTGAGTGTAGTACACTTACTGTCCAGATGCTGCAGGAATCCTGCTTCAGCGATGGAGCTTGTACGCTGTAGCTCTCCAGGCGGGGATCTGCTGCAACCCTGTATGGAAGGAGTCGTGTTCAGGCAGAGAGATGCAAGGAGTCGTGTTCAGGGTTCACCGTGTTTACTTCTTAAGTTCTCAAGTTCAGTTTACAGTTCAGTACAATTCTTACAGTTCAGTTCAGTTACATGGGCACACTTTCCCCTCCGGGTTCCCTTTTACTCCCTGCAGCCAGGTCTTTCTTACTGTGACCCCTCACTCTGTCTCTACGTAATTCCCAGGCTGTTGACTCTCTCTCTCTTTGTTCACTTGGTTGTGTGTGACTCTGGACAGTATGGCGGTGGCTCCTGTGAGTCCTGTGAGCTCTTCGGGTTGCCACTGAGCTGCCTGTCCTTTGGGGTAGGGACCCTAACATGTAGCTGTGGTCCCCCGTCGGTTGTCTGGGAATGCCGGGTGAAACTACGGTCCCCTCTAGAGCTGACACTCTACTTCAGCCTAGCCTCCAGCAGTCCTCCCGTGTGAGGCTCTACCAGGCTCTCTCTACTGTGTCTTCAGGTATCATAGGAGGGCTACTCCGCCTGCAGTCTGCCGTCTCGACTGTGTTGCTAGGGACCAGTGTCACTGTCCCTCACTTCCCTCACACTCCCAGGGTGCTGGCTTCGGACGTGCTTTCTCTCTGCGGCTCACACTGGCTCTGTTCAGATTCTGCGCTCCTACACCCCACTTTGCCAGGACGTGTGATCTCTGTCTTTTCATAGCCTACCTCAGCCTACTGACTCCTTTCTGCTCCCCCTTCACTATTTCTACCTTCTGTCACCTGACTACGTGTTTGCCCACCCACTGTCTCTAAACCCTACCACCCCTTACCTGCCTAGAGTTCCCAGGCTCCGGGTTGGGTGCTGCCCTCTACTGTACGTGGGTGTGTGGGCTGTGAGGGTGTTGATGTGCAACTGTCGTCCTACCTGCCTGGCTGCAGTTCCCTTTGTGGCCTCCTGGACGCAGGGGTGCCACAAATTTATATCTTTATGTTTGAAGCTTGAAATGTGGCAAAAGTTTGAAAAGTTCAAGGGGCCAAATACTTTCACAAGGCACTGTATGTCTATTCTTTTTTCTTTATTTGTATGGCGATGAGAGTTCATCCTAGTTCTAACTTACTGCCCTGCCTTTCCTACATACAGACTCCCAGTTGGACATTTAGTACATATAATAAGTATACCTTCTTAACTGTGCAACTGACGGTACCTTGGATCATGTAGTGCTCATCTGTCCCAGTAATCTTTATCTTGTCTGTTGTCATTATTAGAGATGAGCGAGTACTAAAATGCTCGGGTGCTCGATGCACCCCAAGATACTCGTGTACTCGGCCAGAGCACCGAGCCCAATGTAAGTCAATTAGTGACAGGCTCCGCCCACAGACTTCCGGCTATAAAACTTGAGTTTCTGGAAAAGGGCGGGAGGGGGCTTTTTCAAATCGCCGCAGCATTCAACACCTTGCTGTGCCCCCCAGAGGAATCCTAACAATCAATCTGCTCTCTGTGAGGTGCCAGCTCACTGTGTGCACTGAAGGGAGCAGTGTATTTGTGTCAGATCGATAATTATTACCGAGGAGTCCGAGCATCTCGGCGGTACTCGGTGCTCGCCGAGCATCCCGAGTACCGGGATACTCGTGCGAGTAACGAGTAGCGCCGAGCATACTCGCTCATCCCTAGTCATTATAAATGGACAGGTTTTGTACTGTTTCTGGTTACACAGAAATGTTCCTGTTGGTTTTAGAGAGGACAGCGAGCTTGTGACAATAATATTTTTCAGATTTGGGGACTGCCTAAAACACTGCAGTGGGGGTCTGGAAATATAGATTTTAGTCAGGCATCTTTTTGTAGGAGTGGTTGTAGTTTCTGTGCAGCTCCTCTTAACACCTCTAGATCTGGATTGTAGGTGACTACGAGAGGGACTCGGTTGTCTTCTTCTTTAATTTTGTAATGTAGGAGATAATTCCTTGATATTCTGGTGGCTCTTGTAATTTGGTTTTCAATTGCTCTTGGATGGTAGCCCTGATTCACAAAGGTTTTTCTGATGTCCCCAAGGTGATTGTCTCTATCTGTAGGGTTGGAACATATCCTATGGTATCTGATGGCCTCACTGTACACAATACAGTTTTCTATGTGTTTTGGATGAAAACTATCCCATTGAAGATATGTTGGACAGTCAATAAAACGATCACACTTCTTATCTGTGAACGGCTCTAATATTTACTGCCCCAACTGCTTCCCCCACATTGACCTGTGTTCTGCTTCATATCACTTATTACGTACTGCATTATCCATCCTCCTTGTGACACTTCAGTTTTTGTGTTATTATGAGCTTGATGAAGAGACTTGAATAGTCTCAAAATCTTGCTATATATCGCCATCTTTTCAGTTAGCCAATAAATGGTATCACTAATGAGAACTGGCTTACATGGTACAAACATAAATATTACTTTTAATAAAGTGTGAAACTCACTCTTTTTTTTTGTGTTGCAAATTATTTTGCTTCCCAGTTTTTTTTATCTAAGAATTGATTATTTTGTAGGAACTAGTCTTTTTTTTTGGGTGGGGGTAAAACAAGGAAAGCTCTCAATCAGAATGACAGCTTGACAGGAGTATACAGAAGATGATACATTCCCGTCACAACCAGGTGGTTATTATCTTGTCACATTTGGGAAGCTTCATTACATCTGCGCAAGAAGAGAAAAAGGAATAAATGGTGTGGAATAATCTCTTAACCAACAGGATGTTGCATATACTGAAAAATCACAAGTCCATGTTCACAATATCAGAACTATTCCTGACCTTGGTATCTGAAATCTTGTACTTATGGCCATATTAGCGATCCATATTTTACAGATCTGAAACTTATCAATAAGGTTCATACTGTACCTCTGTGTAACTGAAATTTTATATTGTGGATTGTAACAGTTCATGCTCTGTTATGCTCATAGTCTTCTCTAGAAGCATTAATCTAATAAAAAAGACAGTACTACATAGCATGCCCATAGAAATGTAATTAAAATGTGTAGGCAAATGGTGAAAAAGTTCATGAACAGATTTCATAAACTGAAATTGCTGGGGAAAGCTTTGTAGTATGGAAACAAAGCTAAATTCTGACAATTAAGTGGAATCTGTCAGCAGGTTTTTGCTATGTAAGATGAGGACGGCATACTGCAGAAGTTAAAAAAGAAAAATGAACTGTGAATCACTTATCACTATGTTTACTACTGTTTATACACACAGAAGGCTTTATCACCAGATGATTATCATTACTGAACTACTTTGTCACGGCAATAGTTTGACATACCTCCTGCTGTGATTGACATCTCACTGTCAATATAAAATGTCAATTGAGAGCCTCGTGTGAGTAAGGGTGGGTTCACATTTGTGGACCCCTCCGCAGCGTTCTGCGGAGGGGAGCCGCAATGTGTCCGCAGCGGCCGCAAGCTCCTATCTTTATAATGGGAGCACACGGTGCTGTGCTTGACAGCGCATGACCATGCGCACCCATTCACTCCTATATGTGATCTGTGCGCAGGCGGATGCCTGCGCACAAATCACACAGTCTCGTCCGCACCAGGGACGCGACATGTTGCATTCCTGGTGCGGACGAGACTGTGTGATTTGTGCGCAGGCATCCGCCTGCGCACAGATCACATATAGGTGTGAGTGGGTGCGCACGGTCAAGCGCTGTCAAGCGCAGCACCGTGCGCTCCCATTATAAAGATAGGAGCTGGCGGCCGCTGCGGACACATTGCGGATCCCCTCCGCAGAACGCTGCGGAGGGGTCAGCAAATGTGAACCCAGCCTAAGACAGCTGTCCCAGCTCTGCTGCATGGCTAAAATGAAATGCTTTGATTGTGTCAGAACTGCTGCACCCAGAGTAATCTAAGCTAAACATGTCTGCCTACAATCCTCTGAGGTAGCGTAAACCTGCTGACAGATTCCCTTTAAAATAAGTGGTGTATTTTTGATCTTACTCAATTAATTACTATATTATATATATATATACAGTCATATGAAAAAGTTTTAATCTTACTCATTTTTTTTTTGTTTTAAAATTGGGTTTTTGCAACAGCTACTTCAGTGTGATATATGTAATAACTGATGGACACAGTAATATTTCACGATTGAAATTAGGTTTATTGTACTAACCGAAAATGTGAAATATGCATTATTTCAAAATTTGACAGGTGCAAAAGTATGGGCACCTCAACAGAAAAGTGACATTAATATTTAGTAGATCCGCCTTTTGCAAAAATAACAGCCTCTAGTCGCTTCCTGTAGCTGTTAATGAGTTCCTGGATCCTGGATGAAGGTATTTTTGACCATTTCTCTTTATAAAACAATTCCAGTTCAGTTAAGTTTGATGGTCGCCGAGCATAGACAGCCCGCTTCAAAACATCCCACAGATGTTCAATGATATTCAGGTGTGGGGACTGGGATGGCCATTCCAGAACATTGTAATTGTTCCTCTGCATGAATGCCTGAGTAGATTTGGAGCGGTGTTTTGAATCATTGTTTTGCTGAAAGATCCATCCCCGGCGTAACTTCAACTTTGACACTGATTCTTGAACATTATTCTCAAGAATCTGCTGATACTGAGTGGAATCCATGCGACCCTCAACTTTAACAAGATTCCCGATGCCGTCATTGGCCACACAGCCCCAAAGCATGATGGACCCTCCCCCAAATTTGACACTGGATAGCAAGTGTTTTTCTTGGAATGCTGTGTTTTTGTGGCGCCATGCATAACGCCTTGTTGTATGACCAAACAACTCAATCTTTGTTTCATCAGTCCACAGGACCTTCTTCCAAAGTGAAACTGGCTTGTCCAAATGTGCTTTTGCATACTTCAGGCGACTCTGTTTGTGGCGTGCATGCAGAAACGGCTTCTTTCGCATCACTCTCCCATACAGCTTCTCCTTGTGCAGTGTGCGCTGTATTGTTGACCGATGCACAGTGACACCATCTGCAGCAAGATGATGCTGCAGGTCTTTGGAGGTGGTCTGTGGATTGTTCTTGACTGTTCTCACCATTCTTCTTCTCTGCCTTTCTGATATTTTTGTTGGCCTGCCACTTCTGGCCTTTACAAGAACTGTCCCTGTGGTCTTCCATTTCCTTACTATGTTCCTCACAGTGGAAACTGACAGGTTAAATCTCTGAGACAACTTTTTGTATCCTTCCCCTGAACAATCTTTTTTTTTCAGATCATTTGAGAGCTGTTTTGAGGAGCCCATGATGCCACTCCTCAGAGAAGATGCAACTAGGAGAACAACTTGCAAGTGGACACCTGAAATAGCTTTTCTCATGATTGGATACACCGGGCTATGAAGTACAAAGCTCAATGAGGTTACCAAACCAATTTAGTGCTTCAGTAAGTCAGTAAAAAGTAGTTAGGAGTATTCAAATCATGAAAATCAAAAGAATGCCCATACTTTTGCACCTGTCAAATTTTGAAATAATGCATATTTCACATTTTTGGTTAGTGCAATAAACCTCATTTCAATCCTGAAACTTCACTGTGTCCATCAGTTATTACATATATCACACTGAAATAGCTGGTGCAAAAACCCAATATTAAACAAAAGAAAATTAGTAAGATTAAGAGGGGTGCCCAAACTTTTTCATATGACTGTGTATATATATATATATATATATATATATATATATATATATTATATAATCACGAATGGGTTTTTTGCCCCTTCTGAGTCCACACGCGCTGCGAGTCAGCGTGGTCATGTGGATACGCCCGAAGCATTGGCCGCGCAGCGGCCATTGCAAGCAGTTCTATGGCGAGTCGCCTTAGCAGCGCGAAGCATTGGCCGCGAAGCGGCCATTGCGAGTCAGAGACTCGCTCTTCTAGAATCCCAATGCATGTGCATCGGGCACCCAGCTAGTATATATATATATATATATATATATATGTATATATATATATATATATATATATATATATGTGTGTGCGCTAATAGGACATATGACCAGAGGCTGTCATCCTGAAACAACCCCAATGTCTTTAAAGAAACTGTTCTACATATCTTACAAAGTTGAAAGGGTCAGTAATGAAATTATCCAGTTTTTAATTATTTTGACCACCTGAAATCAAATCTGACAATGAAAATGTTCTTGTTTCTATGATGTCAGAGTATTCCTTTACTGCTACATACTAATCCTTAAAAGTTTTCAGTACTTTGAAACAATGTATTTTTTGCAAATATAATGATGCAGAATAATTTGCTATGCCAATTTTTTTATATTTATTTAGACGAAAATCAGCAACAATTCAAAAAACTAAAATACGTCTAAACAATATTGTGAATTATAAACAGTTATCGAAATTGCAATATAAAATTTGGTCATCATTCTTTTTTGCTTACCTTTTGTGCTCCTGCATCGAATTACCGTATTTTTCAGACCATAAGACGCACTGAGGTTTTAGAGGAGGAAAATAGGGAAAACAAATTTAAGCAAAAAATAAAGTCATGATGCACTGTTAAGGGGAGGGATCTGCTGGTGATACTGTTATGGTGTAATGTCCCCTAATTTGTACTAATGTGCCCCATCCTCGTAATATATGATCCCCCATCCTATTGTATGTACATATGATCCCCCATCGTGTTTTATGTACATATTTCATAGACTGTGAGCCCTCGTGGACTGGGTCCCTGCCCCTCCTGTACCTGTACGTCCTGATCGCCTAGATTTAGTGTACTTGTTCTTGTTTCCCTCATCCTTATGTAAAGCGCCATGGAACCTAATGGCGCTATATAAATAAATAATAATAATAATAATAATAATAATATGGTCCCCATCCTGTTGTAGGTACATATGATCCTCCATCCTTTTGTATGGACATATGATCTTCCATCTTGTTGTATGTACATATGATCCCCCATCCTGTTGTATGTACATATGATCTCCCATCGTGTTGTATGTAAATATGATCCCCCATCCCATTGTATGTACATATCATCCCCATCCCATTGTATGTACATATCATCCCCCATCCTATTGTATGTACATATCATCCCCATCGTGTTTTATGTACATATAATCCCCCATCCTGTTGTATTACATATGATCCCCCATCCTGTTGTATTACATATGATCCCTCCATCCTGTTGTATATACATATATCCCCATCCTGTTGTATGTACATATGATCCCCATCCTATTGTATATACATATGATCCCCATCCTGTTGTATATACATATGATCCCCATCCTGTTGTATTACATACAGTATGGTCCCCATCCTGTTGTATATGCATATGATCCTGCATCCTGTTGTATGTATATATGGTCCCCATCCTGTTGTAGATACATGATTCCTATCCTGTTGTACATTACTATATGGATCCCACATCCTGTTGTAATACATGATCCCATCCTGTTGTACATACATATGATCCCACATCCTGTTGTTGTAATATGGTCCCATCTTTGTATGTACATATTATCCTCATCCTGTTGTATATACATATGATCCCCCATCCTGTTGTATATACATATGATCCCACATCCTGTTGTATGTACATATAGTCCCCATCCTGTTGTATATACATATGATCCCCATCCTGTTGTATGTACATATGATCCCCCATCCTGTTGTATATACATATGATCCCCATCCTGTTGTATGTACATATGATCCCCCATCCTGTTGTATATACATATGATTCCCCATCCTGTTGTATATACATATGATCCTACATCCTGTTGTATGTACATATAGTCCCCATCCTGTTGTATATACATATGATCCCCCATCCTGTTGTATATACATATGATCCCCCATCCTGTTGTATATACATATGATTCCCCATCCTGTTGTATATACATATGATCCCCCATCCTGTTGTATATACAGTACATATGGTCCCCATCCTGTTGTATATACATATGATCCCCCATCCTGTTGTATGTACATATGGTCCCCCATCCTGTTGTATATACATATGATCCCCCATCCTGTTGTATATACATATGATCCCACATCCTGTTGTATATACATATGATTCCCCATCCTGTTGTATATACATATGATCCCCCATCCTGTTGTATATACAGTACATATGGTCCCCATCCTGTTATATATACATATGATTCCCCATCCTGTTGTATGTACATATGGTCCCCCATCCTGTTGTATATACATATGATCCCCCATCCTGTAGTATATACATATGATCCCCCATCCTGTTGTATATACATATGGTCCCCATCCTGTTGTATGTATGACACGCCCACTCCAGGGCCAGGGAAGACAGAAGATGAGGCTGACAATCAAAGTGACAATGACACTGGCCATGACAACCAACCATCACAGCGTGATGATAAAAGTGAAACAACAGGACCTTCGGTTGTGCTAACAAGTAGTGATGGGTGAATCCTAAATTACTCAGAATCGCTTGACTCTAGCGAGTCCGAGCCCGGGACTCGCTACTCGTTGCGAGTCTAGCGAGTCCAATGTTAATGAATGGGAAAGCGAGTAATAGCGAGTAGTGTGCGATTTACAAATCACAGATGTGTCTCGGAAGCTTCAGCCTGAAGCAATCCTAGTTTTGTCAGAGTCTCTGCCATTGATTTGCATTGGACTAGTTTACTGTGCAAGTAATTGCTGGGAAACTCGCACAGATAAGAGTCCTGCTGTCTGCTCTGTGCAGGCTGCCGCAGCTCCAGGGTCCTAGAGCCCGCCTGCTGCCTGATGTAGCAGAGCTGAGATTGTTCTCAGTCTGCTCATTCCCTGTGCATAGACATCTATATCTATGCACAGGGGATGTAGCAGAGAGGACATCGCGTTTTGGACTGCGTCGGACGGAAGAGGATTTTTTTAATTAAAGATGGAGTCCCTAATGGCTTTTTATTTTATTTCTAATAAAAAATTTTCTCTGTGTTGTGTTTTTTTTAAAACAATTTAATAGAAATTCATGGCGGTCATGTCTAATATTGGCGTGACCGCCATAAATTTCGGGCTTAGGGCCAGCTGATAATACAAAGCTGGCCCTAACCTCTTTATTACCCAGCGTGCCACCGCCACCAGGGCCACTGGAAGAGCGGGGTTCAGCGCCAGAGGATGGCACTTCAATGAACGCGCCATCTTCTGGGGCGGCTGCGGGCTGCAGTTTGCAGCGGGGGGTGCCCAGAAAGCTTGGGCATCCCTGCGCTGCGGATTCCAACCCCCAGCTGCTTAGCTGTACCTGGCTAGACATAGAAATTGCGCGGAGAACCACGCATTTTTGTTTAATTATTTCATGAAATTCATGAAATAATTAAAAAAAAGGGCTCCCCTATATTCTTGTGTCTGGCCAGGTACAAATAGGCACCTGGGGGTTGGGGGCAGCCCGTCGCTGCCTGCTGGATCTGGCTGGTTCCAGAAATACGGCGAAGACCATGTAATTTTTTTTCTGAAAAATCAATAAAACAATCCTAAAAAAGGGACTGCATCTTTATTAACCCCTCGCCCATGGTCCAAGGGTTAATAAAGATGCAGTCCCTTTTATTTACATTGTATTATGGAATTGTCAGAAAAAAATTTCACGTGGGCTTCGCCGTATTTCTGGAACCAGCCGGATCCAGCAGGCAGCGACGGGCTGCCCCCAACCCCCAAGTGCCTATTTGTACCTGGCCGGACACAAGAATATAGGGGAGCCCTTTTTTTTAATTATTTCATGAATTTCATGAAATAATAAAAAAAAAAAAATGCGTGGGGCTCCGCGCAATTTCTATGTCTAGCCAGGTACAGCTAGGCAGCTGGGGGCTGGAATCCGCACCGCAGGGAGGCCCAAGCTTTCTGGGCACCCCCCGCTGCAAATTGCAGCCCGCAGCCGCCCCAAAAGATGGCGCGTTCATTGAAGCGCCATCCTCTGGCACTGAACCCCACTCTTCCAGCGGCCCTGGTGGCGGTGGCACGCTGGGTAATAAAGGGGTTAATACCAGCTTTGTTATACAAGCTGGTATTAAGCCCGAGATTCTTAATGTCAGGCCACGTTTGACCCAGCCACTAAGAATCTCCAATAAAGGGTTAAAAAAAAAACACACAAAGAAAAATTTTTATTAGAAATAAAAAAAAAAAGCCATTAGGGACTCCATCTTTAATTAAAAAAATCCTCTTCCGTCCGACGTAGTCCAAAACGCGATGTCCTCTCTGCTACATCCCCTGTGCATAGATATAGATGTCTATGCACAGGGAATGAGCAGACTGAGAACAATCGCAGCTCTGCTACATCATCTCTGTGAGCAGGTGGGCTCTAGGACCCTGGAGCTGCGGCAGCCTGCACAGAGAAGACAGCTGGACTCGGCTCGCAAAGTAACAGCAGTTACTTTGCGAGTTTCCCTGCTATCACTGGCACAGTAGCCGAGTCTAATGCAAGTCACTGGCAATCCTAGTTTTGTCAGCGTCTCTGACATAACTAGGATTGATATTGATTTGCATTGGACTCGTTTACTGTGCGAGTAATCACTGGGAAACTTGCAGAGTACCGAGTCCTGCGAGTCCCTTACTACTCGCCGAGCAACGAGTCCTAGCGAGTAGATTCGCCCATCCCTACTAACAAGATATTTGATGGAATGCTTGTGGGATGACAAGTGTATTGCTACCAACAAACAATGTTATAACTACTGAATAGCCATGTTTTAAGACCCTCAATATAAAAGCAAAATGGGAGCAATTTTTTCCCAGCTTCAAAATGGAGTATAAATTAGTTTGCTAACAGGATGAGCTGTGTTTGTCTTAACTGTTCTGCAAAAGTTTCAGTAAGTGGATAACTGCTGACAGCACGACTGACCAGGAATCCAGCCCCTCCTATCCCTGTGCTGGGTCAATAATAGTGTCCTCAACAGCAGCAGCGGGAAAACTGTATCATTTCTTAAGGTAATCTGTCACTGGGTTTTTGCCATCCCATCTGACACCAGCATAATGAACAGAGACCCTAATTCCAGCAATGTGTCACTTACTGAGCTATTTGCTGTGATTTTGATAAAATTACTGCACCCTTTGCTGCAGATTTAGCAGTTATTTGAATGTGTGAATGTAGAGCTCTATAACCCCGCTCACACCACTGATTGGCACCTTTCTGTGTACACTGTAATTAGTGGTGGGGTGGAGTTATACATAGCTCATGGATTTGGTGGACTACCTGGCAGCAGGACAAAGAGTCCACTAATGATAAAATCACTATTTAATCAGCTGGAAATTATCAAAACTACACTGAGCAGCCCAGTAAGTGGTACATTGCTAAAATCAGGATCTCTGACCCTGCATTATGCTAGTCTCAGATTAAGTAGCCAAACTCTGGTGAGAGATTCCCTTTAATTTAAGGGAACAGATATTTTATCTGCTATTGCACCAACTGGATACACTTTGGCAAACAAAGACGTACTGAATAGAGATGAGCGAGTATGCTTGTGACTACTCGGTACTCGCATGAATATCACGGTACTCGGCGAGAACCAAGTAATCTCGCGATACTCTTACCATGCTCGGGGTCCACCTCCCTGCATGTTGGCGCTCTTTTCAGAGCCAGCCCGCATGCAGGGATTGGCTGACAGACACTGTAATGCCACAGCCATGTTGGTTGTGGCATTACAGTGATTGGCTGGCCGCACAGAGTGATCAGGTCTTTATAAGACCTGACCGCGCTGTGCTCGTCACTCTGCTCCACAGACAGTCAGTGTAGGGAGAGCTGCTGCTGATTGAGGGACAGATTTGTGGCCTTTCAGCTAGTGTAGGCACAGGGCTGCCAGTCTAATTACCACAACAGTCCTTCTGATTACTAATAGAGCAGTATACAGGCAGGCAGGGTATCTACCAAACTTCGCTGTGCCAGTATAACAGCCTGAATCGCATCTGGGGCTGGTTTCCAGCCTCATCCATCCCAAAAACCGTGCTTTTAGGGATTTATTTAGCTCACTATTGGCAGGAGTAGGTTTTAGCTCAAATTAGGGTACACCAAAAGCCTCTTGCTAAAAACCTACTCTTGTCTGCACTAATTTTGCATCTAAGTGCTGCTCCTCTATGTTGCAGCGGCGTTAATTAGGGTACACCAAAAGCCTCGTGCTAAAAAACTACTCTTGTCTGCACTAATTTTGCATCTAAGTGATGCTACTGTCTGTTGCAGCATAAATTAGGATACGCCAAAAGACTCGCTATTGTAGTCAGCGTTTGTGTCTGACTAGTCCACCTGCAGAGCCTTAATTTCAAAACTTGGGGTCGTGCTAAAAACCTACTCTTGTCTGCACTAATTTAGCTGTATACAGTCAGCACCACATTGAAAATGCGCAAGTCCGGTGGCAAGGGACAAGGAACTGGACGTGATAGTGGTGCAGACAGAGGGCGAGCCCGTGTGCAAGCTTGAATTGCGCCACGACAAACGCCCACATCATCTCGCTCGACTTTCTTGTCCCAATTTCTAGGTGAATGCAGCAGTACTCCACTATTAAACCAAGACCAGTGTCACAGGTTGTTAGTTAGATAGCGGATAATGCTTCCAGTCATTTTGGCACCACCACACGGTCAAGTGTCAGTAGCCGTGAGACTGGACTGCACATTCCACACTCTGATCCTCCTTCCTCCCACCATGCCGAGTGCCCAGACCCGGACATAACTGATCCCACACTTGGACACTCTGAAGAGCTGTTCACTTATCCATTCATAGGTTTTGGCCTCTCGCCAGCTCCAGTTGAAGTGGGTCATGAGGAAATCGTATGTACCGATGCCCAAATATTTGAGCAGCCACGGTCTCATGAAGGCAACGGTGGGAACGTGTCTCAACAAGAGGTGGACGATGATGAGACACAGTTGCCAGAAAGTCAGGAGGAGGATCAGGGTGCGGAAGTGGAAGACGATGTGGTGGATGATCCAGTAACTGACCCAACCTGGCAGGAGGACATGCAGAGCGAGGACAGCAGTGCACAGGGGGAGTTAGGTGTAGCATTACAACAGGCCGGAAGAAGGAGGGTGGTGTCCGCAGGCAGAAGTTCCCCGTAACAAAAACACGAGTGATGTTGCCAGTACAACTGTTAGGTCTTCCCGAGTCTGGCTGTTTTTTAAGGTGTCTGCAGATAATTTGAAAAAGGCCATTTGCAACACCTGCCATGCCAGCATCAGCAGGGGTAGCAAAACTAGCAGCCTGACCACCACCAGCATGATCAGGCATATGGCAGCAAAGCACCCGACTTTGTGGGATGTACAGCAGAAAACAGGAGCATTGTCTGCGGGTGACACTGCTGCGTCTTCCACTGTTGTGCATGCAAGCCAATCCCCTGTCCATACTGCAGACGAAGATGCCTCCTGTCCTTCACCTGTACTTGTACAAGAAGAAGAAGCACCATCATCAGCCACGTTCTTGTCCCAGCGCAGCGTTCAGTTATCCATATCCCAATCTTTGGAACACAGGCGCAAATACGCTGCCAATGCCCCACATGCCACAGTTCTAAATGCACACATTTCGCGACCGCTTGCGCTGGAAATGTTGCCTTTTAGGCTGGTGGAGACGGAAGCATTCCGCAACCAACCTGATGGCGGCGGCTGTCCCACATTACTCGGTCCCTAGTCGACACTATTTTTCCCGGTGTGCCGTCCCCGCATTACATAAGCTTGTGTCACAAAATATCATACGTGCCCTTAACAACGCAGTTTCAGGCAAAGTCCACCTAACCACGGACACGTGGACAAGTGCTTGCGGGCAGGGCTGATACATCTCTCTGACAGCACACTTGGTTAAAATTCTGGAAGCCGGGACCCAGTCTGACCTTGGGACGGAACACGTCCTTCTGACACCGAGGATTGCAGGCCCTAACTCAGTCAGGGTTTCACCCACAGTGTACAGCTCTGGCACGTCATGCTCCTCAGCCTCCTCCTCCTCTTCCTCCACTTCACCCTCCACACCAGTCCCAAGCTGGAAGCACTGCAGCACTGCCTCGGCTAAGAGGCAACAGGCTGTGCTGAAGCTAATATGCATAGGTGACAAACCCCACAACGCTGAAGAGCTGTGGACAGCTCTGAAACAGCAGGAAGATCACTGGCTCACACCGCTGAACCTACAGCCAGGCATGGTCGTGTGTGACAATGACCGGAACTTTGTGGCGGCTCTGAGGCGAGGCGAGCTGACACATGTTCCATGCATGGCCCATGTGCTCAACCTCGTGGTTCAGCGGTTTATTAAATCCTACCCGGAGCTGTCTGATCTGCTCGTCAAAGTACGCCACCTGTGTGCCCATTTCAGAAAGTCACCTACTGCTTCTGCCGGCCTTGCCGGCTTTCAGCGGCGTTTGCAGCTTCCAGCTCACAGACTGGTGTGTGATGTCCCCACGCGTTGGAATTCCACACTGCACATGTTGGTCAGGATTTGTGAGCAGAAGAGGGCAGTTGTTGAGTACCAGCATCAACTAGGCCGTCGGTGTACGGTTCAAACTCCACACATAAGACCTCAGGAGTTGACATGGCATGTACCGTCCTCCAAAACTGTGAGGACTCCACCAAGATGGTGAGCGGCGATAGCCATCCCGCTTCTCTGTCTTTTAAAACGCTCTCTGCTCAAAATCAAAGACAATGCATTGCAGGCGGAGCAGGATGAGTTGCAGCAAGATACCGTACTGGGTGATTACACACAGCCCAGCCTCATCTCATCCCAACGTGCATTGGAGGACTATGACGAGGAGGATGAAGAAATGGAGCTACTTTCATTCGGAATTGACGGTAATACATGCACAACCGTCAGACCGTCGATTGAGCGTGCATGGCCAGAGGACAAGGGAGAGGAGGAGGAGGAGGTCAGCATGGCCAGTCATGCTGTTGGTGAGGACCCAGAAGTCTTGACTGTTAACAGTCTAGCGCACATGGCTGACTTTATGTTACGCTGCCTGTGTCATGACCCTCATGTTATCAAGATCTTGACGGACACTCATTACTGGTTGGTGACACTTTTAGACCCACGCTACAAAGAGAACTTTATTTCTCTTATTCCCGAAGCGGAGAGGTCTACAAAAATGCTGCGGTACCGGAAGGCCCTGGTGGTGGAATTATTAATAAAATTCCCTTTTGAAAACGCTATCGGCAGAGGTCACGATTCAGTGGACAAGCAAGGTGTCCGGCAGAGAGAGGCACAAGTCCAATCCAGCAGAGGTAGGGGAACACTCTCAAAGATCTAGGACACTTTTCTCAGCACCTACTGTAGCACAGGCCCTGAGGTGCGGGGTAGTGTCACAAGGAATGCAAAGTTTGCAAAGATGCTGAGGGAGTACCTTGCTGATCGTACTAAAGTGCTCCTAGACTCCTCTGTGCCTTATAATTATTGGATATCCAAGCTGGACACGTGGCAGGAATTGGCTCTCTACGCCCTGGAAGTCCTGGCCTGCCCTGCCGCTAGCGTTTTGTCAGAGCGTGTTTTTAGTGTCACAGGTGGAATCATTACAGATAATTGCACCCGCCTGTCAACTGAAAATGCTGACAGGCTGACTTTAATCAAGATGAACAAGGGTTGGATTGGGCCTGACTTCACCACACCACCACCAAATGATAGCGGAATTTAAATTTTGTGACGGTAGATTCCCATGCACCTCCGCACACCCACACATCGGTACAGACTTCATGTGTTTGGCTACTTGCTGTACTGCTCCTCCTTCTCCTCATCCGCCACCATCATATAATCAGTGTGACCGTGGTTCATGATGCCACAAAACCATAATTTTTTTTACATCATATTTATGATGATGATTGCACCTAACCGTTCTAAAGTTAGGCATTAGTTTCATGTATACCCCCCAGGGGTAAATGTTTTAGTCCATGCTTCGAGAATGGGCATTACAAGTACAGGAGACCCGCTCCTTTGTAATGAAAACAATTTTTAGAGGCTCTCCTCCATGTTTCTTCCCAGGAGCATCGCAATGCCTCTCAATTTTTGGCTTCCCTGACTAGGGAAATAGTACAGCAGACCTACTTGCTTCAAATGGGCACATTATTTAAAAAGGCTCTCATGCATGTCTCTATCCAGGGGCATTGAAGTGCTACGCAATTTTTGGCTTCCCTGACTATGGAAATAGTACAGCAGACACACTTGCTTACAATGGGCACTTTATTTTAAAAGTCTCTCATGCACGTCTCTATCCAAGGGCATTGAAGTGCTACACAATTTTTGGCTTCCCTGCCTAGGGAAATACTACAACAGACCCACTTGCTTAAAATGGGCACATCATTTAAAGAGGCCCTCATGCACGCCTCTATCCAGTGGCATATTGTTGCCTCCCAATTTTTGGCTTCCCTGCCTAGGAAAATACTACAACAGACCCACGTGCTTACAATGGGCACATTTTTTGAAAAGGCCCTCATGTACACCTCTATCCAGGGGCATATTGGTGCCTCCAAACCTTTGGCTTCCCTGCCTAGGGAAATACTACAGCAGATACACTTGCTTACAATGGCCACATTTTTTTAAAACGCCCTCATGCACGCCTCTATGCAGGGGCATATTGGTGTCTCCCAATTTTTGGCTTCCCTGCCTAGGGCAATACTATAAAAGACACACTTGCTTACAATGGGCACATTTTTTGAAAAAGCCCTCATGCACGCCTCTATACAGGGGCATCTTGGTGCCTCCAAACCTTTGGCTTCCCTGCCTAGGGCAATACTACAGCAGATGCACTTGCTAACAATGGCTACATTTTTTTAAAAGACTCTCATGCACGCCTCAATCCAGGGGCATCTTGGTGCCTCCAAACCTTTGGCTTCCCTACCTAGGGCAATACTACAGCAGATACACTTGCCTACAATGGCCACATTTTTTTAAACGGCCCTCATGCACGTCTCTATGCAGGGGCATCTTGGTGCCTCCAAACCTTTGGCTTCCCTGCCTAGGGCAATACTAAAAAAGACCCACTTGCTTACAATGGGCACATTTTTTGAAAAGGCCCTCATGCACGCCTCTATCCAGGGGCATCTTGGTGCCTCCAAACCTTTGGCTTCCCTGCCTAGGGCAATACTAAAAAAGACCCACTTGCTTACAATGGCCACATTTTTTGAAAAGGCCCTCATGCACGCCTCTATGCAGGGGCATCTTGGTGCCTCCAAACCTTTGGCTTCCCTGCGTAGGGCAATACTAAAAAAGACCCACTTGCTTACAATGGGCACATTGTTTGAAAAGACCCTCATGCACGCCTCTATGCAGGGGCATCTTGGTGCCTCCAAACCTTTGGCTTCCCTGCCTAGGGCAATACTACAGCAGATACACTTGCTTACAATGGCCACATTTTTTTAAAAGGCCCTCATGCACGCCTCTATGCAGGGGCATCTTGGTGCCTCCAAACCTTTGGCTTCCCTGCCTAGGGCAATACCAAAAAAGACCCACTTGCTTACAATGGGCACTTTTTTTGAAAAGGCCCTCATGCACGCCTCTATCCAGGGGCATCTTGGTGCCTCCAAACCTTTGGCTTACCTGCCTAGGGCAATACTAAAAAAGACCCACTTGCTTAAAAGGGGCACATTTTTGGAAAAGGCCCTCATGCACGCCTCTATCCAGAGGCATTGAAGTGCCTCCCAATTTTTGGCCTCCCTGCCATAGGGCAATGCTACAAAAGACACACTTGCTTATAATGGGCACATTACTTAAAGACGCCTTCATTTACGTCTCTTCCCAGGGGCATGGGAGTGCCACACAATTTAAAAAAAACAAATCTTTGATATAATCCAAAAAACTAATATACACCAACTCTGTCTCACAAGTGGGTATGAGCCCTTAATATTTTTTCCATGAAAATCCATTTTGGTTTCATTTTGTAACGTTTTGTAACGTTTTCTTGACAGTCCGTAAAAGTGGCGTAATAGTGTGACAACATTGTTGACATCAGTGACCTTGGGGTCTGAAATGCTTCCAGGGGTCTTCCCCATGCTGTTCCCATGTCATTTGAGCACTGTTCTGATACTTTTGTGGCATTTTTAGTTTTTTTCCACGCTGCCGGGGGTCATGTCAGAAAAATACTTGGGTCTCCTATAGGATAACATTGGGCTCGGTGCTCGGGCCGAGTACACGAGTATCTTGGGATGCTCGGCCCGAGCTTCGAGCACCCGAGCATTTTAGTACTCGCTCATCACTAGTACTGAACAGTCAGGTTTAGTTGTACCTAGACTGTGCCTTTCTCAGTCAGACACCCTAAAACCCCAATCCCATGAATATGTTCTGTAAGTAAGCAGATTGGACCAGTAAAAAAAACAACATGTCTATTTTTTTGTGGCCATACTGTCAGGGAGTGGATTAAACACAGCCAGTTGCTCTGGCATACCTAAGTGGACAAGGCTATCTGCCACACAGCGTAGAAAACCTTACATTTGTCAAAATGAATCAAGCTTGAATCAGTAATCAGTTCTGTATTTCATTCATCTATGGCTGTTGCCTATGATTAAATTGGCCATACTATCATTATCTGCCTGTCTTACTGCCTGCTGTCTGCCTTCTACATACAACTGCTGCTGCCAGTGCTGGTGACCCATGCTCAGCCAAGAGTCTATCCCATGTCCATCACATCATCAATACTCAGGTCTCACTGCTGCAGCTGTTATTGCTAACCATACACTGTCAGACATCTCCATGTTATGTTTTAACCTCACAGCTTCTGCAACTGCACACCCACACCAGTCGCACATCTGTAATCTGCCTGCTATCTATTTATATAATCCGCAGTTTGAAATTCGGGCACTGTAGCCGAATCCCATAATGCATTGCGCCACTGCGAGCGATGCCGCGTAGCGTCATCGCGAGCAGTGTCCGCTGCCCACCAAGCGCCGCGGCGGCCCTCATCACCGATCAGGCAGGGGCGCAAGTGCTCCCTGACCACCCCCCCTGCCCATCCGCAGTCTCCGCTGCCCACCGAGCGGCGCTGCGGCCCTCCTCACTGATCATGCAGGGGGCCGGTGCTCCCTGCCCACCCGCAGTCTCCAGTGCTCACCGATCATGCAGGGGCGCCGGTGCTCCCTGCCCACTCGCAGTCTCCAGTGCTCACCGATCATGCAGGGGCGCCGGTGCTCCCTGCCCATCCGCAGTCTCCAGTGCTCACCGATCATGCAGGGGCGCCGGTGCTCCCTGCCCACCCGCAGTCTCCAGTGCTCACCGATCATGGAGGGGCACCGGTGCTCCCTGCCCACCCGCAGTCTCCAGTGCTCACCGACCGGCGCGCCGCCCCTCCTCACCGCTCTTAAAGGGGCACCGCTCATTTTTACCGTCGCCGTGAGCAAAGGACCGGCGCCATATGCACGTCGGCGGATCAGCCCAGGTAACACCCACCGAGCGCCGCTGCGGCCCTCATCACTGCTCATGCAGGGGCGCCGGTGCTCCCTACCCCCCTCCTCACCCGCAGGCTACTATAGGGCTGGTGGTGCAGCATTTCCCCCCCCAACCGACTCCTGTATACTCTGCCACCACCACACTCGCCTGTATACTCTGCCACCACCACACTCGCCTGTATACTCTGCCACCACCACACACGCCTGTATACTCTGCCACCACCACACACGCCTGTGTACTCTGCCACCAACACACACGCCTGTATACTCTGCCACCACCACACACGCCTGTATACTCTGCCACCACCACACACGCCTGTGTACTCTGCCACCACCACACACGCCTGTATACCCTGCCACCACCACAGATGCCTGTACACTCTGCAACCACCACACTCGCCTGTATACTCTGCCACCACCACAGACGCCTGTATACTCTGCCACCACCACAGACGCCTGTATACTCTGCCACCACCACGCATGCCTGTATACTCTGCCACCACCACTGACGCCTGTATACTCTGCCCACCACCACACACGCCTGTATACTCTGCCACCACCACACACGCCTGTATACTCTGCAACCACCACACACAGCCTGTATACTCTGCCACCGCCACACACGTCTGTATACTCTCCCACCGCCACACACGCCTCTATACTCTCCCACAACCACAGACGCCTGTATACTTTGCCACCACCATACTCTGCCACCACCACACACGCCTGTATACTCTGCCACCACCACACACGCCTGTATACTCTGCCACCACCATACACACCTGTATACTCTGCCACCACCATACATGCCTGTATACTCTCCCACCGCCACACACGTCTGTATACTCTCCCACCGCCACACACGCCTGTATACTCTCCCACCGCCACACACGCCTGTATACTCTGCCACCGCCACACACGTCTGTATACTCTCCCACCGCCACACACGCCTCTATACTCTCCCACAACCACAGACGCCTGTATACTTTGCCACCACCATACTCTGCCACCACCACACACGCCTGTATACTCTGCCACCACCACACACGCCTGTATACTCTGCCACCACCACACACACCTGTATACTCTGCCACCGCCATACACGCCTGTATACTCTGCCACCGCCACACACGTCTGTATACTCTCCCACGCCACACACGCCTGTATACTCTCCCACCAGCCACACACGCCTGTATACTCTGCCACCCCACACACGTCTGTATACTCTCCCACCGCCACACACGCCTCTATACTCTCCCACAACCACAGACGCCTGTATACTTTGCCACCACCATACTCTGCCACCACCACACACGCCTGTATACTCTGCCACCACCACACACGCCTGTATACTCTGCCACCACCACACACACCTGTATACTCTGCCACCGCCATACACGCCTGTATACTCTGCCACCGCCACACACGTCTGTATACTCTCCCACCGCCACACACGCCTGTATACTCTCCCACCGCCACACACGCCTCTATACTCTCCCACAACCACAGACGCCTGTATACTCTGCCACCACCATACTCTGCCACCACCATAGATGCCTCTATACTCTGCCACCACCACAGACGCCTGTATACTCTGCCGCCACCACCACAGACGCCTGTGTACTCTGCCGCCACCACCACAGACGCCTGTATACTCTGCCACCACCACACACGCCTGTATACTCTACCACCACCACATACGCCTGTATACTCTGCCACCACCACAGACGCCTGTATACTCTGCCACCACCACAGACGCCTGTATACTCTGCCACCACCACAGACGCCTCTATACTCTGCCACCACCACAGCCGCCTGTATACTCTGCCACCACCACACCGCCTGTGTACTCTGCCACCACCACACACGCCTGTATACTCTGCCACCACCATACTCTGCCACCACCACAGACGCCTGTATACTCTGCCCCCCACCCCACCACAGACGCCTGTATACTCTGCCGCCACCACCACAGACGCCTGTATACTCTGCCGCCACCACCACAGACGCCTGTATACTCTGCCGCCACCACCACAGACGCCTGTATACTCTGCCGCCACCACCACAGACGCCTGTATACTCTGCCGCCACCACCACAGACGCCTGTATACTCTGCCGCCACCACCACAGACGCCTGTATACTCTGCCGCCACCACCACAGACGCCTGTATACTCTGCTGCCCGCACAGCTGCCTCTATAATCTGCTGCCCGCACAGCCGCCTGTATACTCTGCTGCCCGCACAGCCGCCTGTATGCTCTCCCACCACACAGCCGCCTGTATACTCTGCTGCCCGCACAGCCGCCTGTATACTCTGCTGCCCGCACAGCCGCCTGTATACTCTGCTACCCACAGAGTCTTCTCTATACTCTGCTACCCACAGAGCCGCCTGTATAATCTCCTACCCACAGACCCGCCTGTATACTCTGCTACCCACACAGCCCACTGTATACTCTGCTACCCACTGACCCGCCTGTATACACACAATTCATTTCACCCCGCTCCCGATGCAATTGCATCGGGCCTTTTTACTAGTGTTTTATAATCTGCAATTGATGGTACTATACTGGTACTACACTGTGACATGTCTTCTTGCCAACCCATCATATTTCTGGATAGTGTAGCTTCTCACAACTGCACAGCTACACCAGTCACACGTCTTCTGGATTTCCACAGTGTTTTATAGTGCTATACAGTACTGCTGGTACCTGTGCCTACATTTGGAGGTTTAACACTGTCTGGCATCTCCTTGGCCAATCAGTCATATTTTTATACCATGCAATGTCTGATGGTGGTACCATTGCTATACATGCACACATACACTGAATATCAAAATTAGAGAACAATGTATGATCCCTTGATTTTTCAGACAGAATGTAATCTACATTGATCAACATTTGAAGGATTTTTTGTAAGCGGTACACCATGCCACTAGAACAGTGTTTTCCAAATAACCAAAGTTTATCAACTTAGAACCTTTATTTTTACACAAAACGTGACGATCAGAATTAGAGAACAGCAATGACTGTAGCACAGAGAAAGATAAATACTAAATGTTGTGAAGGTTACAACAGTCACCAGTCAGTAGGCAGTGTACAGGCCTTTGCTTTGTACAGGCCTTTGCTTTGAATGACTTCAGCACATCTGCGGCCACAGGACATCACTAGTCTCTCACATTGCTCTGATGGGATTTTTGACCACTCTTCTTCCAGTCTCTTCCATAGTTCTGTGATTGTTGAGGATTTTTTGGCCATAACATTGTCACCAAGCATGTTCCAGAGGTTTTCTATTGGGTTTAGATCAGGACTCTGGGCTAGGCACTTCATTGTTTCTGTTTCAAAGAACTGCTTTGCCCATTTTGTTGTGTAACAAGTGGCATGGTCCTGCATGAAAATGCAGGCTGATTAAGTGCTGAATGCAAGTAAGGAACCACATGTTGTTGAAGAATGTTCCAATACACACTTGTATTCACTATGTAGCTGTATGAGAGGTCCAACCCATGAAGCAGAAAACATTCCCCAAACCATGACATTTCCTCCAACACCTTTCGCTGACTTATTTACACATTTTGGGTTCAGTCTTTCCCCAGTTTGTGGATGAATATAATGTATCCAGTTTTGGTATCAAGTAGGAGCCGCACACAGGATTCGTTTTGCAGCCATATTCTTCCTTGTGGGGTCTTACATAGTGGAGGGTGCGGAAGGGAGGACGGGGGAGCAGCCTATACTACAGCCGTTTTGCACCGTCAGTCGTACTTCTACGGGTACAGTCTCCACGGGTACTCGTAGAAGCACAACTGAAGGTGCGAAACGGCTGTAGTATGGGCTGCTCCCCCGTCCTCCCTCCTGCACCCTCCACTATGTAAGACCCCACAAGAAAGAATAAAGGGTGCAAAAAGAATCCTGTGTGCGGCTCCTACTTGATACTGAAACTGGAAGTGACGTTTGGCTGCATACAGGTGGCCAGGCACCAGGATGCCAGCGTGCGCAGCAAGGAGGAGAGAAGTTCTGACTCCAGGGGGCCCCCCAGGAACACTGGTATCAGCGTAACAGCGGCAGGAGGTGCTGGCTCCTTCAACAAACTGTGAGTGTGAACATAATGTATCCCATTCGACCCAAATAAATTAAACTTGCTTTCATCACTAAAACGAACATGCCCCTCACCAAAGGTAAGTCTAGCCTTTTTAATCTTTCTGCTAATGAGATGTTTGGTCACTGCAGAGTGGGCCTTCAGTCCAAATGGTCTTAAATCTTAAACGTCATGACACTGTATGACAAGACAGATCCTTACCCTGTTCAGTGTGAACTGGCGAGCTATTCCAGCTGCAGTGTTGAAAGATTACCCATTCTCCACATTATCCTGTCATATCTTGCATTTGTCTTTCGAGGGTGACCAGCATTCTTGGGGAACTGGAACGAGTTTGTGATGTTGTAAAGATGGAATCACAAATTTGGATCAACCAACTTCTGTTGCTATGGCTGATAGGGTTCTTGGATGTTTCCGTGAGGAGGGATGACAATGGATGCCTACAGACCAATATCTATAGGAAGCCTACCTCCACTAACACTTTGTTACATGCCACCTTGTCCCACCCCCCCATATATGGTCCGGTCTGTACCTGTGGGGCAGTTCTTAAGGCTTATACGGATTTGCTCATCCAAGGTATACTTTCTCACCTGTGCTGAAGAATTGAAGAATCGTTTCTATGAACAGGGCTACAGCCGATGGTCTGTGAAACGTGTTTCACAGGGGCAAGTACAGTTCTAGAAAGGAATTATTATTTGGCAGAGTTGGCAAAATACGTGATGGTCGCATTAGGTCCGTGACTACATACCATAGACAGTTTCAGAAAATGTGTGTGTGTCTGGATCAAGGATAGCCAATATTGTTGGCGGATCTGGTGTTATCAAAAATTTTACCTCACCGTCCTATGATCTCCATTCGAACATCAATGAACCTATGCAACCATCTTTTATCTAGCCATTATGTGGGCCATAAGACTACTTTCGTGGATACCATTCCCAAAAAGGTGGGGTGCCTCTCATGTGGCAGTCGTGTGGCATGCCCTAATATTGAACGAGCAGAATCATTTATGGACTCTAAGGGGCTGAAGACATTTACCATCAGGAAGAGAATTACATGTACCACCATTGCTGTAGTCCCTGCCCCAAAATATATGGGGGTCTCACTACGAGACCCTTGAAAGTACGGGTTCAAGAACACGTCCTGGCTATTAATGCCGCAAAGGATTGTCAGGATGTGTCTACTCTTAAAACATTAGTCAGACATTTTTGAGAGTGTCATTCATCCCAGGGTGAACTCCTAAAAGTGAGAGGTATTGGCATGGTGGATTTGGGGGTTCGCGGGGGGTCTATTGCACGCAGACTTGGAATGCTTGAGACGTGTTGGATTTGGAAACAGGGCACTCTACAACCCAATGGGTTTAATGAAAACATCAGCTTTGTCCAATATTTGTGATCAGTTATCTGAGCTGTCATTTTCATATCTTGATCCTAATCAGGGTCTTTTAATTTTTGTTTTTAACTAGGCTACCTCGATTTGGGATTCGTTTTGCAATCATACAAATGTGTCGATGTATCATCATACTATGTATCGATTGCACTAGCTAAATGTTGAACAACAATCTTGGACCCGGATAAATACATCTGGTATTAAAATTCACACTATTTTCATATATTGGACACCTGATCGTGTTTTTTTCTTTATCTATAATGTGCCATAGGAGCAATCTGTCCAGTCCATGAGGGATTGTTATTGATGTCTAATTATGGTAAAGCATATATACAGTCTTAAATGAGGATCTTTAATTTTGAGGCTTTGCAGTATTTCAATTTGCAGTGAATTTACTCAGCGCAAATCAAATGTTTTGGGAAAAATTGAGGACGTTTTTGAATTTCAAAAGATCCACTTATCCCTTATTTTGATAAAACAATTGACAGACACACATTCTGTACAAATGGCTGTGCCCTCAGAGTTGTGCTCTCTCGTAGACCCAAAGAATCACATTACAAAAATGAAGGTGAGAATAAACCATATAATGAATGGGAATGGGCCAATATGATGTTTTGTCAATATCTAATACAGTTATTAGACATTTTATCTCTACCATTCAAAAACACCAGTATGTATATCTAAGGCCCCTTTCACATCTTCGGTGAAGTGCAATTCCTGGCAGATCCAGCAGATGTCACCAAATCTGCTATGTAGCGGCCTACTTGCAGCACCGATCCGGCAAGCCCCATTCATTCTCTATGGAGATTATGGTCGGGTGCGGCAAGTACGTTATTGCCAAATCCGATGCTTGTGGCACCACAAAAAACACTGCTAGCAGCATTTTTTTGCGAAGACGCAAGTTGGCCGTTACGTGGCAGATCCAGCAGATGTGGCGACATCTGCCTGATATGCCAGGAATTACACTTTACCGCAGATGTGAAAGCACCCTCATAATGAAATCAGGAATGTTCTGAATCCAAAAAAAATCATCTTTTTTCAATTACACAATTGAAAATATGCCTAAAAGGTAAGAAGATTTCTAATAGAACAAGAGTATTTTCTACAAACCCCTAATTAATTTACTAAAATGCAACAAAGCCTTTAATCAGGCCAAATGAATTTAGGACGAGGTCAGGAGCTAATTAACAAAATGTTAAGATCTTGTAGGATCCAACCTGCCCTAGTTTATATCTGAGCCAAAATCAGTAAAACAATGGGAAATATACAGCTAAATAAATTATGTGACCTGGCAGTGCCACTTTAGATAATAACAGTCAGTATGCGCCACCAACCATGAGATGTAGATTGGCAGCTCTAGTTTTCTGCAAGATATCTATAATTAACTTTTTACAAATCCTACAGGAATCTGCAAAGAATTTTCTTTAGGCATTGCACCAAAATAATGTATTGTGTGTAGATGTGTACTGTCTAGATAAAGGGTTAAATGAAGAGTTATGCTATTTCTTCTCTGGCCTTTAAGATAAACCTGATGATTGAAAAAAGCCTGGGTGCCTTAGAGAAAATGTCTTATGTAGATGAGAGACTGGTATTTAATTAGATATACAAAATGTAGCTGATCAATTGGATTAATGAGAAAAGTTCATAGAGTTGCAAAAGTGCCTCATCTACCCGACTTAGGCCCACTTCATACTGTGTTTTTTACAATGCTGAAGTTGGTTTCTTATTCGGCTATTTTTTATTTTCTGATTTTTACACGCTTTTCAATAAAAATAAAACATTCTAAGTATATAATACTAACCAGTCATGTGCCCTGTTGTGAATACACATAAAAACGGATGCAAAAATTAGAAGACTGGCACAAAAATGGGCATCAAAGCGGGCACTGAGTTATTTTTATTGAAGGGGTTAAATGGCTTTGAGCCACTGATCTAACACTTGATTTTCATACCTAGTGTTCCCCCACATCAAATTCATGTCACTTCAGCCTGGCCCAAATGGGTACTTGGTATCCAAACTGGCATCAAAGTGGGCAAATTGACCATTTTCACAGATTTGAATAAGTAACAGCTGTTTTTAAGGGGTTAAATGGCTTTGGGCCATTGATCTAACACCTGATTAACATACCTAGTGTTGCCCCACATCAAATTCAAGTCACCCCAGCCTGGCCCAAATGGGTTCTGGGCATCAAAGTGGCATCAAAGTGGGCAAATTGACCATTTTCACAGATTTGAATAAGTAACAGCTGTTTTTAAGGGGTTAAATGGCTTTGGGCCACTGATCTAACACCTGATTAACATACCTAGTGTTGCCCCACATCAAATTCAAGTCATCCCAGCCTGGCCCAAATGGGTTCTGGGCATCAAAACTGGCATCAAAGTGGGCAAATTGACAAATTTCACAGATTTGAATAAGTAACAGCTGTTTTTGAAACGTTAAATGGCTTTGGGCCACTGATCTAAGACCTGATTTACATACCTAGTGATGCCCCACATCAAATTCAAGTCACTCCAGCCTGGTACAAATGGGTTCTGGGCATCAAAACTGGTATCAAAGTGGGCAAATTGACCATTTTCACAGATTTGAATAAGTAACAGCAGTTTTTAAGGGGTTAAATGGCTTTGGGCCATTGATCTAACACCTGATTTACATACCCAGTGTTGCCCCACATCAAATTCAAGTCACTCCAGCCTGGTACAAATGGGTTCTGGGCATCAAAACTGGTATCAAAGTGGGCAAATTGACAATTTTCACAGATTTGAATAAGTAACAGCAGTTTTTAAGGGGTTAAATGGCTTTGGGCCACTGGTCTAACACCTGATTTACCTACCTAGTGTTCTCCCACATTTAATTCATGTCACTCCAGAATGGCCCAAATGGGTTCTGGGCATCAAAACTGGCATCAAAGTGGGCAAATTGACCAATTTCACAGATTTCAATAAGTGACAGCTGTTTTTGAAACGTTAAATGGCTTTGGGCCACTAATATCACACAACATTTACATACCTAGTTCCCCCACATCATAGTCATGTCCCCCTAGCCTGGTGCGAATGGGTTCTGGGTATCAGAACTGGCATCAAAGTGGGCAGAAACCCAATTTTCACAGATTTCTTTAAGTAACAGCTGTTTTTAAGGGGTAAAATGTCTTTCGCCCACTGATCTAACACCACAATTATTTACCTACTGTGTTACCTTGAAAATAATACCCATTAGATGTTTTGCTACACTACTAAATATAAGGTAAATAATATTTATACCATGTTAGCCAGTAGATAGAAAAATATATTGCAATCTGAGAGTCCTCAGTGATTGATACCTTTTAATGGCTAACTGAAAAGATGGTAAACATAGCAAGCTTTCGGGACACTGTGGCCCCTTCGTCAGGCTGATAATGACACAAATTCTGAAGACACATACATATATATACATAAGCAATAGAAAGAAAAAAAAAGGCAAAACAGTGTTGTATGCTCTGGTGGATATGACAGGTGACGCAAAGCAGAGTAGGGTTAGGGAGGGGTGGAGGAGCAGGGACAGAGAAACCAGATTTCTAAGATAAGCAGAGCCAATTGTATTAGGTAGATGGTTAGTAACCCATGGAGATATGAAAATACTTAGTTAAGTTGTGGAGAGCAGAGTTCTAAGTGAGACAGTTGTGGTGATGTGGCCCCTGGCTGGGTGCATCACACCGGTTATCAATGCAGGTCTCTGTTCACATGGGCTGGTTTTCCTGATTGTGTATGCTGTGTGAAACCTGTCCGGTGTACAGGGGGTTAACAGCTGAAGGGTTTTCATGCACTGAGTGAACAGCTGAGTGTGAGTGCTGAAGAGCTGCGAGATTCATGAGCCTAATGAGCGGCGGTGAGAGTGGGATGAGATCCATGAGGAATAGGATGTAATGGATCAGTGCTTTGCTGGGCTAAACCTGAATGGTGCACAGGGGGTTAATCACACCTCAGGTCTGTGTGTGAGAGATGTGCTGATTGACTCACTGGATTGCAGCTGTGAGAGGCAGCCTGGATAAGAACCTGCCAGGTGTCTGAGTGAGGAGAGGACGATGGGAATCAGAGAAGTCCAGACCACTGCCATGTGAAGACGTGCTGGAAGTGATGGGAGCCTGCCAGCTCCATGCTAGTGCACCTGATGTGTGCATGCCAGCCAGTGTCCAGGACCGAGGACGGCTCAAGGGCCAGGTGGTCTTGTGTGTACTGAGTGACAGGGCTCCTGGTACTATTGTGGGCCCTGAGTGTGTAGCATATTGGTGTATGTAAAAATGCCATGAATGCTGTGTCATGCATGAGTCATAATGGTTTATGAAAAAGTGCCATGTGTGATGACTCATGTGCTATAGGATGGGGAATGATCCCTGTCAGGGTGATAGACGGTGATAGCCGTCTTTAGAACCAGACTGAGGTCTGCAAGGGTCGGTGGGTGACGCCTTGAAGTTCTGGAGAAAACGTATGTGAATGTCCTGTAATGTAATAGGATGGGGAATGATCCCTGTCAGGGTGATAGACGGTGATAGCCGTCTTTAGAACCAGACTGAGGTCTGCAAGGGTCGGTGGGTGACGCCTTGAAGTTCTGGGGAAAACGTATGTGAATGTCCTGTAATGTAATGTCATATGGGAATGTCATATAATGCAATGTAAGCACATGCATATTATATGTGAAAATGGAAATACAGTGTTATGGTTTATGCGTTGAAAGCGGTTTATGACAAAAATTAATAAATCCGCTGGTTATGTTACGTTTAAATGTAGTCGCTGCTGTCATTTTCCCCGTGCCAAGCGGGTCCCCTGGGGCGCTACCTCACACAGTTCACAGAAGTGTCAAGAGTTCATAGTCCTATAATTTCAGTGTGTTGCAAGCTGTCTCCAAATGCACTTTCATTTTATATAAAAAAAAATGCATGAATCTGCTATCCCCAAATGTCCGTTCATTTTATATAAAATCCCATAAATCCATTTGAAATATTTAGTCCTGTTTTGAATGTGTCAAATGTTGTTATCAATTTGTATTCCCAAATTCTTCTCTCTCTCTGAGATTTGAAGTTACTCTTTAAGATGAGCAGCTTCATATCGGATTCAGTGTTGTGCTCAGAGCTGCAAAAATGGTTCGCTACAGGTAGGTCCATACGCTTTTCTTTTATTGAGCGGTGATCAGAATTCATTCTTGTTTTGAATTGTAATCCGGTCTCCCCTATGTACATGATAGCTGTTGGGCATTTAGTACATATGATTAAACACACCACATTGCTTGTGATGCAGCTGAAGTTACCTGGGATCTTGTAGTCCTGCTCTGTCCCAGGAATCCTTATTTTGTCCGTTGTCATTATAGATGGACAGGTTTTGCACTTTCTCTGGTTGCAGGGAAAGGTTCCTGTTGCTGCTGGAGAGGACAGGGCGCTTCTCACAATGATGTTTTTTAGATTCGGAGGTTGTCTAAAACACAAGAGTGGGGGATCCTGAAATATTGATTTTAGTCGGGCATCTTTTTGTAGGAGTGGTTGTAGTTTCTGTGCAGCTCCTCTTAGCACCTCCAGACTTGGATTGTAGGTGACTACAAGAGGAACTCTGTTGTTTTCTTCTCTAGTTTTGTAATGTAGGACATGATTCCTTGATATTCTGGTGGCTCTTGTAATCTGGTTCTCGATTGTTTTTGGATGGTAGCCCTGGTTCAAAAAGGCTAGGCATGTATTTATGGTGAGATATCAGTGGCCCAAAGCCATTTAGCCCATCAAAAACATCTGTTACTTGTTCAAATCTGTGAAAATTGGTGATTTGCCCATTTTGATGCCAGTTTTGATGCCCAAAACCCATTTGGGCCAGGCTAAGGTGACATGAAATTGATGTGGGGCATCACTAGTTATGTACATGTGGTGAGATATCGGTGGCCTAAAGCTATTTAACCCCTAAAAAACAGCTGTTACTTATTCAAATCTGTGAAAATTGGCTTTCTGCCCACTTTGATGACAGTTTTGATGCCCAAATCTCATTTGGGCCAAGCTGGAGATACATGAAATTGATGCAGGGCATCATTTGGTAGATATTTATGGTGAGATGTTAGTGTCCCAAAGCGATTTAGCCCACCAAAAACACTTGTTACTTATTCAAATCTGTGAAAATTGGCGAACTTCCCACTTTGATGCCAGTTCTGATGCCCGGAACCGATTTGGCCTAGGCTGAAGTGACATGAGTTTGATGCTGGACATCACTTGATATGTATTCATAGTGTGAGATCAGTGGCCCAAAGCCATTTTTCCCCTTAAAAACAGCTGTTACATATAGAAATCTGTAAAAATTGGGTCTCCACCCACTTTGATGCCAGTTTTGATGCCCAGAACCCATTTGGGCCAGGCTGGAGTGACTTGAATTTGATGTAGGGCATCACTACGTAGGTAAATCAGGTGTTAGATCAGTGGCCCAAAGCTATTTAACCTCTCCAAAACACCTGTTACTTATTCAAATTTGTGAAAATGGTCAATTTGCCCACTTTGATGCCAGTTTTGATGCCCAGAACCCATTTACGCCAGGCTGGAGTGACTTGAATTTGATGTGGGGCAACACTAGGTATGTAAATCAGGTGTTAGATCAATGGCCCAAAGCCATTTCACTCCTTAAAAACAGCTGTTACTTATTCAAATCTGTGAAAATGGTCAATTTGCCCACTTTGATGCCAGTTTTGATGCCCAGAACCCATTTAGGCCAGGCTGAAGTGACTTGATTTTGATGTGGGGGAACACTAGGTATGTATATCAGGTGTTAGATCATTGGCCCAAAGCCATTTAACCCCTTAAAAACAGCTGTTACTTATTCAATTCTGTGAAATTGGTCAATTTTCCCAATTTGATGCCAGTTTTGATGCCCAGAACCCATTTAGGCTAGGCTGGAGTGACATGAATTTGATGCGGGGGAACACTAGGTATGTAAATCAGGTATTAGATCAGTGGCCCAAAGCTATTTAACCCCTTAAAAACAGCTGTTACTTATTCAAATTGGTGAAAATGGTCAATTTGCCCACTTTGATGCCAGTTTTGATGCCCAGAACCCATTTGGGCCAGGCTGGAGTGACTTGAATTTGATGTGGGGCAACACTAGGTATGTACATCAGGTGTTAGATCAGTGGCCCAAAGTCATTTAATCCCTTCAATACCATACCTCAGTGCCCTCTTTGATGCCCATTTTTGTGCCAGTCTTCTAATTTTTGCATCTGTTTATTATGTGTATTCACAACAGGGCACATGACTGGTTAGTATTATATACTTAGAATGTTTTATTTTTATTGAAAAACGTGTAAAAATCAGAAAATAAAAAATAGCCGAATAAGAAACCAACTTCAGCCCAAATAAGAAAATAGCCGAATAAGAAACTGACGAATAAGAAACCAACTTCAGCCCGAATAAGAAACTGAACGAATAAGAAACCAACTTCAGCATTGTGTGTTTTTTGCACATCATTTCAAGGATCACATGGACAGGCACAGATCTGCGCCAACTGATGTCCATGGACCGTTTTTTTAACGGATACATTAACAGTACCAGAGATAGGGGTGGGAGGAGCTTACCTTGTTTCTGAGCATGATCAGTACAGCAAAATGGACACGTTTTAAGGATCCGTTTTTTTTCATGGATCTGTCTCCATAGACCCCCATGTTATTTGACGCGGATCGCAACAGATCCGTTTCTGTCCACTTTTCTGAAGGCAGCCCAAAATCAGAGCAGTCTCCAATTCTGGGTACATGAAAAAAGCATACACAAACGAATCCGTGACAAAACTGACACAAACGGATGGCCACTTTGGACCAATCCGTACCCATAGGGATACACAAGAGGCGAAAACGGATCCCTGGCTATCCATTTCGAAAATGATAGACACGGATCCCCAAAAACGCAGTGTGAAGAGGGCCTTACGTAAAACAAGTGATCTCAAGAGAAAAAGAACACGAGATTCAAATTGTCGCGTCCCATCACACTAATATGCCATTTCTGAAAAAGAACTTTTAGCGATCTTGCTAATTGATTTGTTGGACCTGGTACAGCAGGTAATCTGGGGCCGCAAGCAGAGTGCCCTAAGAATCGCAACTTACCTGATGACATCCCCCTCTTTTGACTTGCCCGCTTGGCATGACATCATCCTTGCAGTGTGATACGTATGATTTTGCTCCAGACTGATTACCGTATATACTCGCGTATAAGCCGAGTTTTTCAGCCCAAAAATTGGGCTGAAAAGTCCCCCCCTCAGCTTATACGCGAGTCACTGTATACTGTATACACTGTATACAGTGTATACAGTATACCGCCCGCCCCCATCAGTATACAGGCCCCCCCCTTGCTGCACAAACCTGTAAAGGAAGAGATTAGTATACTTATCACTGTCCCGCTGCCGCTGTCCCGTCGCCGTCATCGCGCTCTTCCGTCTTCATCCGTATTCTTCCGGCTTCCTCCGGTCGGCGCAGGCAATGACGTCATTGTCTGCGCGCCAGAGGAAGCCGGAAGACGCTGGATGAAGACGGAGGAGCGCAATGACAGCGGCGGGACAGCGGCAGCGGGACAGTGATAAGTATACTAATCTCTTCCTTTACAGGATTGTGCACCAAGGGGGGGCCCTGTATACTGATGGGGGGGCTGTATACACCTCTGGGGCTTCTGTATACTACACTGGGCTGTATATACCTTGGGGCTGCTGTATACTACCTGTGGGCTGTATATACCCCTGGGGCTGCTGTATACTATCTCTGGGGCTGCTGTATACTACCACTGGGGCTGCTGTATATACCTCTGGGGCTGCTGTATACCACACTGCTGGGGGCTGTATACCTGTGCTGGGGTCCACCCTCGGCTTATACACGAGTCAATAGGTTTTCCCCGGTTTTGGGGGCAAAAGTAGGGGGGTCGGCTTATACACGGGTCGGCTTATACACGAGTATATACGGTAATCAAAAAAAGAGCTGAAGATGCTGATAGGAAGGAAATGATTTACCTGATCTGATTTGATTTACCTGACAGTGACAAATTACCGATATAGCAACTGGACTGGGTCTTGCAAATAGATTATCACCATCTGTAGTCACTTGCTATAAATATGTAATTTGTTAAATGGTGTAAATCTTTTGTTCTCTTGTATCTGACATTTTTACATTTTCTTTTCTGTGCTTCTCTGTTCCTTAAGGCCCTGTCACACTTGGTGACGTTCCAGCGATCCCCACAACGATACGACCTGGTAAGGATCGCTGGAACGTCGCTACGTGGTCGCTGGTGAGATGTTAAACAGTCAGATTTACTCAACGATACACAGCAGATAGTCTGACAACTCAGACCTACATGGCTGAGTTCTGAGTCGCCAACGAGGTCGTTGCTAATGCATCAAACACACCGATGCATGCTGCCCAGCGGGAATCCGACCATCAAAAAATGGTCCAGGCCATTCCGACACGATCGGCGATGTCACAGTGGGGGCCCAGTCACTGCTACGTGTCTAACATAGCGAGATCGCTGGCAACGTTGCTGTTGCATCACAAAACCTGTGACATAACAGCGATCTGCAAGGGCATATTATGTGCAGCTGCATATTCTGCCATTTTCTTTTCAATATGATCTGTACTTTTACCCAAATTGTCAATTCTTTACGCAGCAACACCGGCGCTTTTTCCCATAGGGGCTGGCGCTGCTGGATATGATGCCACAGAGAGGGAGGAAGAATTCTGGTTCCTCCTCCCCTGTGTGACATGCCTGCCAGCCCCCATTTGATTTTGCAGTGTATTAATATGCACTGTGAAATCTAAATTAAGTAAAGCCAAATGAATTAAAAATAAAGAATGAATACTTACCCTTTCTGACGCCTATTCGGACTATCCGGTGCAGAGCCAAGGCCAGGTACCGATCAACAGGATCTTGCATGACATCATTGATGACGTCTTAGGCGCTGATTGGCCGCTCACGGTCATGTGATACTATCACATGACCACGAGTGCCCAATCAGCACCCAAGACTTCATCAATGACGTCATGTAAGGTACTGTCAATCGGTACCTGGTCTTGGCTCTGTACCAGATAGCCCGTAAAGGTGTCGGAAAGGGTAAGTATTCATTCTTTATTATTTTTAATATACATTTGGTTTTTTTTTATTTAGATTTTGCAGTGTATATTAATACACTGCAAAATCAAATGGGGGCTGGCAGACATGTCACACAGGGCAGGAGGAACCAGAATTCTTCCTCCCCCTCTGTGGCATCACTTCTCCCCGGGCCGTAAATAAGTGTGCTGTGTGAAAAACACTGCTTCTTTTTTTGGCAGGTGCAAAACGCTGGTAAAAGCGCCTGTGCAAAAAAAGCGCTGTGTGTGAACATAGCCTAAGACTGCGAGGGATCCCTGAGTCTGTAAAGGACCCTGATTTAGCTACTCTCTTCACAGCTTTTATTAAGGAGGTGCTCCCTGATGTTTCTCCGGGATCTCTGGGGGTTGAACGGATCCATCGGGTTCCTAAACCCTCTCACATGAACTAATCCCTGCAAAGAGATGTATTGGCCTGCATGCATTCCTAGAAGGCAAAAGAGAACTTTATGCAAGCGATGAAAGGCTGGCCGGCCCTCTATGAGACCTTTTCCAAGATTGCAGTCTTTTCAGATCTCTCTGCCGGCAACCCTGGCAGGTGTAGAGAATTTGCCCAATGTGCAAAACCCTAAAGGTAGTGTCACACGCAGCAATTTTGCTAGCAATTTCACTGGCAATTTGCTGGTTGCAGTGAAATCATGGACACATTGTTCTATTTTGTTGCTGTGTACAAATGGAACAATGTGTCCATGATTTCACTGCAACCAGCAAATTGGCAGTGAAATTGCCAAGCAATATTGCCGCATGTGACGGTACCTTTAGGGATAATGACATCCCCTACAGCTGGGGTTTCCCTATGAAAGTCCGGTTCACGTACGATGGGACCCTCTATATTTTTCACACACCTAAGAAACTGGATCAAGCCCTTCGGGAATGGAAGTTACTCTCCCCATCCATGAAAGAGAGCCCTCCATCCGGCCGGGCACATAACAGGAGGAGGATGACATCTGACTGTGTGACAGCAAGATGAGCTTGCTAGGATGCGGCTGCTGCTGTTTGGCCATACAACTTTGTGGTCCCTGCCTGCGTGTGGCAGAACCCCCTCTGCTACAGGGATGGTGATTTTCTGCCTTGTGCGAGTTTACATCCTTTCCCAGTGCTGACATGTTCCCCCCGCTGCAGACTAAGGTCTGCCTGTTCAGTTTACATGTTTTGTGTTTTTTCTGTTTTTTGTTTCCCCTCCCCCTCTCTTACCCTGACCTCCTTTCATTTCATCAATATTCTTTGTTTTCCCCATGAGTGTAAAAATAGTCACATTAAATGTTAATGGACTGAATTCGCTGGTCAAACGTTCTCTGATGTGATCAGAAGCCCGCCGTGCCGGGGGCGTGGCCTAACCTCGCATGGAATAGGTCGCATCTAGCGGGAGCTCAGTGACCGGGAACCAAGAAGCGGCTCGCAACACTGCCCCAGCCTCCTCCACAACGACAATCTCCACACCGTCGGCAGCCTAAGACTCTGGTGAGTGGATGGGGAAATCCAAATCAGAAGCCCGCAATCCATCCCGGCGCATCGCGGACTTTTTTGCAGCTCCATCCCTGCCCTCACACTTAGACAAAATGGCGCCGCCGTCCCCCAGAGCAGCCCGAGCCGCGCGCAGAGACTTTCAGCCTCCCCCTGCAGCGGGTTCCTCCAGCCTGTCAGCTACTGCAGACCAAGATGCCCCTATCACAGTAGCCCTTCTCAAATCCATGCTGGGCGAACTTAGGTCGTCCCTGCAAGCTGACATGAGGAACATGATGGCAAATCTTAAAGGGGAGGTGGAGGAACTTGGAAGTCGCACAGATAGGCTGGAGCGCAAAATGGAGGAGATGGTGGCTTCACACAACGAACTTTGGGACGCTCATGATTCCCTGCACTCACTTGCTACCAAAACTCAATACAAAACCCTGGATCTGGAGGACAGATCCAGGCGCAACAATGTAAAGCTGCGAGGGATTGGCGAGGATATATTAGCTCCGGACCTCAAGCCCTTACTGCAGGACTTCATCATGGCGGTCCTTCTCAAAGCTGACAAGCAGACTGTGGTCATAGATAGGATCCATCGTATCCCTAAACCTAACCACCTGGCCCCCTCTGTCCCCAGGGACGTGCTTGCACGAATCCATTTTTTTGAGATTAAAGACGACTTCTTGGCAGCCCTGAGGAAACAGCCCGCTTTGGATGAACGTTTTGCTCACATAGCTGTATACCCGGATCTTTCTCCCGGGACCCTGGCACTCCGCAGAGCCTTCGCTCCTTACACCGCTATTCTAAGGGATAAGGACATTCCCTATCGCTGGGGGTTTCCCACAAGGCTTCTGATCCGCAAAAATGGCACTACGTTTACATGCATAACCCCTCCTCAAGCGGCGAAGTGCTTGTCCCAATGGGGTCTAAACCCCCCTGCCTCTCCGACCTCCGCAGGCACTAAGAAGACGTCCACTAAGAACACCCCCAGACCTCGCATCACCCCAGACTGGGATGTAGCCTAAAGGTTCGCTCTTCAGAAGGTTCCTGGTTAACTCTCTGTTTTTTCCCGCCACCATCTGGTCATCTGAGGTTTTCACTATCTCCTGTTCGAGATTGTTGACTTTCCTCCACAGATGAACTGATTTTTTCTGGCCTCTCTTTACCCTTGTTTTTACCATCATTTTCTTGGCACTGTGCTTGACAGTCCAAGGCCCCTTTGGTGACTCTGTGAGAAGAATTTCCTCACTTCACCTGGACATTCACTTAAACTGAATGGACTCTCCAGTTATTGTTCTATGTTTTGTTGTCTTGTTTGTTTTCCCCCTCCCCCTCCCATTCCTCTCCTTTCCTTGCAGGTACCATATTACTAAGCGTCGCTGTTACATGATTATAATGATGCCAGTTATATTTGCACTTCATCAGCGACCCAATGTTACTACACCATGAGTATCTCACTCACATCTATGAATGTAAACGGCCTTAACTCGCCGTGCAAAAGGTCAATGGCTTGGAGACAATTACTCAAAACAAAACACCAAATACTTTGCTTACAGGAAACGCACCTTCTTGAATCTGACAATGTCAGAATGAAATGCAGTTCATATCCGCACCAGTATTTTGCCAATAACACTTCAAAAAAGGCAGGAGTGGCCATATTTGTCAGTAAATCGGTATCCTTTCAATTAGTCAAAAAGATTGCTGATCCCACAGGCAGATTCTTAATAATTCTCTGTATCATTAATAATACCCCTTATACTATTGTATCTGTATATGCACCCAATTTTGGGCAGTTTAAATTTTTGAGAAGACTTCTTCAAACTATTGGCGACATTAGTCATGGCTATAAACTGATTGCCGGGGACTTTAATATTCCTATGTCTAAATCACTTGATTGTACCTCATCTTCAGCCTCAAGGGGAGAGATTGGCCCTCTTATACGGTCATTTGGTTTGCATGACATCTGGAGATATATCCATTGCAATGAAAAAGATTTTACATACATGTCGCCGAGGCATGGTTCCTATAGCAGGATTGATTATGTACTAGTAGATGATGTGGCTCTTCCACACTGCTCCTCGGCAACCATAGGCCATATCTCCTGGTCGGACCATGCCCCGGTCACAATTTCACTAGCGGACCCCCTGGCTATCTCTCCCCCCACCCAATGGCGCCTTAACAACCAGCTCCTAACAGACCAATACAACTCGTCTTTCATTGAGGAATCTCTCAAGGAGTTCTTCTCAATTAACGATACCACAGACACTCAAATTGACAACTTGTGGTTTACTCATAAGGCTGTCATGCGAGGACTCTTTATAAAAATGGCAGCAACTCTTAAACGTAAATACACCAGATCTCTGCACGAAGCCCTCACGAAACTGGCCGACCTGGAGACCCGCCACAAATGTGCCCCCACCAAACAATTATTGGCTGACTTGACTGCTGTTAGGCTTCAGGTGCGCCAGCTCCTACTGCAAAAGACGGAACATAACCTCAAAAAATCCAAGGCTAAATTTTATGCCATGGGGGACAGGGCGGGTGCGCTGTTAGCCAGGCGTGTCAAAAAAAAAGAATTGCAATCCAGGATTCCCTATTTGTGCAAAGCTAACTCCTCCCGAATCTATAACCCCATTGATATAGCAGAGGAGTTTGCGTCTTACTACTCCTCCCTTTACAACCTTAACTTAGACTCAACTATCCCTCAGCCTTCCCAAGCCACTATTTCTACCTTCTTAGACCGAGCAAACCTTCCTAAGGTCTCGCCTAATCAGCTCTCCTTTTTAAATGCTCCCCTCCAAGACTCTGAAATCTTGCAAATTCTCAAAGATTCCAAAAAATCCTCTGCCCCTGGACCGGACGGCTTCTCCTTCCCTTATTATTCCCAATTTTTCCCTGTCCTGTCCCCATACTTACGACGCCTCTTTGACTTTTGGTCTATATCTGGCTCCATTAAATCTGAAGGCCTAAAAGCATCTATTGCTACCCTACCTAAACCAGGGAAACCCCCCACTACCCCAGGTAACTTTCGGCCAATAGCGCTCCTTAACGTAGATATCAAAATATTCACCAAAATCTGGGATAAACAGACTTATGACTATACTCCCCTCCCTTATTCATCCTGATCAAACAGGGTTTGTTCCAGGGAGACAAACTAGAGATGGCACGAGACGGCTCATTGACCTGCTGGACGTGGTGGAGAGGGGGCAACTCCCCAGTGTATTCCTGTCTCTTGACGCTGAAAAAGCGTTTGACAGGGTACACTGGGGATACATTCACAATACACTTGAGAGGTTTGGCCTAACAGGTATGATCTCACGAGCCATTATGGCGCTTTACTCCAATCCCTGTGCCTATGTGAGAGCCTCGGGATTTTCTTCCCGGACGTTTCAAATTACCAATGGCACTCGCCAAGGTTGCCCCCTCTCGCCCATTGTGTTTGCTCTGGTCATGGAGCCTCTAGCAGCCATAGTGAGACAGTCCCCTAACATCAAAGGCATTCCAGTCGGAGACACAGAATATAAAATAGGATTGTACGCGGACGATGTGGTCTTCACTTGTGTGGACCCATTGTCCTCGTTGGATGCGGTCTCCTCTTTATTAGAGGAGTTTGCTAAAGCCTCATTTTACAAACTTAATTTAACTAAATCCATCCTATTCCCACTGTTTCTCCCCCCCTCACTCCAACACCAAATACGTTCCCTTTACCCTTTCGCTTGGTCCCCGTCAGGCTTCACATATCTGGGAATCCAATTGACACGTCTGGCTGACATAATACGTACCAACTGCGACCAAGTCTCTGCAGACCTCAAAAAAGAAATAGATGGGTTCCTTCAGCCCCCTTTCGTGGATGGCGAGGATCCAGGCTGCCAAAATGCTCCTTTTACCGAAAATACTTTACTTATTCAGGTGCCTCCCTCTGACCTTCCCATCTAAATATTTATCCCAATTCCAATCCCTAATTGACAAATTCATATGGAACAACAAACCCCAAAGAATAAACCGCCAATTAATGTCACTCCCCTATAGAAGTGGAGGTTTGGGTTCACCTAAAATAGCTCTCTATCATAAAGCTGCCTTACTTGAGCCTATTGGAGAGTGGTGGCATGGGAATTCCTCACTCCCTTGGATCTCAATCGAGGCTACGTTTGCTCCTCATTCCTCTCTTAGGCTCCTATAAGAATCACATTTGCTCCTCCCTCGACACTTGAAACTTCCCCTTCGTACCATGATAGCAGCAACCAAATTATGGTCTGAGGAATGTCCTCTGTCTTTTCCAACTGTCGCTCAATACATTTCCTTGCAAGCCGCAGCATGCGCCATCCCCACCTTTCGTGTGTCGGTGTGGCAAAGCTATGGGGTGAATAAAATAACCGATCTCTTCCACTCCCACGGCATGAAAACTTTTCCAGATTTACAAAGACAGTTTGGTCTCCCTGGCTCGGCTGTGTTCCCGTTTTTGCAACTTCGCAGCCTTTTACGGGACAATCCTCTTTTTATAGGCCCGCCTACATTACTGGACTCTCCTATCCAGCGATTTTTCAAACCGGGAACGTACTTGAGTCATGGCCTCTCTGTACTATATAAAGGGCTTATTTGTGGAGACACTCACAACAAATTGCAATATATGGTGTCTTGGGAATCCTTGTTCTCATTTGAGGCCTCTCGTGAGGACTGGGAGTTTGCCATGCTTCACTCATCCAAATTTTCTTCCTGTATTTCCCACTTAGAGTTGTCCAAAAAAATCCAGTTACAATGGTACCTAACACCAGTAAAGATGTCTAAATTTCACCTGTCCTCTTCCCCCCTCTGCTGGAAAGGTTGCGGAAGTAGAGGCACTTTGGCGCATGTTTGGTGGGAGTGCCCTCAGGTTCAAACCTTCTGGAAGGATGTGGAAAATATATTGACGGAAATTATTCCCTTTCCTTTCACGTTAACTAAACATCTAGCGGTTTTGGGCATATCCTTGATCGACCTTCCCTCCCCCTTACAACCTATTACAGCTATCATATTAACAGCAGCCAGACAACTTCTGGCTAAACATTGGAGAGGTCCCACAGTCCCCAACAAAACGGAGCTTTTAGCCACAATTAATTTGCACCATTCCTACGAACTCATGGCTGCAAACTCTTTGTCAAAAAAAAACAAGGTTATGACATGGTGGGATCCTTGGACCCCACACTCTTCCCCAGAGACCTTCACCCTTCCCCTTCTTAGGTCAATGGTAATTAATAATATTTGCATACTGTTCACAGTTTACACTATAATGATTTTTATGTGTTGACATTTTGCCTTTGTACTGTATGACGATGCTTATAGTAATTTCATTTTTTTACTTATGTATACTGCATATCCCCTTTTCCTCTCCCACCCCCCTCCCCTCCCTAATCAGGTTTGATTTTTGACTTTGTATATTTTCAAAACTCTTTATAAAAATTTAAATGGTTAAAAAAAAGAAGCCCGCCGTACCAAAGCGGACATATTGTGTGTACAGGAGTCTCATTTCCTGAAAGAGAACAACTTTTGGATCCATAACTGCCTTTTTCCCCACAGCCTTCTTTGCTAACCACATCTCAAAGGAGGCTGGCGTATGCATTTTCATTAGGAATACTATTTTTTTCCAGCTTCTTCATATGATTGCAGACCCAGGAGGGCGGTTTATTATTCTCGTTTGCTCAATAGCTAGGTCGGTGTATACTATTGTTAATGTCTGTCGAGCCCACTGGGACGGGGGTACTCAGTACTGGACCGGGTCTGCTGCTGGGGGATGTCACGAGTGATCCTGGTCCGGACCGTGTCCCAGGCCCTGGCAATAATAAGGCTAATATTTACAGTGGATTGAGTTTGTCGTGACGCCACCCACGGTTTGTGGTCAATGGTGGGACCACCGCTGCTACAGAACCTCCGGGGATGATGTTATGGCAGCTAACTTGGAATAGTTCTCCGTGGGTAGAACTGGGGTCCTCGGGGAATTGATGATAGAGTCTATGGTGTAGTGTATGGTGCAGTGCACTTACTGTCCTGATGCTGCAGAATCTTCAGGGTTCAGAGCTGACAAGCTGGGGCTCCTCAGGTTGTACTCCTCTGCAGACCTGTTGTAGGTAATCATGTTCTGGCAGAATCATGCAAGGAAGTCAGAAGCAGGGTTCACCGTGTTTACTTCTCAGCTTTCTCAGTTACAGCTTAGTCACAGTTCACAGTCACAAGTCTTTACACGGGAACCACTCTCCCCTCCGGGTTCCTTTACTCCCTGCAGCCAGATCGTTCCTCTCTATGACCCCTCACTCTTTCTCTGTCCTTTCCAGGCTTTTACTCTATCTCTTCTGCTTAGTGTGTGTGTCTCCGGACGGTATTGGCGGTGGCTCGGACCCCTTTGGGCCCTCCTGGTTGCCACTGAGCGGCCTGTCCTTTGGGGTAGGAACCCTAACTTGTAGCTATAGACCCCGTCGGTTGTCTGGGGATACCGGGTGAATCAACTGTCCCCTTCAGAGCCAACACTCTGCTGCTAGCCTAGCCTCCAATAGTCCTCCTGGGTGAGGCTCTACCAGGCTCCTTCTAACCGTGTCTTTGGGTTCAATAGGAGGGCTACTCCACCTGCAGTCTGCCATCTCAGCCGTGTTTCTAGGACCCAGTATCACTGGTCCTCTCGTCCCTCACACTCCTGGGGTGCTGGCTCTGGATGGGCTTTCTCTCTGTGGCTCACACTGGCTCTCCAGATTCTGCGCTCCTTCCACCCCACTCTTCCAGGACGTGTGCTTCTTGTCTTTGCATCTCAGCCTACACCGGCCTACTGACTCCTTCCTCCTCCCCCTTCTCTATATCTACCCTCTGTCACCTGACCTGCTTGCTGGCCCACCCACTGTCTCTAAACCCACCACCCCTTGCCCGCCTAGAGTTCCCGGGCTCCGGGTTGGGTGCTGCTCTCTAGTGGAAAAGCACTGGCATGACATCTGGAGACATCTACATACCACGGAAAAAGACTACTCCTTTTTCTCTTACAAGCACTATTACAAGACTACTTCCTAATTGATAGCAAGACTCTTTCTGCTTGTGAATCAGCGGAAATAGGTCTTATTTCGTTGTCAAACCACGCCCCTGTAAGTTTGTAGATTTCATGGCAATGTAAGCTAAACTCTGGCCTTCTATCTAGACTTGATGTGGGAGAAAGTATGGAGGTGGACCTCTCGGACTTCCACTTCAATGACAACCATGCAGTTACTGATGAGTCGCTCTGGGAGGCCCATAAGGCCTATGTGCGAGGTCTCTTTATACAAAAAGCGTCCTGGATTAAAAAAGACAAGGAAAGTACCAGAGCATCCCTTTTATCCAAATTGCATCACCTAGAACAGACCAATAAAGCTGACCCATCTGCCCTTGTTGCTAAACAAATTGTTCATGTCCGTATGCAGCTCAGGACCTTTTCATTAGAACAACACGAGAAAAATATGAGAAAGATTAAGACTTGTTTCTACGCTATGAGTGATAGAGTGGGCGCACTGCTCGCTAAACGTATTCAAAAGTGTGAATGCCTGAGTCACATAAAAGCTATGCGTGACCACACGGGAACTCCTCTCCGTATTCCCACATCTATTACTGAGGCATTTGCCAACTACAATTCCAGATTATATAATTTCACAAAGCATTCACTGATCTCAGGAGATCTGGCTAGTCCTGAGACTCCGAACCGAGGCTCCACAGACTCTATTTGCATGTTCATAATTCCCAGGGGGCAATGCGCCTAGGAATTCACTGTGTTGAGCGCTTTAGCCAGCTGCCCGCAGTGTTTTCTTGGACTGGTCTACCTGAGATCAGTGAATGCTTTGTGATGTAGGTCTACTAGGCCTTGCTTCCACCTAGCCAGAATCCTACTCCACACTGATGAGGGGCAACACCCCGAAACAGCTGTCTGTGGATGGATACCTGGCCTTGGTATTCCCTTGTCATATCTCTAAGCTTGTAAAAGAGCTGGATATTGACTAAAAGGGCCACTTAATATGGTGGTTATGGTGTTCGCCGCAAGGAGCCACCCCTTGGCTGGGTCCTTCCCTGGAGGGATATCTGGCTAGTCCTGTGTTTGAGACTCCTAACCGAGGCTCCACAGACTCTCTATTTGCAGATTATATAATTTGAAAGATGACACTGATACTCATCCCTTATCTCAAATAGACATACAAACTTTTTTATACTCCCTTACCATTCCAAGACTAACGCCAGACCAACTCGATGCCTTGAACTCTCCCTTATCCTTGACTGAAATGATACAGACTATCAAGACCACCAAACTCCACTCTGCCCCTGTACCTGACGGACTACCTAATGATTACTATAGACTCTTCTCATCTACACTTGCTCCCTTTCTCTTACGAGTATTCGCCTACTGGCAGCAACTAGCTCTATTTTCCCCTCTGTACTTCAGGCTACCATTGTTACTATAACAAAACCTGGTAAATCTAAAGAGGACCCCAGAAGCTACCAACCTATTTCCCTCTTGAACTGTGATGTGAATATCTTCTCTAAACTTCTTGCATCCAAACTGAACCAAATTTTTCGTCCCTGATCCACCCAGATCAGGGGGTTCGTTTTGGTGGCAGTTTGGATGCATCAGATGCATGTTGGTCCTCACTGGTGTTGCTGAGTGGTCTGGGTTTCTCGGTGTACTCCTGTCCCTGAACATGGAGAAAGTGCTTGACAGGATACACTGGGATACCTAAACTCTGTCTTAGCAAAGTTTAGTTTTGCTGGTCCGATTTTATCGCCATGATGTCTTTATAGTCAAATCCCAGTGCCCATGCGCTCTCCTCAGGTTTCCTATCATCGACCTTAAGATCACCAATGGAACCTGCCTAGGTTGTTCCCTTTTCCGTGATAATTTTTTTCTTTAGTTATAAAATCCCTAGCTGAGTCTATTAGGTCCAATGCAGGGATCTCTGGGTTTCACATTGGTTCCAAGCACCATATTATATTATTATATGCTGTTAATATTGTCGAGCCCACTGGGACGGGGTACTCGGTACCGGACCGGGTTGCTGCTGGGGAATGTCACGGAGGTCCTGGTCCGGACCGTGTCCCGGGCCCTGGCAAGTAAAAGGGGAATATTTACAGGGGATAATAGTTTGTCATGATGCCACCCACAGCTTGTGGTCAATGATGGGACCACTGCTGCTGCAGAACCTCCGGGGATGATGTTATAGCAGCTATAGATGGAATAGTTCTCCATGGGTAGAACTGGGTTCCCCGGGGCAGTGATGTTAAAGTCTATGGTGTAGTGTAAGCTTGTAGTGGATGCAATACACTTACTGTCCTGCTGCTGCAACCTTCCTTTCTCCAGCGTCCAGAGCTGACAGGCTGTGGCTCTCCAGGCTGAATCTCTCTGCAGTCTTGTTGGAGGGAATCATGTGCAGGCAATAGAGAATCATGCAAGGGAGTCAGAGGCAGGGTTCACCGTGTTTACTTCGTAGGTTGCTCAGCATAACAGCTCAGTTACAGTTCAATCAGGAAGCTGGGAAAAGGTGTAGGACAGTCCGCGCCACCGGGTACCAAGGAATCACCTGGGATGCAAGAAGTTATTTCAAGCTTAATCTTTATTCTCCAACATGTTTCAGCGCTCCACCTGGCGCCTTCCTCAGGGACCGTGTCCCGGGCCCTGGCAAGTAAAAGGGGAATATTTACAGGGGATAATAGTTTGTCATGACGCCACCCACAGCTTGTGGTCAATGATGGGACCACTGCTGCTGCAGAACCTCCGGGGATGATGTTATAGCAGCTATAGATGGAATAGTTCTCCATGGGTAGAACTGGGTTCCCGGGGCAGTGATGTTAAAGTCTATGGTGTAGTGTAAGCTTGTAGTGGATGCAATACACTTACTGTCCTGCTGCTGCAACCTTCCTTTCTCCAGCGTCCAGAGCTGACAGGCTGTGGCTCTCCAGGCTGGATCTCTCTGCAGTCTTGTTGGAGGGAATCATGTGCAGGCAATAGAGAATCATGCAAGGGAGTCAGAGGCAGGGTCCACCGTGTTTACTTCGTAGGTTGCTCAGCATAACAGCTCAGTTACAGTTCAAGGTACAGGTCTTTACACGGGTTACAACTCTCCCCTCCGGGTTCCTTTTTACTCCCTGCAGCCAGGTTGTTCCTCTCTGTGACCCCTCACTCCTTCTCTGTCCTTTCCAGGCTTTTACTCTCTCTCTCTCACTTTGTGTATGTCTCTGGATAGTATGGCGGTGGCTCGTGCCCCTGTGGGTCCTCGTGGTCACCACTGAGCTGCCTGTCCTTTGGGCTAGGAACTCTAACAAGGAGTTAGAGCTCCCCGTCGGTTAATTTGGGGAAACCAGGTAGATCGTCGGTCCCCTTCAGAGCCGACACTCTGCTGTTAGCCTAGCCTCCAATAGTCCTGCTGTGTGAGGCTCTATCAGGCTCCCTTCTACTGTGTGATTCAGGTTCTATAGGAAGGCTACTCCGCCTGCAGTCGGTCACCTCGGCTGTGTTCCTAGGACCCAGTGCTGCTGGTCCTCTCTTTCCTCACACTCCTGGGGTGCTGGCTTTGGATGGGCTTTCTCTCTGTGGCTACACACTGGCTCTCTGGATTCTGCGCTCCATACACCCCACTCCTCCAGGATGTGTGCTTCTGGTCTGTTCAGCCTACCTCGGCCTACTCCGGTCTTTTCTGGTCGGCTCACTCTGGCCTACTCACTCCTTCCTCCTCCCCTTCTCTATTTCTACCATCTATCACCTGACCTGCTTGCTGTCCCACCCACTGTTCTCTAAACCCACCAACCCTTGCCTGCCTAGAGTCCCGGGCTCCGGGTTGGGTGCTGCCCTCTAGTGGTGTGTGGGATGTCTGTGAGGGTGTTGTGGTGCAACTGTCTTGCTATCTTACCTGAATGCAGTTCCCTATGTGGCCTCCTGGTCGCAGGGGTGCCACAATATCATAATCACTTGCATAAATTTAGATACATCCTTAACAGCTATCATGTCGTCCTTGTCTCTCCTTTCTAAAATTTCTTATTACAAATTAAATGCGAGTAAATCTCGCATTTTCAATTGCTGTCCTCCTGTCTCTTTGCAGCCAATTAGAGCTTAAATTCCCTTTTAGTTGGAAAGAGGACAGAATCCCAAATTTGGGAATCACTCTTACTCATTCACAAAATATAGCTGCTAGTAATATGGAAAATCTGCTCTCCATGTTGAACACTAAGGTCTCTTCCTATTACGTTCCCAACTAGATTCCTCAATAGACTTCAAAAACTGACTAAGGCTGGCTTCACATTTGCGTATGTGTCTGCATGCTGATCGCATGCAGACACATACGCAGTGCAAAGCAGGGTCCAAAAGATGTGTCCGCAGCGGAGAATGTCCGCCTGCGGACACATCACTGTGCAGGCTGCCAGCCAATCGGCGTTGTCAGGGGGCGGAGATCAGCGCCGGAGATCTCCGCCTCCCGGCCGCCGGTAACCTCCGGGACGTGTCGGCGGGGAGAACAGCTGATCTGACAGCTGTTTGAATCTTCCCGCGCCGACACCGAGAGGAGATGTCGGCGCGGGAAGATTCAAACAGCTGTCAGATCAGCTGTTCTCCCCGCCGACATCGCTAGCACATTACCAGCGGCCGGGAGGCGGAGGACAGCAGAGGCTCCAGCTGATCTCCCGGTGGCCGTCGGTGAGCTCCTGTGACATCACCGCCGGCCACCGGGAGATTTTTCAATGGGTCCGCAGCGTTCTCCTGCGGTGTCAAGCGCTGAACACTGCGGACCCATTGAAGCCAATGCATTTTTTGTGCGCTTGGGGACGCTTGCTGATTTTCCAAGGTCCCCAAACGCACAAAAAAAAACAACATGCTGCGTCCCGGGTGCGGATGCTGGACACCGGAAGCAGCAGATATCGTCCGCATCCGCACCCGAACGCAGCAAGCGCAGGCACCATGCGTTCCTATGTTAAACATAGGAACGCAGTGCGCATGCGTTTGACTGCGTATGGGAACGCACCAATACGCTGCCTTCCCATACGCAAATGTGAAGCCAGCCTAACAGGTATGTCTGGGTAAATTAGAAATCCAGGGTTGCAAGGAAGATCATGCTTCTTCCCTACTCTCAGGGTGGTATGGGTGTGCCTAAAATGTTTGGTTACCACAGAGCTGTTATACTAGAGGCTGCTAAACACTGGTGGTCCCCCTACGGGGAGTTACACTGGGTGCAGTTAGAAACGGATCTCGCTGGAGGAAATTCATTGCGTCTACTCTTAGGGTGCGTTCACACACTGCATATTTGCAGCGTATTTTTACATGAGTGCTGTTGCAGCTTTTGTAGCCAAAACCAGGAGTGGAACAGTCAGAGGAAAAGTCTAATAGAAACAAGTGCTCCATTTCTGTATTTAATCACCCACTCCTGGTTTTAATCAGCTACTCCTGGTTTTGGCTACAAAAACTGCAAGAGCACTCGCGTAAACATATGCAGCAAATACGCTGTGTGTGAACGCACCCTTAGAAGCAGAGTCCCTTTACCCCACAAACTTCTGGCCGCCCTTACTGACTATGCAAGTCACACTTGCAAGTTGGTGTCAGATGGTGGGCACTAAAGATGAGCCACCACCCCTATGTTCGAATTCAATTCGATTCGTCGAATTTTATGTTTGTTCGTCGAATGTTCGTCGAACAACGTCGAACCCCATTAAAAACAATGGCAGGCAAACACAAACACATACAAACACATAGAAAACACCTTCTAAGGTGTCCAAAAGGTGGCAAACTACTCAAAACACACAACAAACACATGGAAAAGTGACAAGTACATATAAAAATGCGTAAAGAAAAGAGATGGACGAGTAAAAGGAGGAGACACAGATATAGGCATGTCATGCCCCTCTAAAATCCGTTTTTACTCCAGTATTTGTAAGGCATCATGCAGAGGATAGTATTTGGTGAGTTTACTTCAGTTTAGTAAGGCATGTTCAGTGATGAGTACTTGGTGAGTTTTATCAGTATCTTAAGGCACGTTCAGACAATGAGCATTGGTGAGTTTTACTTCAGTATCTGTAAGCCACGTTCAGACGAGGAAAACTTGGTGAGTTTTACTTCAGTTTCTGTAAGGCCATGCTCAGACGAGGAGAACTTGGTGAATTTGGCCATGTTCACACACATGCGTTTTTTTGGGCATCTCTGCGTTTTTTGGTCTGCTAAAAAAAACGCAGGTGGGTTAACGCAGGGTGCAGTTGAGTGTACATGCGTTTTTCAGCACCATTTGCGTTTTTTTCCCTCAGTCCAAAAAACGCTGCATGCAGCATTTTTTGGTGCTGGAAAAAAACGCAGGGGTGGTTTTAACATGGGGCCCTATGGGAAACGCATGCGTTAACGCAGGGCACATGCAGACACATGCGTTAATGCTAGCGTTTTCGGAAACGGGTCAGCAGCTACTGGAAAAAACAAAAACTTCCGACAGCACCCCCCCCCCACCCACCTTGGTTGACAAGAAAATACGAAAAAAAAAATCTCAACAGAAACCCCCTCCCCCCCCCCCCCCCGACCAGAAAACAAACAAAAAAATCCACCTGGTCAACAAGAAATTATTTCACATGCGCTTTTTTTAAGTTATTTGGTGAAAAATTGACTAGGTCCAAAAACGTTTTTAGAGCTTTCAGACACACAAGGGACATTTTTTGGCACTCTTAAAAAAACGCATGTGGTTTTAGGAGTGCTAAAAAAACGCAAATTGTGTGTGAACAATGCCTTTTACTTCAGTATCTGTAATGGTGGGTTTACACGTTTCAATATCGTTGCGATATCGCAATTCAATGGCCCGGGAGCGCGCATTTAGTGCTTGTTTCTCCCGCATCGCATCGGAGGTTTAGACGTTGCGATTTCTGAATCCAACGTCCGTGCAATGTCTACGCCCCCCAACCCAGGAACGACCATTTAACATGGGAGTGAATGGGTGACGTAGAACTTCACATCGGAATTGGGCTGTCACACAGCACGATCCGCTCCAATCTCCATTCAATATCGGAGTATTGAATAGCACGCTCATTCAATCCCCGATATCGCATTGACATCGTTCCTGCATCGTATTGGACGTTCACACCATACAACGCAGGAACGATATCGGCTCCAACAATCGAACCACGTGACTTTTGATTGAAATTGGACTCCGATATCGCAACGTGTAAACCCGCCATTAAAGCCACTTTACACACACCAACTTATCTGTCCAACTTCTGACCAACTTGCTGGTTGCAGTGAAATCATGGACATATTGCTCCATTTTGTGGCTGTGTACAATGGAACAATGTGTCCATGATTTCACTGCAACCAGTAAGTTGGTCAGAAGTTGGACAGATAAGTTGGTGTGTGTAAAGTGGCCATAAGGCCATGCTCAGACGAGGAGAACTTGGTGAGTTTTACTTCACTATCTGTAAGGCTACGTTCAGACGAGGAGAACTTGGTGAGCTTTACTTCAGTATCTGCAAGGCCACATTCAGATGAGGAGAACTTGGTGAGTTTTACTTCACTATCTGTAATGGCCACTTTACACACATCAACTTATCTGTCCAACTTCTGACCAACTTGCTGGTTGCAGTGAAATCATGGACATATTGCTCCATTTTGTGGCTGTGTACAATGGAACAATGTGTCCATGATTTCACTGCAACCAGTAAGTTGGTCAGAAGTTGGACAGATAAGTTGGTGTGTGTAAAGTGGCCCTAAGGCTACGTTCAGACGAGGAGAACTTGGTGAGTTTTACTTCAGCATCTGTAAGGCCTTGTGTAGGCGATGAGTATTTGGTGCGGTTTTTACCGCAGTATCTGGAAGGCCTCGTGCAGGCAATGAGTATTTCGTGTTTTTTACCTCAACATCTGTAAGGCTTTGTGCACACGCTGAGCATTGTGTCACATTTAGGAGACTACAACAAGAGTCTCCATTTTTTCCAAAAAATTGGGCACAGACACCACTTCAGTAACATCAATTACCCGCAGTTGCAAGCTTAAAATGGTTGGTGAGGTGACTTTCATGCAGCACATTCCAAAATCCACAAGCCTTTAGTCTCCCCATGTTATCTGTAAAGGGCCCTTTACACGCCGCGACAGCAGGCTGGATACATCCCGCTACAGGCTACAAATGTAGCTTGTAGCGCCAATGTAGCCCGTCGTAGCGGCGTCTGAAGACGTGACGCTACAGCCGGCAACAGATACATCTGTTTCCTAGCTCTGCTCGAAATCTGATGGCTACAACGCCGATGGTAGCGAGCTGTATCGGCATGTAAAGAAGCAACGGAAGGGAACTCTGGACAGCCTGCGATGTTGCTGCAATGTAGCTAAGGCGTGACCCTGGCTCCGGGTTTCCGCCCCCCTTCAGCGATCATTGGAGGAAGCTGCTGCATGACGATTGGTAGTCGCTGCATAGGGAGGCATATTTAAGGAGCTGACGAGTCACACTACACAATCGCTCGAGCGTGCTGTATTACTCAGCCTCCTGCGTTGCCTGCCCAATCAGGATGTTATTGCTTCGTCCTATCAGCGTACGGACGGCTCGTACTCCACAATTGTGGCACGCCTATGTGCTGTCCCTGCTGCACCAGGTACGCCCATAGTAGCTGGTTATAGCGGTGTGTAAATGAGCTACAGCTGGCTACTTGAGACACCCGGCGATGTAGCTAGCTATAGATGTAGCGTGGCTTAGCGCACCTTGTGGCGGCGTGTAAAGAGGGTGCATTGACCGTTTGTAACCGTTTGAGCGTGCTACTGCACGTGAAGTAGCGGGATGTATCCAGCCTGCCGTCGCGGCGTGTAAAGGTACCCGAAGGGTACCTTTACACGCCGCTACGACAGGATGGATACAACCCGCTACAGGCTACAAATGTAGCTTGTAGCATCAATATAGCCCGTAGTAGCGGCGTGTGAAGACGGGACGAGACAGCCGGCAACAGATACATCTGTTTCCGAGCACTGCTCGAAAACAGATGGCTACAAAGCCGATTGTAGCGAGCTGTATCGGCGTGTAAAGAAGGAACAGAAGGGTTGTTTCTACACCATGCTATGTAGCTGGGGCGTGACACAGGCTCCGGGTTTCCGCGCCCCCTTCAGCGATCATTGGAGGAAGCTCCGGCGTTGCGATTGGTTGTCGCCGCACAGGGCGGCATATTTAAGGAGCTGACGAGTCACACTACACAATTGCTCGAGCGTCAAGTATTAATCAGCCTCCTGCGATGCCTGCCCAATCATGGTATTATTACTTTGTCCTATCAGCGTACGGACGTCTCATAATCCACAATTGTAGCACACCTATGTGCTGTCCCTGCTGCACCAGGTACGCCCATAGTAGCTGGTTGTAGCGGTGTGTAAATGAGCTAAGATGAGCTACAGATGGCTACTTGAGACACCCGGCGATGTATCTAGCTATAGATGTTGCGTAGCGTAGCGCACCTTGTGGCGGCGTGTAAAGGAGGTGCGTTTACCGTTTGCAACCGTTTGAGCGTGCTCGTGCACGTGAAGTAGCGGATTGTATCCATCCTCCAGTAGCGGCGTGTAAAGATACCCTAAGTTCTGTAAGATTTGTAACCAAAATCTAAGTAGAGGCCAAAAAAATCAATACTTTAAGTAGTTCATGCATGAACCGTCACATGGATATCAAGCAAAAGCCGCAGTGGGAAGCTCACTGTGCTACAATGCGGCCTAGCAGGCCAGGCCAACCACCGACTGGCCCATCAAGTGCATCCGCTGCCTCTTCATCCTCTGTGACTGTGGGGACAGCAATCACACATGCTTTTGGAAGCAGACCTTCCACCTTTACCCGCAACAGCCAGTATGATTAGAAGGTTGTCAGTTCTTTTGGAAGTGGAAACACCTTCTGGTGTTGAGCGCTGTCAGACATCAAGAGCACCACCATAATATGTCCACCTGCAACTTCCTCACAGACCAACAGTTTGCCGGGGACACCCTACTCAACCGTGTCTCAGCACAGCAGCCAGCCCTTGGTCCCTCAGATGTGGACAAGTAATAGACCATTTCCTCCTAGCCATGACAAAGCTAATAGGTTGAATTTCACCATCTGCAAGCTGTTGGCTACAGAAATGCTCCCTCTCCACCTGTTGTACACAGAGGATTTTTGAGACCTTCTGTCCATCGCAGTGCCCCAGTACAAGATGCCCAGTCGCCACTACTTCTCAAGAAAGCTGTGCCTGCGCTACACCGGCATGTTGCACACAAAATCACCGCTTCCTTAAGAAACTCTGTGTGTGACAGGGTGCTTTTCACCACAGACACTTGGACCAGTAAGCATGGACAGGGGCGTTAAATGGCGGTGACTGTGCACTCAGTAACTATGAAGACAGTAGGAGAAGGGGCTGCTGCCCAAGTCTTGCCATCCCCACGAGTTGTGCATCAATCCTCTGTATGTATAAGTTCTTCCACTCCTTCTGCCTCCTCAACCTCGTCTCGGTCCTCCACCTGCACCCAAAGCCTGTCTGGTAATGCCACCCGCGTTCTAACTGTGCACAAGGAATCCTGCACACCTCCTTACTATGATGGCAGCAGGGCTCAACGGCATCAGGCGGTCTTTACCTTGAAATGTCTGGGAAATATGAGTCACACAGCTGAGGATTTGTGGTCAGCTGTGGAGACCGAGTTTCATCAATGCTTGTTTCCACTGAACCTGCAGCCAGGGAAGGGCGTGTGCACCAATGCTCCACCGGGGCAATGTGACACACGTGCCTTGCATAACTCACGTCTTAAACCTGGTTGTCCAGACAATTTTTGCACACTATCCGTGCCTAGATGGTCTTAAGCAGAGGGCACGGTCGCTGTGTGCTCACTTCCGCCATTCGCATCAAGCAGCTCAATGCCTTGCATCTCTACAGAAGTCGTTTGGTCTGCCAGTTCACTGGCTGAAATGCGATCTACCGACACGATGGAATTCAACTCTACACATGTTACAGCAACTGTGGCTGCACCGACGAGCCCTGGTGTAATAAGTAATGACGTATAATCTGGGCCTATGAGATCTAGAGATGGGGCAAATCACACAGTTGGAGTGGTCTGAAATGAATGACCTATGCACCATTCTGTACAGCATTGAAATGTCAACAAAGATGTTTAGTGATGATTATGCCATTATCAGCATGACTATTCCCGTCATTTACATGCTGGAGCTCACTTTAAACAGTATTCAGAGTCAGGTGGTGGTACTAGAGGAGGGGGGAGGAAGTACAGGAGGAGTCGTATGCGGAAGGGCTCACAAGATCTCCAAGGTGCAGTTCACAGTTTATGAATGAGGGTCTACATTATGCTTGCTCAGACCCTTCTTTATCTGGGCCTGGATCTGACTCCAAAAGCTTCTGGGCATCAGTGCAGATAATTTCCTCGTCTTGGCTCACAAAAGCTTTGGAGCAGACCTCTGATTCCCAGGCTATAGTATGAGAGAATTGCGATGTATACTCAACCATCTGTCTTACCCCATACTCAGATGGGTGGCTGGAGACTTGGGAGCTGTGCAGAAGCAAGTGGGATTGGGGTGACACCTCTGAGGACTGGTGTATTTGTGATGTAGAAGTTGAGGTGGAGGAGAGCCCACTTGCTGAAGCGCTTGCTATCCAGTCAAGCGCCTGCTCTTTTTGTGGCTCATCGAGAATTGGTATTGATCGTCGTCTGAGTCGTGTCCGTACGAAAGGGATCATATCAGAATCTCCACGGAAAGAAGTAGACATCTTACTTTGGCTGGAAGATTGCCTTTCTTCAGTAGATGTTAATGTAGATTTAGCATCTACCCCACGGACACAAACTTTTTTTCCCTTTCTACCACGCCTACTCCCATTCCCACCAGCAGCAGGCCATTTGCCACTCATTTTGTAGGGGACAAAATTTGCAACTGTACAGTTGTTGGACAACAAAAAGCTGGATGTAAATCAAGCAGAGGTGACTGAACGAACACTGCTACTTGACCCAAAGTGAGACCTGGGCAAGGTGCAGTTAAAAACTAGAAGTAAGTGACTACACAGGCGGTGTAGTTGTTTGTATTAGAAGTGGTCTACACTACTTCTTTTTTAGTGGCACTGCTACTTAACCCAAAGTGAGACCTGGGCAAAGTGCAGTTAAAAATTAGAAGTAAGTGACTACACAGGTGGTATAGTTGTTTGTATTAGAAGTGGCCTACACTGGCTTCTTTTTTAGTGGCACTGCTACTTGACCCAAAGTGAGACCTGGGCAAGGTGCAGGTAAAAATTAGCACCAACTACACAGGCGGTGTAGCTTCTTTCGCAAGTGGGCTTACACCACTGTGTAAGTGACACTGCTACAGTACTAGCCCGAACAAATTGTCTGGACTAGCTGCAGCCAAAAAATGCCTACTAAGGCAGGTGGTGCAGCTTTCTTCACAGCTGTGTTACACTACCTGCCCTAAAGGACTCCCAGAGCTAGATGTGGTCAGATGCTGTGAAAAACGCTTGCACAGCACTGGTGCACTTCTGCCTGGCAAAAACTAATAGGGGCCGCTCTAACCTATCCCTAAAAAGGGCTGAAATTAAAACTAGTCCCTGCTTCTATGAAGTACGCCTGAAAAAGGGCTGCTGACTACTAGTCCCTAGTCCCTAATCACTACTCCTATGAAGCAGCCCTCAAAAGGGCTGATACCTCTAAAATTCCAGTCCCTACTCCCTAAACCTATCTATCTACCTCACTAGATGAATCAGAACACAATTGCTTGATTTCACGCTATATTGCCCACAGCAGCAGCAGTGTCATCTGACACAGAGCTACAGCAATGAGCAAATGGTGGCGATGGGGAAAATGGCTGGGTCTTATAGTGCTAGGACATGTGACTTAGGCTAGGGTCGGGCTAGGGTCACACATAAGCCCTTGGTCATTTTTTGGCTTCATTTTTGTCATTTTTTTTTTCTAAGTCCAAAAACTGACAGAAAAACGGATTGGATGTAATAAACACCCTGTCTGTTTTTTTCTGGACCTCAAAACATTGCTCTGTCCGTTTTTGAGCCAAAAACGTTGCTAGCAACGTTTTTGGCATCAGTTAAAAAAACGCATGCGTTTTTGTAACATTGGGCCCTATGGGAAACGCATGCGTTAACGCATGGCACATATAGGCACCTGCGTTAACGCATGCGTTAACGCATATGCGTTTTTAATGAAAAAATGACTAAGTCCAAAAACGTTCAGGGGTGCAGGTGGCTCACAAAGCACCCTATAAAAAACGGATTGGTGATGAAAATCACTTCAAAAAAACGGACTTCTATGTGTGACCCCAGCCTCACACATAAGCCTTTGGTCCGTTTTTGGCTTCGTTTTTGTCATTTTTTTTTTCTAAGTCCAAAAACTGACAGAAAAACGGATTAGATGTAATAAACACCCTGTCCGCTTTTTTCTGGACCTCAAAACATTGCTCTGTCCGTTTTTGAGCCAAAAACGTTGCTAGCAATGTTTTTGGCATCAGTTAAAAAACGCATGCTTTTTTTAACATGGGGCCCTGTGGGAAACGCATGCGTTAACGCATGGCACATATAGGCACCTGCGTTAACGCATAGTCATTTTTTCATTAAATACGCATAAGTCCAAAAACGTTCAGGGGTGCGGGAGGCTCAAAAAGCACCCTATAAAAAACGGATTGGTGATGAAAATCACTTCCAAAAACGGACTTCTATGTGTGACCCCAGCCTTACACAGCCAATGATGCCTGACCTTGCTTGTGTGCAAAAAATGTACTTTGCTGTGTGTATGTGTGATTGGATGACAGCCTGCACCGCTCCACTGTATCTGCAGTTTGGAGAAAGAAAAATGGAGATCGCTATCATTTCTGCAGCACTGGTACAACCCCTCCCCCTACACATTATTCCCAGAAACTGGATATTAACATTCATTAACATGGTTAGGGTTAGGGTTAAGCTTTTGGTGATCGAAGCGTTATCGAACATAACCACGAACTGCCGAATTTCAAGTTAATTGTTCTAATTCGACGAATGCCTCGAACACCGCCCAAAACAGCTTGAATTTGAGATTGGCGAACAAATCAAATCGAACACCGCTCATCTCTAGTGGGCACCTGGATCTATCTACCAGAGGGGGTAATCAGTGTGGAAGCCGTCTCCTTTCATATACCGTACCTAAACTTAAACCCTTGGGTTGAAACTGGCATCCATACGCTGGGGGATGTGATTTAGGAGGGTTCCCTCACCCCCTTTCTCTCTCTCTGCACCGACAGGCCCAGGTTAAACAATACTTACTTCCAATACCTCCAAATTAAACATTTCCTCTCCTTGACTAATTGTATTCCTTTCCCCTTGGCTCCTACGTGCCCCTCATTTTATCTAAAATTCCTCCTATCTGACTCCCAAACGCTTAAAGGTCTTTCTAATATTTATGGTGATATCAACAACCTCCTCTTCCCATCGAGACCTAGATATATGCGCCACTGGGAGGAGGACCTGTCCTTTCAGTCCTTCGATGAGGATTGGAGGGCTGGTCTAAGAGATGCACAGTGATCATCTAGGTGTATTAACCACCTAGAATGATTGAAAATGATTCACCTTCGCTGGTATTTTCCCCCAGCTTACCTAGCCCGTTTCTGCCCTGACCAGATTTCTCTCTGCTAGAAGCAATGTGGCAGGAAAGGTTCACTTGCTCACATCTGGTGGTCCTGTCCTAAACTGACCCTCTTTCGGCTAGTCATCTCTAACCTACTTAAGATAGTTACGGGCATTGACTTACCCCAAACCGTCCCAACTGGCGATCTTAAATGTGGGTATAGATTTGTTGCCTCATGATTTTATTCCTATTACCTCGAACATTTTCATGGCATCCAGAAGGAGCCTCGTCGCGAAATGGATGTCACATCTCCTACCTACTTTGGGTAGTGTGGTTGATAGACACAATGTTCCAACATAAATATTTTCTTTCGTTAGGCTCTGTAGCTAAAGACAAAATCATGAAAAATTGGTCATGGGGGGCATGGTCTGGAGGCTGATGTCGCCGGCCATATAATCAGGAGCTCTGACATTCACCCTGTATAACGGCAACTCACCGGCAAACAGACAGCCCTGCCTAGCTGCAGGAACGCGCACTCGACCTCTGGACCTGGAGGAATGCCGAGGGCTGCCTCCAAACAAACGTCAGGGAGAGGCAGCAAAGGTAAAGGATTTCTTTTCTGCAGAGCGGCCCCCTGCTGCCTCTCCCAAGATGGCGCCGCCGCCCAGATCCCCTGCAGCATCTGCCTCCTCACATGGATCCCGCTCCTCACGCATCTCCCGCAGCCCAGGGGAGCGCAGAGTGGAGCTGGAGGGGAAGGAAGCCCCGATCACCCAAAGATATCTAAGGGAGTCGCTGGCCAATTTGCGGAGCTCCCTCCAGGAAGACTAGAGGGAGATGATGAGGGAGGTCTGCCTTGAATTAACTTCCCTTGGGGAGCGCACCCATCAGCTTGAAAACAATATGGGGGAGTTTGCCTCTGCCCATAATGAATTTGCCAAGGACTATGGAGCCCTGGAGGGAGGATTAAAACAGGCACAAATAAAGATTTTCACCCTGGAGGATAAACTGAGGAGAGGCAATGTGAGAGTGAGGGGGATCCCTGAGGGGACAGGTCAGGAAGAGCTGGAGACCTCGCTTATGCCCATGCTGCAGCAGATCCTGCCCGAGGAGCCTGTGGGGGACCTAGCTCTTGATAATGCATATAGAATTCCGAAGCCCCCCCCATGTAAACAAAGATCTCCCAAGGGACATATTAGTTTCCTTCCGTGCTCACAAAATGGCGGAAAAAGGGATGAAGGCAATGAGACAGAAGCGTACCTTGGCTGACCCCTTTTACTGGTATATCTATTTTTCTGGATTTATTGGTGGGTACTCTCACAAGAAGAAGGGAGTTTGCCCCCTATTGCAAAATTCTCAGCGAAAAAGGCCTGTTATACAGCTGGGGTTCCCCGGGGTGTGTAAAATTTCGATATAAAGGATCAAATCAGATGTTTCAAAGTAAAAAAATAGGGGGGGAACAAGAGGCGCAATAGTGCCCTATCACTAGTGACACTAATGTATGTGGTGGGTATGAATTCACTCACCTAGCACAGTTGTGAGACCCACAACTGGTGTAAAAGCATTTGGCATTAAATGCAGCTGCTGCAGGACTTCCACCTTCCACATGCACGTGGGAATCATCCAGAAGTTACCTCAGGGGAAATGGTGTATCAGTGTCCGCGCTGCTGAAATCCCAAGAAAACGATCCGGAAACCATATGTAGGCTGCATCAATCATCCATTTATTCCTTTTCCTACGCGTTTCAACACTGTCCTAGTGTCTTCCTCAGGGATATCCCTGAGGAAGACACTAGGACAGTGTTGAAACGCGTAGGAAAAGGAATAAATGGATGATTGATGCAACCTACATATGGTTTCCGGATCGTTTTCTTGGGATTTCAGCAGCGCGGACACTGATACACCATTTCCCCTGAGGTAACTTCTAAATCAGATGTTTAGTTCTCCTAGCCGGCTGGGAAAAGCACTAAAGGACTGGAACCTAACTCAGGGGGGCAGAGGTGTAACTAGGTTTTCTGGCACCCGGGGCAAGGATTTATTTTGGCGCCCCCCCCCCCCCATCACACCCGCCAACGCCAATTTTTATTTGATGCGTAGCTCTATTGAAACGCTCACTTACTAAGTAAAGCTACATTATCGTTTATTACAATGGTTTATTTAACTTAATCAACAATCGCAGACTATATTTGTACATATTATACACTATACATGTATACTTGGCATTTTAACAGAACAATTAGTATAACTAAAATTGAGTGTATTGTATACTTGTGAGGCTGTTTTGTTGCATATTACAAAAAACCTATGTTCTACAACAGCATTGTCTAACATTTGATTTTACGTGCTTTTTTGGCTGCAAAGGATGCTATTATGTCATCATATGAAAGTTTTGAAGCCAACTCATGCTCAATAGAAATAATGCTTAAATTCGTTAGTCTTTGTTGTCCCATGACACTTCGAAGGTGTGTTTTCAATAACTTTAGCTTGCTAAAGCTTCTTTCACTGGAAGCAACAGATACTGGGATAGTGAGAAAGATTTTAAGGGCTGTGGCTATATTAGGGTAGGCATCTTGCAGTCCATGTTTGTATATGTCGATAAGCAAACCTTCGGGTGAGGCACTTTTCATATTTGTATTTAAATTAATTGCGTGATGTTTAAAACTCTCTACTTCAAGGGTTATTTCCTCTTTATTAAGATCTCTCTGGTATATTTCGGCTAATTTGATGGCATGTACCTTCAACTCTTCTGTTGTCAATGAATTAAATTCAGGTCCAGAGAGAAAACCAAATGTATTACTGATCTTGTCCATAGCTGTAAATCGGGTTCTCATCTCAAAAATTATTTTGTCAGTTATCTCTAACAGGGAAATCCTAAATTTGTCTTCCACTGACAACTGAGCACTCTCATCCTCACATTGTTCATCAAACATCTTGGTGATCTTTCGTTTCCTTATCTCTCTGAAGTGTGGATCAATGCCACACCTTTCTGCAATCTGTTTTGCTTCACTGATAGCGTCAGCTGCATTGCTTGTTCTACCTGACTCTAACAGGACCAAGAGACCATGAATATGCTTTGCAGACATATCAATAGTTATGTTTTTAGTTTGTAAAAGTTTGTTAATGCGATCAATGTGACTTAGCACTTTGTACCAAAAACAAGACATAGCTACAAAGTCAAACTTTGTAATATTGTACAACAGAGACGCAGCCTCAACCTTTGTCTCCATGTTTGCAACTGAATTGGCTTTCAGATCGTTTAAAGCATCAATTATTTCCTTTAGATGTAAATAAATTGGTCTTACCGCTTCGACTTTTGCAGACCATCTGGTTTTACTAAGTGACTTGAGGGTAACTGTTACATGCTTCTGTAAAACTTCCCATCTATAAGTGGAGGCAACAAAGAACAAATAAAGACATTGTAGTGTCCCGAAGTAAGTCTCTGCTTGTCGTGACACGCTTGCAGCATTTACACCAACTAGATTTAGGGAATGAGCGGCACAGGGTACAAAATATGCCAGATTATTCTCTTGAAGCAATCGTGCTTGGACCCCTTTATACTTTCCAGCCATATTTGCCCCATTGTCATATGACTGACCCCTACAATTTTTAATATCTAAGCCATCTTTTCTTATTTTTTGTAAAATTATTTCTGACAGTGCAAGCCCAGTTTTGTCACTCACAGTGAAAAAGTCTATGAAGCTTTCAACAACTTCTGGGCCATACTGTGTAATTTTTACATATCTAATAACTTCAGACATTTGTTCCAAATGGCTTATGTCAGGTGTGCAGTCAAACATCACAGAAAAATACTGAGCCTTCATAACATCATTAAGTATGTGTTCCCTTATTTTGCCTGCAATGATGTCTAAAAATTCGTTCTGAATATTAGGTGAGAAATAGCTCACTTGCCCTTTCTTATGACGCTGCAAATGTTCACGCAGAGGGGCGTTATAATGCGAAACAAGTTCAATAGCATTTAGAAACTTTCCACTTTTAGGGTCTGCAAAATCAAGACCTTGCTGTGAGCCTCGCAATGCACTTCCTTGTCTGGCTAAATGCATGATTACATCAACAATTACGTGAAGAACTTCCTTCCATTTCTTTTCTTCCATCACTATCTGGTCTTGAAGTTCCTTGTCAATGCCACCCTTCCCTAACGAGGACTCAAGTGTTTTCCATGAACAGAAACACATTTTATGATGTAATGCATTTTCATGTTCATGAATTTTTCGCGCTTATTTTTTTCCAATTTGTTAAACCTTGCTCTTTTGACAAAACTGAGAGTCTTTGTTCAGAATTAGCAAACATTCTGCATGGTATGCAGTATACAGCATTTTTTAACTGGCTATATTCTAGCCAAGACCTTCTTACTTTCTGTCCATTTGGCAGCTGTTTAAAAAACCAATCTATTGTGAGTTTTCTACCATCTCTTAAACTATTACTGACATCGGGTTCATACATTGTGTTTGTCCTCATGTTGATGATAAAGCACCTTAGTGCATCAGTAAAGTTGACTGGCCATGTTCCGGGGTCATAGCAGTCAATGTCAATATTTGACTCACCACGAGAAGTCGATGAAATATTGTTTAGCTCCTCTTCTACAGAATGTGTTGTGCTGCTACAACATTGCAGGGTGTCTAACTTCAAAAAGGGATCTTCAGTGGGTTCATCTGTAGTGGCTTCTGCGGTCTGTGTAGTTTCGTCCTCCACCACCACAGTATTACTTTCTTCACTTTCTTGGTCGGAATTCCGAATAACACTGACATCTCCGCTGCTTTCATCTAAAATAAAGCAAACATAGATAAACGAACAGTTTCAATTCAGAAAAGTTTCATTATGATAAATTAAAAAAAAAAAGACATGTAATAAAAATAGTTATTTATATACACATACCTTTCATATCTTCCTGTGCTTTATTCAACCATGACGACAATGAAGATGAAAATTGTCGGTCTTGTTTTTCTTTCACCTTTGCTCTTTTTCGGAACTCTGCCCCTGATGGTTTTTTAGACATCACTATTGGCAGTAGAACAAATGTTTCCCCTGTCCTGTAAACAAAACGCATCAATGTTTGGTTTCATACAGTGTGTATGATGTGTGCGTGTGTGTATGTATATATGTATTTCAAGAATGATATGAAGCAACGATGATTGTGAATCAATTTCTCCTGCTCTTGTGCAAATGGAACAGGTAACAGTTATAAATGATAGGAAATTAGCAAGACATCCCCTATAATGGTAGCGTTACACGGGGGGCAACAATCCCCGGCGATGTGCGGCCGATCACGTGCGGGCGCACATCGCTGGTGACATGTCACATGACACGTGGACATGTGATTGTCGCCGGCAATGTTCCCTGGAGGATCGCCTCTGAGCTGCCTGTAGTTCAGAGGCGATCCTCCAGGCGAGGCAGGGTATACTTTGTATAGCTCCCATCGCCTGTGAGATCGCGGCAATAGCTTGAAATCACCCATCCCAGTTTGCCAGATTTCCCAACAAGTTGGGAAATCTGTGAACTGAGAAACACTGAATTATCGCCGAACGATCGCCCTGTTACACGTGGCGACGCACAGGCGATGTCGTCTGAACCGAACAGGGCAATCACGGCGATAAATCCGGTGATGTCGTCCCGTGTAACGCCCTCATCAAAGTTGCGGTTCTGCAGGTGGTGACCACAGACTATTTCCGGAGCCCTGATGGCCCTGGAGAAGGGGGGACACAAAGCAGTGAAAAACATAATACACAGAGCACAGCTGTATATAGAGGACAGACTGCACAAACAGAGCACAGCTGTATATAGATGACTGTCATCTATATATAGCTGTGCTGTGTGTGCAGCCTATGCGTGCTTTATATACAGCAGTGCTCTGTGTGTGCAGTCAGTCCTCTAGATATCTATTTATATACACCTTATATATACAGTGTGTCTCTCATATATACAGTATATACACCTCATAGTGTGTGCCTAATATATATACAGTATATATACACCCCATAGTGTGTGCCTGCCTGGTGTATACATATACTGTATACACCTAATAGTGTGTGCCTTCCTGATGATGTATACATATATATACCGTATATACTCGTGTTTAAGCTGACCCGTGTATAAGCCGACCCCCCTACTTTTGCCCCCAAAACCTGGGAAAACCTATTGACTCATGTATAAGCCGAGGGTGGACACCAGCAAAGGTATACAGCCCCCAGCAGTGTGGTATACAGCAGCCTCCCCAGTGGTATATACAGACCCCAGCAGTATTACAGCAGCCTCCCCAGTGGAATATACAGACCACAGTGGTAATACAGCAGCCCCAGTGGTAATACAGCAGCCCCAGTGGTAATACAGCAGCCCCAGGGGTAATACAGCAGCCCCAGGGGTTATACAGCAGCCCCAGGGGTTATACAGCAGCCCCAGGGGTTATACAGCAGCCCCAAGGGTTATACAGCAGCCCCAGGGGTTATACAGCAGCGCAGCCCCAGGGGTATACAGGCCACAAATGCTGGCACTCGCCCCCCATGTGTGGTAAGGGCCCCCCTGCTGCTTAACTTACCATCCCTGGTCTTCTGTACTGCACCGCCACCGTGACGGTCTTCTGTGCTCCGTCCTCCATGCTCCCGTCCGGCTGCATCCGGGATCCCTGGCCGTCGCAGTTACGATGACGTCATCGTGCGACGGCCGGGGATCTCGGATGCAGCCAGACGGGACTCGGAGCATGGAGGACGGAGCACAGAAGACCGGTGGTGCAGAAGACCGGGGATGGTAAGTTAAGCTGCGGGGGGGCCCTTACCACACAGGGGGGGCGAGTGCCAGCATTTGGGGGCCCATTACCGTATTGACTCGTGTATAAGCCGAGGGGGGAACTTTTCAGCCCAATCTTTGGGCTGAAAAACTCGGCTTATACACGAGTATTATATATGGTACCTCTCAGGTATACAGGCACTGCTGTATATAGAGCACGCACAGGCTGCACACACAGCACAGCTGTATATAGATGACAGTCATCTATATACAGCTGTGCTCTGTGTATTATGTGTTTCACTGCCTGGTGATGTATACATATATACACCTCATAGTGTGCCTGCCTGATGATGCATACATATATATACCTCAGGTATATATATGTATACATGAGGCAGGGCAGGCACACTATGAGGTGTATATATGTATACATCACCAGGCAGGCAGGCACACACTATGAGGTATAATTAATATTATACCTCTTAGTGTGTGCCTGCACCTGCCCTGATGTAGATAACATATATAATATAGACACCTCATAACTCCCATAACTGGCAACCACCAGTCCACCCTCCCCCCATAACCCCCCCCCCTCCCGCCTCTTTAGTGTTACTTTTTGTTTTTACTTTATTAGGAGTGTTGGCTCGTGCTAGGAGGACGGACCAGGACCCGGAAGACTCAATTTGAGTCAGGAGTCGGGACTCAGGAGTCGGAGACAGGCCACAGCGGTGAGCAGCTCCTAACCGTCGGCTCCTCTGCTCTGCTTCCCTCCGTGACTCCGTCTATGCGGCGCGCCGGGTGACGTCACGTCAGCCACAGCGCGACGTGCGCCCGCACGACGTGCGCGCGACGTGCCCGGGGGGGGGGGGTTTGAGGTGTCAACTGCTGCCAGGGGGCGGGGCGGACCAAGCAGAGCAGCAGGATGGAATGGTTGTATTATGCAGCACGCAGCTCCGCGGCCACCCGTGGCCGGCGTGCACAATATGCTGCGAGCTGCTGCCTGCGAGGTGATTAGTTCTGGCGGCGGCGCTGCGCCCCCCACTGGCTGGCGCCCGGGGCTGAAGGTCCGGCTGCACCCCCCTAGATACGCCCCTGTATACGGTATATATATGTATACATCATCAGGCAGGCACACACTATTAGGTGTATACAGTATATGTATACACCAGGCAGGCACACACTATGGGGTGTATATATACTGTATATATATTAGGCACACACTATGAGGTGTATATACTGTATATATGAGAGACACACTGTATATATAAGGTGTATATAAATAGATATCTAGAGGACTGACTGCACACACAGAGCACTGCTGTATATAAAGCACGCATAGGCTGCACACACAGCACAGCTATATATAGATGACAGTCATCTATATACAGCTGTGCTCTGTTTGTGCAGTCTGTCCTCTATATACAGCTGTGCTCTGTGTATTATGTTTTTCACTGCTTTGTGTCCCCCCTTCTCCAGGGCCATCAGGGCTCCGGAAATAGTCTGTGGTCACCACCTGCAGAACCGCAACTTTGATGAGGGCGTTACACGGGACGACATCACCGGATTTATCGCCGTGATTGCCCTGTTCGGTTCAGACGACATCGCCTGTGCGTCGCCACGTGTAACAGGGCGATCGTTCGGCGATAATTCAGTGTTTCTCAGTTCACAGATTTCCCAACTTGTTGGGAAATCTGGCAAACTGGGATGGGTGATTTCAAGCTATTGCCGCGATCTCACAGGCGATGGGAGCTATACAAAGTATACCCTGCCTCGCCTGGAGGATCGCCTCTGAACTACAGGCAGCTCAGAGGCGATCCTCCAGGGAACATTGCCGGCGACAATCACATGTCCACGTGTCATGTGACATGTCACCAGCGATGTGCGCCCGCACGTGATCGGCCGCACATCGCCGGGGATTGTTGCCCCCCCTGTAACGCTACCATTATAGGGGATGTCTTGCTAATTTCCTATCATTTATAACTGTTACCTGTTCCATTTGCACAAGAGCAGGAGAAATTGATTCACAATCATCGTTGCTTCATATCATTCTTGAAATACATATATACATACACACACGCACACATCATACACACTGTATGAAACCAAACATTGATGCGTTTTGTTTACAGGACAGGGGAAACATTTGTTCTACTGCCAATAGTGATGTCTAAAAAACCATCAGGGGCAGAGTTCCGAAAAAGAGCAAAGGTGAAAGAAAAACAAGACCGACAATTTTCATCTTCATTGTCGTCATGGTTGAATAAAGCACAGGAAGATATGAAAGGTATGTGTATATAAATAACTATTTTTATTACATGTCTTTTTTTTTTTAATTTATCATAATGAAACTTTTCTGAATTGAAACTGTTCGTTTATCTATGTTTGCTTTATTTTAGATGAAAGCAGCGGAGATGTCAGTGTTATTCGGAATTCCGACCAAGAAAGTGAAGAAAGTAATACTGTGGTGGTGGAGGACGAAACTACACAGACCGCAGAAGCCACTACAGATGAACCCACTGAAGATCCCTTTTTGAAGTTAGACACCCTGCAATGTTGTAGCAGCACAACACATTCTGTAGAAGAGGAGCTAAACAATATTTCATCGACTTCTCGTGGTGAGTCAAATATTGACATTGACTGCTATGACCCCGGAACATGGCCAGTCAACTTTACTGATGCACTAAGGTGCTTTATCATCAACATGAGGACAAACACAATGTATGAACCCGATGTCAGTAATAGTTTAAGAGATGGTAGAAAACTCACAATAGATTGGTTTTTTAAACAGCTGCCAAATGGACAGAAAGTAAGAAGGTCTTGGCTAGAATATAGCCAGTTAAAAATGCTGTATACTGCATACCATGCAGAATGTTTGCTAATTCTGAACAAAGACTCTCAGTTTTGTCAAAAGAGCAAGGTTTAACAAATTGGAAAAAAATAAGCGCGAAAATTCATGAACATGAAAATGCATTACATCATAAAATGTGTTTCTGTTCATGGAAAACACTTGAGTCCTCGTTAGGGAAGGGTGGCATTGACAAGGAACTTCAAGACCAGATAGTGATGGAAGAAAAGAAATGGAAGGAAGTTCTTCACGTAATTGTTGATGTAATCATGCATTTAGCCAGACAAGGAAGTGCATTGCGAGGCTCACAGCAAGGTCTTGATTTTGCAGACCCTAAAAGTGGAAAGTTTCTAAATGCTATTGAACTTGTTTCGCATTATAACGCCCCTCTGCGTGAACATTTGCAGCGTCATAAGAAAGGGCAAGTGAGCTATTTCTCACCTAATATTCAGAACGAATTTTTAGACATCATTGCAGGCAAAATAAGGGAACACATACTTAATGATGTTATGAAGGCTCAGTATTTTTCTGTGATGTTTGACTGCACACCTGACATAAGCCATTTGGAACAAATGTCTGAAGTTATTAGATATGTAAAAATTACACAGTATGGCCCAGAAGTTGTTGAAAGCTTCATAGACTTTTTCACTGTGAGTGACAAAACTGGGCTTGCACTGTCAGAAATAATTTTACAAAAAATAAGAAAAGATGGCTTAGATATTAAAAATTGTAGGGGTCAGTCATATGACAATGGGGCAAATATGGCTGGAAAGTATAAAGGGGTCCAAGCACGATTGCTTCAAGAGAATAATCTGGCATATTTTGTACCCTGTGCCGCTCATTCCCTAAATCTAGTTGGTGTAAATGCTGCAAGCGTGTCACGACAAGCAGAGACTTACTTCGGGACACTACAATGTCTTTATTTGTTCTTTGTTGCCTCCACTTATAGATGGGAAGTTTTACAGAAGCATGTAACAGTTACCCTCAAGTCACTTAGTAAAACCAGATGGTCTGCAAAAGTCGAAGCGGTAAGACCAATTTATTTACATCTAAAGGAAATAATTGATGCTTTAAACGATCTGAAAGCCAATTCAGTTGCAAACATGGAGACAAAGGTTGAGGCTGCGTCTCTGTTGTACAATATTACAAAGTTTGACTTTGTAGCTATGTCTTGTTTTTGGTACAAAGTGCTAAGTCACATTGATCGCATTAACAAACTTTTACAAACTAAAAACATAACTATTGATATGTCTGCAAAGCATATTCATGGTCTCTTGGTCCTGTTAGAGTCAGGTAGAACAAGCAATGCAGCTGACGCTATCAGTGAAGCAAAACAGATTGCAGAAAGGTGTGGCATTGATCCACACTTCAGAGAGATAAGGAAACGAAAGATCACCAAGATGTTTGATGAACAATGTGAGGATGAGAGTGCTCAGTTGTCAGTGGAAGACAAATTTAGGATTTCCCTGTTAGAGATAACTGACAAAATAATTTTTGAGATGAGAACCCGATTTACAGCTATGGACAAGATCAGTAATACATTTGGTTTTCTCTCTGGACCTGAATTTAATTCATTGACAACAGAAGAGTTGAAGGTACATGCCATCAAATTAGCCGAAATATACCAGAGAGATCTTAATAAAGAGGAAATAACCCTTGAAGTAGAGAGTTTTAAACATCACGCAATTAATTTAAATACAAATATGAAAAGTGCCTCACCCGAAGGTTTGCTTATCGACATATACAAACATGGACTGCAAGATGCCTACCCTAATATAGCCACAGCCCTTAAAATCTTTCTCACTATCCCAGTATCTGTTGCTTCCAGTGAAAGAAGCTTTAGCAAGCTAAAGTTATTGAAAACACACCTTCGAAGTGTCATGGGACAACAAAGACTAACGAATTTAAGCATTATTTCTATTGAGCATGAGTTGGCTTCAAAACTTTCATATGATGACATAATAGCATCCTTTGCAGCCAAAAAAGCACGTAAAATCAAATGTTAGACAATGCTGTTGTAGAACATAGGTTTTTTGTAATATGCAACAAAACAGCCTCACAAGTATACAATACACTCAATTTTAGTTATACTAATTGTTCTGTTAAAATGCCAAGTATACATGTATAGTGTATAATATGTACAAATATAGTCTGCGATTGTTGATTAAGTTAAATAAACCATTGTAATAAACGATAATGTAGCTTTACTTAGTAAGTGAGCGTTTCAATAGAGCTACGCATCAAATAAAAATTGGCGTTGGCGGGTGTGATGGGGGGGGGGGCGCCAAAATAAATCCTTGCCCCGGGTGCCAGAAAACCTAGTTACACCTCTGACCGTATATACTCGTGTTTAAGCTGACCCGTGTATAAGCCGACCCCCCTACTTTTGCCCCCAAAACCTGGGAAAACCTATTGACTCATGTATAAGCCGAGGGTGGACACCAGCAAAGGTATACAGCCCCCAGCAGTGTGGTATACAGCAGCCTCCCCAGTGGTATATACAGACCCCAGCAGTATTACAGCAGCCTCCCCAGTGGAATATACAGACCACAGTGGTAATACAGCAGCCCCAGTGGTAATACAGCAGCCCCAGTGGTAATACAGCAGCCCCAGGGGTAATACAGCAGCCCCAGGGGTTATACAGCAGCCCCAGGGGTTATACAGCAGCCCCAGGGGTTATACAGCAGCCCCAAGGGTTATACAGCAGCCCCAGGGGTTATACAGCAGCGCAGCCCCAGGGGTATACAGGCCCACAAATGCTGGCACTCGCCCCCCATGTGTGGTAAGGGCCCCCCTGCTGCTTAACTTACCATCCCTGGTCTTCTGTACTGCACCGCCACCGTGACGGTCTTCTGTGCTCCGTCCTCCATGCTCCCGTCCGGCTGCATCCGGGATCCCTGGCCGTCGCAGTTACGATGACGTCATCGTGCGACGGCCGGGGATCTCGGATGCAGCCGGACGGGACTCGGAGCATGGAGGACGGAGCACAGAAGACCGGTGGTGCAGAAGACCGGGGATGGTAAGTTAAGCTGCGGGGGGGCCCTTACCACACAGGGGGGGCGAGTGCCAGCATTTGGGGGCCCATTACCGTATTGACTCGTGTATAAGCCGAGGGGGGAACTTTTCAGCCCAATCTTTGGGCTGAAAAACTCGGCTTATACACGAGTATTATATATGGTACCTCTCAGGTATACAGGCACTGCTGTATATAGAGCACGCACAGGCTGCACACACAGCACAGCTGTATATAGATGACAGTCATCTATATACAGCTGTGCTCTGTGTATTATGTGTTTCACTGCCTGGTGATGTATACATATATACACCTCATAGTGTGCCTGCCTGATGATGCATACATATATATACCTCAGGTATATATATGTATACATGAGGCAGGGCAGGCACACTATGAGGTGTATATATGTATACATCACCAGGCAGGCAGGCACACACTATGAGGTATAATTAATATTATACCTCTTAGTGTGTGCCTGCACCTGCCCTGATGTAGATAACATATATAATATAGACACCTCATAACTCCCATAACTGGCAACCACCAGTCCACCCTCCCCCCATAACCCCCCCCCCTCCCGCCTCTTTAGTGTTACTTTTTGTTTTTACTTTATTAGGAGTGTTGGCTCGTGCTAGGAGGACGGACCAGGACCCGGAAGACTCAATTTGAGTCAGGAGTCGGGACTCAGGAGTCGGAGACAGGCCACAGCGGTGAGCAGCTCCTAACCGTCGGCTCCTCTGCTCTGCTTCCCTCCGTGACTCCGTCTATGCGCGCGCGCGGGTGACGTCACGTCAGCCACAGCGCGACGTGCGCCCGCACGACGTGCGCGCGACGTGCCCGGGGGGGGGGGGGTTTGAGGTGTCAACTGCTGCCAGGGGGCGGGGCGGACCAAGCAGAGCAGCAGGATGGAATGGTTGTATTATGCAGCACGCAGCTCCGCGGCCACCCGTGGCCGGCGTGCACAATATGCTGCGAGCTGCTGCCTGCGAGGTGATTAGTTCTGGCGGCGGCGCTGCGCCCCCCACTGGCTGGCGCCCGGGGCTGAAGGTCCGGCTGCACCCCCCTAGATACGCCCCTGCAGGGGGGCGCCAAGTCCCCTGCTTAAGGAGGCCGGCATAGCACCTCAGGCCGACACGCTCTCTTCCGGTTGGGAGAAAGCAGGCTGACTGTTCAGAAGTACAGCGGGGTGAATGTGGAACCTGGTAGACTCTGAGGACTGGATAACTATCCTCCGGCTTGCTGGATATGCAACCTGAGAGGAAGGACTGTGTTTGAGGTCCTCACCCCTGAACTGGGCATCTGCCCGCCTTCAAGTTTACATATATGGCCTTGCTCGTTGTGTTTGATTTTGTTTGTTTTAATTTTTGCTGTTCCTTTTTATGTTTCTCCTTTTTTATTTTTATTCTATTTCTTTTTTTGTGCTATACCTTGCCGGGATGTACTGCGGTTACAATGTTGGGGAAATTGTTTCTTAAATGATGAGCATCAAGATTACCTCACTTAATGTCAGGGGGCTTAACTCCCCTGCTAAAATATCTTTCCTGTGGAGGGAGGCTCGTAATTGCAGGGCGGACATACTCTGTCTCCAGGAAACCCACTTGTTAACCTCCCTGGCGGTATGATTATGTCAGGAATTTTGTACTAAAAGCGGTACCATTTTTTTAGTAAAAAATTTCTTTAATGGGCAGAAATTTTATACTTTTTTATTATGGGCCAAAATTTTATATTTTTTTATTTCCCGCCCAGTTCCGCCTCCAATGAGCCGCTGCCCAACTGGGTAGGGGCCACTCAAGCATCAGTAGGGGGCCCCCGTGACCCTGTGACAGAGGAGAGGAGGGTAACTGAGGGAAGCATCCTGCTTCCATTGGGTGTTCCCGCCCCTCCTCTCGTCTGCAGCCCAGGCTCTAACCCTAACCCTAGCCCTAACCTTAACCCTAACCCTACCCTAACCTTAACCTTAACCCTAGCCCTAACCCTAACCCTAGCCCTAACCCTAACCCTACCCCTGACCCTAGCCCTAACCATAACCCTACCCCTAGCACTAGCCCAAACCCTAGCACTAACCCTAGCCCTAACCCTAGCCCTAACCCTAACCCAAACCCTACCCCTAGCCCTAACCCTGGCCCTAACCCTAGCCCTAATCATAAACCTAGCCTTAGCCCTAACCCAAGCCCTAACCCTACCCCTAAACCTAGCCCTAACCGTACCCCAGACCCTAGCCCTAACCCTAACCCTAGCCCTAGCAATGGTCCTAACCCTAACCCTAGCACTAACCCTAACACTAGCCCTAGCCCTAACCTTAGCACTAACCCTACCCCTAACCTTACCCCTAACCCTAGCCCTAACCCTAGCCCTAACCCTAACCCTAGCCCTAACCCTAGCCCTAACCCTAGCCCTAACCCTAGCCCTAACCCTATTCCTACCCCTGACCCTAGCCCTAACCCTACCCTGACCTTAGGCCTAACCCTAACCCTAGCACTAGCCCTAACCATAGCACAAACCCTAACCCTAGCCCCAGCCCTAACTCGTGCCCTAACCTTAACCCTACCCCTAACCCTAGCCCTAATACTAACCCTAACCCTAGCCCTAACCTTAACCCTAACTCTAGCCTAACTGCTGATGGCATGAACAACACCACTGCCCCGCCCCTCGGTTTGCGACTGCAATGGCCGCGACCGCACTGCCAATAGCACCCCCAGCTCATACTTTCCCCACGGGACCGCGAACGCACTGTCGATAGCACCCCCTTTCCCCCGGAGCCGCGACCGCACTATCGATAGCACCCCAAAAGAGCCACGACCGCTCTATCTATAGCACCCCACCTCCGGAGCCGCGACCGCACTATCGATAGAAACACCCCCACACCCTCTGGTCCTCAAGGTGAGCGGCGGAACTGCCAGCGGGTAAACCCGAGTGTGACTCGGGATTACCGCTTCTGACAGTGAAAGTTAACCCCGAGTCACACTCAGGAATACCGCTAGGAAGGTTAATGACCAGCGGTAATAGCATGAGAACAACTGTGGAAAGTTACAGCCAAACCCAGTATAGTAACAGCGCTTCAAATCGCAGTGACTTTGAGCGCACCTTTCACCAGTCGGATGAAGCAGAAAGGCAGCGACGCCGAGCTGAGTGGTGGGCCCGTGAACAAGAGAACTTGCAAATCAGAGCAGAGGCCTGTCACCAATCACTAATAGCCCCGGAACACCGTAAACGAGGAGTAGTAACCACTTTCAACCAGGACAACGGTTGGGGATTCACCAGAGAGGAGGGATTGAACGAAGAAGTTTTTATTGCGCGCCGGGATGTTGAATCACATCTGCCCAAAGGACACCCGGATCTTGATTTATACAGACAGGACCTGATTTCCTACGAAAGACACGCAGGACCCAGAGGCTGGTACGCTTTGAGAGTCCGTAAGTGTGAACTGTAAACTGTAAACTTGCAGCTTAATGTAAATAATATACATTAGATTGCTTTTTCCACTAGAATGCTCATAGACTTTCATGAGGACATTTGATTTTCACCCATTTATTGCGTGTTGTGATATTGTGTGCAGCGGCCCAGTGGTAACCTGGACATTGGAAAAGACAGTGATAGTAACCACTGGGTCCACAATAGTTAATCCGGTTCCGTTGAACTGGCAACTGTTTATTTATATGTGCAACGTTTAAAAACATTGTACCTCCCGGACAGGAAGAATACAAGAATACTTGTAATTATTAAAAGTGTTGTATTGTTGTTATGCATAACAAAAAATGTCACTCTGTACCGGGTAGGGTAGACTGGACACTTGGGGACAAGTGTAATTTCCCAAGGGGGAGTGTGGCGCCCCACTAAGAGTACGTCACAAAAGGGTACTGCACCCCTGATTGAAGGTGCCATATGCTTTGTTTTGGTAATGAGTAGAATAAGCCTGAAGCTCCAGCACCACATGCAAACACTTAGTGTTAGAGGACCAATTAGATACCCGTTGCCTGGGTAACTGGTCCTGGTGGGATGAGAGAGTAGGTTATAAAGCAGTGGGGAAAGCAGAACAGAGTTAGTTCAGAAGAGACAGTCAGAAGGAAGCTGCAAAAGGTCAGTGCAGCAGATGAAGCAGAGTGGAGAGCTACAGAACAGCAGAGAGAAGCTAACGGGGAAGGCACCTCAACCTCAGAGTACTGGCTCCAAAGTGGTCCAGCCGGCTACATCCCTGAACCACAAACCCGGAGTGCTCGATGACTTTATAGGAGCATGACCCAACCGCCCTACACCAAGCACGGTCCTCACCAGAAGCGCTAAACTGTGGTGGGTTCTCATTGGAGAGAAAAGGGGATCTCATATATCTTGATGGGCCTGGTCTAACAAGCAGGATCCGTGCAGGGCAGCAGAGAAAGGGACAGTGAGCGTAATAGAGAGGGAATACCAGTGGAGCTTCAGAGGGACACTGCTCATTGCCAGAACCACCCGGTCCACTACCCTGCAACAAGAACTGCATTACCCTGTAACCCGGCAGAATTACCAGAGTAAAATACCCGTTCAGAGTGAGCAACATGTCAGTGATTTCTTTCTTGAACTGTGATTTACCTGCCTTGCTCCACAGTGACTGTGCTGCCATACTCCACCATACATTACTACTGCCAACACCCCGGGGACCCCGCTCCTCCTGTAGAGAGCTACTCCATCTTGCTGCCGCCCATCACCCGGAGGTTCCAGCAGCGCCGGTGCCATCACCGGGACCTACAGGTGGCGTCACGAACTTCATCTTTTATTTATCTTTTATTTTCCCTTTTTCATTGACCTCCAGGGCCACAGCCTCAGGCACCGCCACCCGTGACCTTCAGACTGCACCTGAGATCTGAGTTCCCTGGCCTGGGTGAGTCACCTGTTATTACAAATCCTTCCCCTCGATCCTCCTTTCTCACTTTCTTAATATGTGTAATGCAGTACAAAAAGGTGACGAGATATTCAGGCAAATGCTGGTGGCAAGGATCTCGCTCATATAGGCAAGATTTAGGCAAAGATTTAGAGCAATGTGGCAGTTACAGGCTGATTTTAATGCTCAACACAGATTTAAAATTGTATGCTAGAATGCTTGCCAACAGAGTTTCAGATCTCTTGCTGACACTTATATTTAACAACTAGACGGGGTTTGTTATGGGGAGAGAGGGGAAGGACAGTGCACACAAGATTCTATACCTAATGCAATACACTAAAGTCCATAACTTTCTGCTGGCGTTGCTCGGGACAGATTCCGAAAAGGCATTCGACAGGGTGGACTGGACATTCGTCAAGGAGAAAATAGCTGAATTCGGCTTACCCTCCCAGATAATAACTGCTACTATGGGAATGTACATGGTCCCCCGGTGAGGATCAGGCTCAACAACTCTCTATCGGATTTATTCCAGATACATATCGTTATGCAGCAGGGCTGCCCACTGTCGCCCTCTTATTTGTTTTAGCAATGGAGGCCCTCCTGCCTGCTACACAGAGAGACCCGGAGATTGAAGTGGTTTGCTTAGGCGAAACACATTATAAAATGGCTACGTATGCAGATTATCTCCTGTTCTTGCTGATGTGGCCTGCTAGAAGCATCCCTGCATTGCTGAACTTCATAGACAGGTATGGCAGCCTGTCCAATTTTAAAATTAACGCGACTAAATTGGAAGCATTGGGCTTGATACTCCAGAAGGGGGCCATTGACGTTTACAGATCTAAATTCCCCTTTATCTGGCCGGATAGGTACATATCCTATCTAGGAATTACAGTAAAATAAGCAAATCTGACAGAGACCTTTTTGCCTTAAAGGGATTCTGTCACCTCCAAGTGCGCAATGCGGTGCTTGAAGTCGGATGAGCGGCGTGGGTGTACTGACGTCACCTGAACCGGAAATTCGTTTTGTATCATTACATGCCCAGCCAGCAACGTGGAAAGCAGCCAGGGCCTGCCTACAATATGAATAAAAGATCACACCCATTAGGGCGTGATCTTATGATGACCAAGGCAGCAAACAAACACGCCCTGAGGGCTAACGAAAATAGTCCCTACTCTTTATAATGGATAATAAGTAAGTATAAAAACGTTTTTATGTACTTTTACAGAAAGCATTTAGCAGACTAAAGGAGTGTGAGAATGGGCATAGGATGACGCAGGGACATGTTTTTGGAGCTTAGGTGGCTTTTTGGAGGTTACAGGATTATTAAACCCATGTTAGAAACTGCAAATGCCTGTATCCATACATGGAGAGATTTATTTCTCTCTTGGATAGGTAGAATGAATCTTCTAAAAAGTTTAATTTTACCCAAATTCTTATACTTATTCAATATACTCCCCATCCATGTCCCTGCCTCCTTCCTCGCGAAAGTCCACTCCCTTTTTTTTCAGTACATTTGGCTTAAATGTAAATCGGGCATAAACTCTAAGACTCTAACACTCCCCAAAGAGTTGAGGGGCATGGGTGCCTCAGACATAGACGAATATTATCAAGCTGCCCAACTTACTAGAACTATATACTGGCTCAAGGACTCAGAGGAAAACAATAGGTAAAGATTGAACAACAATTAGCTAACTCCCCCCCGTCTGCTCTCTCCTACTTATCCCACACTCCACCAGACCAACACCGATCTACTTAAACATACATACCTCATCCCCAATATATCTGATCTAATTAACTCACCCCTTCACAATTAGGAAGGGTGATGATTGACCAACTACTCTGAGGGCTCTCTTCTCCCACTACGAGAACTACGCAAGTGCCCTTGTTTGACTAGTCTCTCATTCCTGCACTACTGGACGTTGACAACACTTTTATGCCCACTGACCCCGCACCTCAATCTAAACAGACCCCTCACCACATATAAAACCCTATGCACCTCGACAACTCCACCAAAAAAGGCTTTTTCTATAATATACCAAACATTAGTCACAACTGACACTGCAAAGAAATGAGCCTATATCATGAAGTGGGAAAAGGACCTAGACACCTCATTTATAGATATCCAAATAAAACATACAGTAGATCCCATGGACCATCACCATGTGTGCGTATTCAAGGAAATTCTTTCAAACTAATTACATAGTGGTATGCAACCCCCACCCAGATCCGCAGGTGGCGCTGATACGCAGAGGATTAGTGCTGGAGATGCTCAGAAGGCAAAGAAGATTACCTACATATATGGTGGTCCTGCCCCAGCCTACGGCCTTTTTGGAAGGCAATCACAAATGTCATTGAGGAGGTTGTAGGTAAAAAGGTCTCCCTCTCACCAGAGATACCCTTCCTAAACCTCCAACTGTGGCCAGACAACAAACCTCAAAACTAGCAAATAATATTCTTGCGGTAGGGAAATCCCTAATCGCTGTGTGCTGGAGAACCTCAGTTATACCTACCACTCCACAACTATATCGTAAGATAGAGCTACTTTACAGCACTGCAGAACTGTCGGCGACGATGTCGCACAATACAAGTACATTTCAAGAAATCTGGTTGCCCTGGTTCCGATATAGGTCGCACCCAAATTACTACAAACAAATTGCATCTTAACTTGATAATAGAAATTCCACCCAAGGTTCCCTACACTCCCACCCCCTCCTTCTATCCCATTCCTATTCTTCCTCTGCATTCCCTTTTTCCCTTTATCTTTCTGAGCTACCTTACGGCACCTACAGGCTATATTTAATCACAGTCAAGTCAAGCCAAATGAAGATGAAGCTGCTGACTTTATGGGACATTAAATACATATGATCACTTCCATCTTGCTCAGCCATCCTCAAATTTACCTCACCCCATAATCTGGATGGTATGTGAGCTCCATCAACCTTCAAAGCAAATCGGGGGTGCGTGTTAAGCCGCCACAAGAGGTACTACACTTCTGCGGTTAGCAAGTGTAGTGCCCCAGTTCTTCAGGTGTTGGGATGGTAAGGTTGAGTCACAACACAACACACACACACAGTGACAGGCTCCTGGGACAAAGGGTGGACACTGAGGGAGGACCCAGGCCATAAAAGGGGGACGGGACATTGTAAGTTCAGTTCAGTTCAGTAGTAGGAGGTGGAGGAGTAACATCAACTGACGAAGGAGTGGTAGTCGGGAGTGCAAAGGTGGTGTGGTGCCGACTCCCGTGGGTTGGAGCAATGCCATCCCACTCGCCCACGGGAGGGAAAGCCTGACTGATGGAGAGAAGAGCCCTAAGGGAGTGGATGAGGCATCGACCCTCGTATACCTGAATCTGATGAGACAGAGGGGTTGGTGGAGGACACAGGGACTGGCCCGGCAGATGTTGCGGAAGCTTCAAGCCCGAGCCGAAACTGGAGGCCTCAGACTTCTAATGGGAGCTGTGGCTGAACACCCAACACATCTTGGGGAAGGTGGCTGAACTAGGGAGCAGTGCCCGGGAGGGATCCTAATGGTGTCCGGGACACAAAGAAGCACCCGTGGCTACTGGTGCCTGAGCTCTGTGTAGCGGAGGGCATTAAGAGCCTGGGGGGCAGAGTGACGACCCACTCGCCTCAGATGAAAGTTACCCCTTATAACACCAAGAGAAGAGACCCACCAGAGACTGTAACACATAGAAGGGAGAGTAAGAGCACCAACCGTGGCTTGACTGTACCAATCTGGCTCTGGAGAAAGAGTAAAATACCAGAGACTGGCAGAAAGACCAACTGCCAAGGCATGAGCCAGGGAAACCACTCCACTGCCCTTGGGGACTTCGTTCCATCTGCGGGGAGTGGGACCATCTAAGCTGCCGGTCATCATCCCCAGAGGTTCTGTAGCAGCAGTGGCCGCCCTGGCAGGTAGCATCACGAATACCCCTTATTCCCTCAGACTTTCCCTAACATCATTCCCTTTATTAAAATGACACTGCCAGGGTCACGGGACCAGGTCTCTTCCCCTGTCTGTCCATGTGGAAAGAACCGAGAAGTGAAGATGTGAGAACAAATAGTAACTGCCCGGTACTCAGTCTTGCCCAGCCCTAGAGTGGGCATGTTACAAGTGGTGTCACGAACAGAATGCGAGAGTGGAGTTGCCGGCTACTACATTTGACTCGCCAGAGTTGGTACCGCAGCCCAAAGATGATACCACCGAGTCGGAAGCCAGTGAGGGCTCAGAAGAACTTGTGGGAGCTAAAGGCGGTAGGGCGCATTGGGCCTCTCATGAAAGTCGAATGTCAGGGAGCCCGATCACGAGAACAGAGTCCAGGACCTAGATGACTACTGGACCCAAAGGTAGGCCGAGGAGGAAGAGGAGCCATGGCAGCACAGAGACTGATGGCGGCTGCAGGAAGAGGCCAAATTGGAGGAGAAATGGGAGATGAGGAGGACTCTCGCTTCATACCCGGCAGAGCGGCACCGTGGAGTCGTAGTAGACTTTCACCTTAAGGATGGCTGGGGGTTCATTCAAGAGTATGGACTGGAGCAGGAGGTGTTTGTTGGAATGCGAGACATGGAGTCATACCTCCCAAAGGGACACCCCGGTTGGGACCTACGCCTCGGTGATGAGGTCGGCTACACTCGGTGCATGGGACGGCAGGGCTGGTATGCCTTGCGCTTATATAAGGTTCTGCAGCCTTGAGAACCACCTGCTGAGCCAGATGGACTTTCTGGAGGGAAGGACGATTTGCGGGCAAACCTCTGAAGTAAGACTGTGAAAGTCAATATAAGTAGTAGTTAGTATGTGTATTTCAGGTTAGTTAGGTACTGGTGAATGAACAAATGTAAATTGAGGTGTGTAAATAGTTAATTCGCCATAGACAGTGTACAGAAGGGTGAAGGAACAGGAGTAAAACCAAGTAATATTAAGTTAGGACAGGTTCCTGGATTGGAGGAGAGAAGTAAAGAACAGGACTCCTAAGCCGAGACACCCAAAAAGCCAGGCGGGTGAAGTACATTAACCGAAACTGTTTTTGAGCCGTGGTAGGGGTAATGCTGCTCACGAGACTGTAGAATTTATTTTATGAGCACTTTTGATTTTTTAAAGCACTTTGACGTATATTTTATATTCCTTTTTGATACTGGACTTTGTACAAGTTTTTTACGTAATGTTTAAGAATCCGTGCCTCCCGAAAGGGAAGAAAAATGCTAATGTTATTGTTTGAATGCATGCATAAAAAATGTTTTTTGTATGTGTCTGGGGTACCGGGTCGCTTGGGGACGAGCTTATTCTGCCAAAAGGTATTGTGGCATCCCTCCGGGTAAACCGCCCCCAGAAGTACTGTACTTCTGCGGTTAAAAAGTGTAGTGCCCCTGTTCTCCATGTATTGGGATGGTATGGTTGAGCCACAATAAAACACACACACACGCAGTGAAAGGCCCCTGAAACAATGGGTGGACCCGAAGGGAGGACCCAGGCCATAAAACGGGGACGGGACAGTGTAAGTTCAGTTCAGTTCATTAGTAGGAGATGGAAGAGTAACATTAACTGACGGAGGAGTGGTAGTCGGGAGTGCAGAGGTGGTGTGGTGCCGACTCCCGTGGGTTGGAGCAACGCCAACCCACTGGCCCACAGGAGAGAAAGCCTGACTGACGGAGAGAACAGTACTAAGGGTACAGATGAGGCATCAACCCCCGTATGCCTGAATCTGATGAGACAGAGGGGTTGGTGGAGGACACAGGGACTGGCCCTGCAGACGGTGTGGAAGCTTCCAGCCCGAGCCGAAACCGGAGGCCTCGGGCTTCTAACGGGAGCTGTGGCCGGACACCCGACACATCTTGGGAGAGGTGGGCAAACTAGGGAGCAGTGCTCAGGAGGGATCCTAATGGTGTCCGGGACACGCAGAAGCACCCGTGGCTACCAGTACCTGAGCTCTGTGTAGCGGAGGGCGTTGAAAGCCTGGGGGGCAGAGCAACGACCCGCTTGCCTCAGATGAAAGTTACCCCTTATAACGCCAATAGAAGAGACCCACCATAGACTGTGTAGTGCCCCGCTAGTCAGCTTGCTACAAAAGGGTACTGCACCCCTTACAGAAGGTGCAGTATGCTTTGTTCTGGTAAGGAGTAATAGAAGCCTGAAGCTCCACAATCTGCATTCACACACTCAGAGCAGGGGACTAAAGGGTTAACCTGATGTTTGTGAAGACTCAGTCCCAGTGGGAGGAGTGTGGGCAGAGCGGGAAAAGCACAGTGAGCAGTGAGTATGCGAGAGGAAAGAGAAGGAGAAGGAGCTCAGAGGGAGGGCACCTCAACATGGTGATCCAGAAGAGAAAGGGGCAGATAGAGGGTAACTGAATCAACCTGGCCCAGTCTGAAGTGGGGTACCGGCTCCGACGTGGATCAAAGGTCCATCACTGAACCGCAAATTACCGGTGTGGTCGATAGCTTTCTAGGAGCATGATCCAACCGCCCAAACCAAGCACGGTCTCCACCAGAAGTACTAAGTCGGGTTGAGCTCCCTTCAGGGCACAGTGGGGATGACTAATCACCTCCAACAGGCTGGTAGTAAGCGGGATTCATGCAGGGCAGCATCAAGAAGGACGGAGAAAGTGATAGAGAAGGAACACCAGGGGAGCTTTGTAGGGACACTGCTCACTACCAGAACCACCCGTTCCACTACCTTAGCTGAAAATAACTGCATTACCCTGTAAACCTGCAGATTACCGGAGTAAAGTACCTGTTCAGAGTGAGCAATGTGTCTGTGCTTCTTCTCAGAGAACTGTTTTCCACTATTGCTATTTCTAAGAGCCCGGGGACTCAGACCTACCTGTAAACATCTTGCTGCCGCACATCACCCCAGTGGTTCCAGCAGCGGCGGTGCCGTTACCGGACCTACAGGTGGCGTCACGAACAACTTTATTTATTTTTCTTTTCCCTTTTTATTGTCTGTTCAAGGCCATGGACTCGGGTATCGACCACCCGTGACATCCCCGTACCAGTACGCCCGAGATCTGAGTACCCCGACCCTTGACACCAGACAACTGTAACGCATAGAAGGGAGAGTGAGGGCACCAACTGTGGCTTGACTGTACCAACCTGGCTCTGGAGAAAAAGTAAAGTACCAGAGACTGGCAGAGAGCGTACCCAGTGGCCATGTTTAACACCTGAGTAAAAGTAATGGAACTGCAGCAGTGGTGTGAGAGACTTCTATTTGAGTGAACCATCGGCGGCAGAGGCCGCCTACGACACCGGAGGTACTGCTGACGGAGTGACCAACTGCCAAGGTACAAGCCAGGGAAACCACTCCACTGACCTGGGGACTGCGCTCCGCCTGCGGGGAGTGGGACTATCTAAGCTGCCGGTCATCATCCCCAGTTTACCTCAACGTAGGATGAAAGAGGATAAGCTCGGTTTTATGCAATTAAAAAGGGTTTTATTTCCCTTTTTAAAAAAAAGCACACAGTGAAAGGCAATGACCAGCACAAGGCACAGATGGTCTCAATGGGACAATATTATCGTTACAAAATAAAAAGTTGTTCACATTCCCAGTTATTACAGATTCAGGCTGATTGGTGTAAGCACAGAGAAAGTGCATCGTACAACATGATATAAATCCATATAAAGTGCATAGTAAGCTTCAGACAATAAATGTCACATTAGCCTGCTGGGAGTAAACATAACAATTACAACATAACAAAGTCAGTGCATCAGTATAAGTTACCCATTGAAACCTAGGTGCACCAAGTGTGGGCACTTGGAGGAGAGAGAGTCCCCATGACCTCCCCAACACATGTTTCGTGACCTTGTATTTCACAATGGTCACTCCATCAGGCAATGATTGCCATGGGTGCTGCCCACCTTTTATTCGGCGCCATTACCATCTGCGGCTTCTCCTGGCCGGAAGTGACGCGTTGCGCGTCACCAGAAACAGTTACCGTACCCCAGCCGGCATCATCTCTAGTCACGCATGCGCGGTCACTGTGACGCGTCTCCTAGGTGACTGCACATGTGCGAGAGAGATCTGGGATGCCAGCAAAGGAGGCGGTTCTGCCCTGGAGCACGAGCCCAGCGTCAGAGGCAGGGAGGACACATACCAAGTAGTAAGTTAAAACACAGGAGAGTACAGCTTACTGCTTGGTATGTGTCCTCCCTGGCTCTGACGCTGCGCTCGTGCTCCGGGGCAGCGTCGCCTCCTTTGCCGGCGTCACAGATCTCACTCGCGCATGCGCGGTCGCCTGAGATTCTCATGTGGACCAGGTCAGGTTGGTTTTTCAGATCCTTCGTGACAATGCTTTTTATGTTAAGGGGTCTAAGTGTTGCTTTGGGGTTCAGAAGGTCTCTTTGTTGGGCTTCATTTTGTCTCCTTCTTCTATTGAGATGGATGCTGTTAAGGTTCAGGTTGTTCAGGATTGGGTTCAGCCCACGTCTGTGAAGGGTCTTCAGAAATTTTTGGGTTTTGATCATTTTTATCGTCGGTTCATTGTCAATTTTTCCAGCTTGGTGAAACCGTTAACCGATTTGACTAAGAAGTGTGCTGATGTGGAGCATTGGTCTCCTGCGGCCATTTTTGCCTTTCAGGATCTTAAAAGACGGTTTACTTTTGCTCCTGTGTTGCGCCAACCGGATGTCTCTCTTCCATTTCAGGTGGAGATTGATGCTTCTGAGATTGGTGCTCTGGCCGTTTTGTCTCAGAGAGATCTGGTTGGTTGCACCCTTGTACCATCTTTTCCCGTACATTTTTGCTGGTGGAATGCAATTATGATGTCAGCAATCGGGAGTTGCTGGCCATGAAGTTGGCATTTGAGAACTGGCGTCATTGATTGGAGGGGGCTAAGCATCATGTGGTGGTTTTGACCGATCACAAGAATCTGGTTTATCTCAAGTCTGCCAAGAGGTTCACTCCTAGGCAGGCTCTGTGGTCATTGTTTTTTACTCGTTTTGATTTTGTACTCTCGTACCTTCCTGGTTCTAAGGCCCCATTCACACACTGCTTTTTTTGCTGCCTATTTTTACGCACAAGCTCAAAAAAAGCCTGGAGTGGAACAATCAAAATCGGGAGTGGCACACTCAGAGGAAAGGTCTAAGGGTCTATCTGGACGGGGCTGTCAGCTGCTTGTGTTTTTGTGCAGCTCCAGACTCCCCGTCCAGAGAGGGAGAGGCTGTTCAGGGTCATTGCTCCAACCCTTTCAGAGTCTCCTCAGTGAAACTCTGATGTAACTAGGAAAGTGTGTCCAAGCCCTAATAGAAACAAGTGCTCCACTTATATGTTTAATCACCCACTCCTGGTTTGTGATGAGCTTGTGCTTAAAAATATGCAGCAAAAAAAGCAGTGTGTAAATGGGGCCTTAGAATGTTAAGGTTGATGCTCTCTCTCGCAGTTTTTGGCTGATTCTTTGGAGCCTTCTGAGCCAGTCGGTATTCTGAAGGAGGGGGTTGTTCTTTCTGCTGTTTCCCCGATTACGGCTGGCTCTTCGGGAATTTCAAGCGGATAAGCCTGATCATTGCCCTGTGGGTAAATTGTTTGTTCCTGCCCGGTGTACTACTAGAGTGATTTCTGAGGTTCACTGTTCTGTGTTGGCTGGTTATCCTGGCATCTTTCGTACCCATGATTTGGTCAGTCGATCTTTTTGGTGGCCCTCTTTATCCCGGGATTTGCTTTCCTTTGTGCAGTCCTGTGAGACTTGTGCACGGGCCAAGCCTTGTTGTTGCTATGCTAGTGGGTTACTGATGCCCTTACCTGTGCCTGAGCGCCCGTGGATGCATATTTCTATGGATTTTGTTTCTGATCTTCCTGTTTCCCATAGGATGACGATTATCTGGGTTATTTGTGACAGGTTTTCTAAAACTTGGTTCCTTTGGCTAAATTGCCTTCTTCTTCGGACTTGGTTTAGTTTTCGTTGTTTTTCCAGCATGTGGTTCGTTTGCATGGTATTCCGGAGAATATTGTGTCTGACAGGGGTGCCCAGTTTGTTTCTCGGTTTTGGAGGACCTTCTGTGATAAGCTGGATATTGCTTTGTCTTTTTGGTCTGCGTTTCATCCGCAGTCTAATGGTCAGACTGAGAGAACTAATCAGACATTGGAGACTTATTTGAGATGCTTTATGTCTGTGGATCAGGATGATTGGGTTGACTTCTTGCCTTTAGCCGAGTTCATAATCGGGTGACTTCGGCTACTTTGGTTTCGCCCTTCTTTTGTAATTTTGGTCTTCATCCTCGTTTTTCTTCGGGGCAGGTTGCGCTTTCTGCCGGTCCAGGTGTGGATTCTGTGGTTGAGCGGCTGCGGCAGATTTGGGATTGCATGGGTGACAATTTACATCAGTCTCAGGAGGATGCTCAATGTTTTGCTAACCGTCATTGGTGTGTTGGTTCTCGGCTTCGTGTTTGGTGATTTGGTTTGGTTGTCATCCCACCATGTTCCTTTGAAGGTTTCTTCTCCTAAATTCAAGCCTCGGTTCATTGGTCCTTACAGGATTTCTGAGATTATTAATCCTGTCTCTTTCCAGTTGGCATTTCTGGGTTCTTTTGCGATTCATAATGTTTTCCATAAATTCTTGTGGAGGAAATTTGTCGAGCCCATGGTTCTGGCTGTAGCCCCTCCAGATCCGGTCTTGATTGATGGTGAGTTGGAGTATGAGGTTGAGAAGATTTTGGATTCTCGTCTTTTGAGACGGAGGCTCCAGTACCTTGTTAAATGGCGGGGTTATGGCAAGGAGGATAAATCTTGGATTTCTGCCTCAGATATTCATGATCCTAACTTTGTTCGTGCTTTTCATCTGGCTCATCCTGGTAGGCCTGGGGGTTCTGGTGACGGTTCGGTGACCCCTCCTCAAGGGGGGGTACTGTTGTGAATTCATTAAGGAAGAATTCTGGTTGTGAGCTCCCTCTGGTGGTTGTTGCTGGTAATGCAGCTGGCTGTGTGTTGGAGAGTTCTACAGCTGATCTTGATGATTGCCAGTCAGGGTCAGTTTGGAGCATATAATGGTTTGAAGCTGATCAGTTCTTGCCAGTTGTAAATGTTCCTGGAGGTGTCCACACCTTTTCCTGGTTTCTCCTGGTCTGCTGAATTCCTTGCAAGCTAAGTGAATGGTTTTTGTTACTTTGTGGTGCACATGTTGTGTGCTTGTGGATCTGTTTTCAGTTTGTCTTGTTCTGAGTTGTGGGTTGATATTTTGTCTGCATATTTGTTTACCTGCTCTCAGTTAGGAAGTTTTCTTCCTGGACAGAAATTGCTATCAGTGTTATCTGCTATTTCCAATGTTGTTGGTATTGGTACTTGTTTATTCTTGTTTGTTTCACAGTTTTGCAGATATAAAGGGCGGAGATTCTTAGTGGACTCAGGGTAATTTTTTACATTTTCTGCAGTTAGAGATTTTTTTATAGTATTTTAATACTGACTGCAATAGTATTCTATCCTGTCTTTACTATCTAGTTAGTGTGGACTCTTTTGCTGAACTCTATATTCTGCCTGTGTGTGTCTTTTCCTCTCCTGTTTCCGAGTTAATATCTGTGGGGGGCTTGCTGCTCTTTTGGGGTTTTGCTTTGAGGCAAGATAGCTTTTCCTATTTTCATCTCTAGGGGTAGCTAGTTCTCCAGCTGTGTTGAAGTGTCTAGGGCATGGTTAGTTACATCCCATGGCTACTTCTAGTTGCGGTATTTAGTCAATTGTCGCAGTCAGTATAGTTACCAACGACTTCTGTGGAATCTTCTTGTTACTCCTAAGTCATCGGATCATAAAAGACCCCAGTATCAGGGCCAGAGCAGGCTCCACTGACACCCTATGCCTAACTCCGTCCTACTTCTGGGTACCCTGACCTCCCTGTGTGACATAATCAGCAACCCACTATTGTTTCCCCGAAGCCGTTATGTCATCACGAGCTTTGCACACCTAGTGGAGGAACTCTCTCAGGAGGTGTCTACCCTGCTAAACCAGGTGGTGCATCAGCTTCAAGAAGTGGTTGGGTATCTGGCTGCAGTTCACATGCTGCTGTACCAGAACCTGATATCTCCCTTCCTGACCGATTTTCAGGAGGGAGAGATAATTTTTTGTTTTTAGAGAAGAGAAAGGGGCCAATAATAGTACGGGTAAACGAACATCCTAGCTCAGTCCAAACTCGGAGTACCGGCTCCAAAGGGGTCCAGCCGGCTACATTCCTGAACCACAAACCCAGAGTGCTCGATGACTTTATAGGAGCATGACCCAACCGCCCTACACCAAGCACGGTCCTCACCAGAAGCACTAAACTGAGATGGGTACTCCTTGGAGAGATAAGGGGATCTCATATATCTCGACAGGCCTGGTCTAACAAGCAGGATCCGTGCAAGGCAGCAGAGCAAGGGACAGTGAGCATGATAGAGAAGGAACACCAGTGGAGCTTCAGAGGGACACTGCTCATTGCCTGAACCACCCGGTCCACTACCCTACAGCAAGAACTGCATTACCCTGTAACCCTGCAGAATTACTGGAGTAAAATACCCGTTCAGAGTGACCAACGTGTCAGTGATTTCTTCCTTGAACTGTGATTTACCTGCCTTGCTCCACAGTGACTGTGCTGCCGTATTCCACCATTCATTACTACTTCCAACACCTCAGGGACCCCGCTCCTCCTGTAGGGAGCTACTCTATCTTGCTGCCGCCCATCACCCGGAGGTTCAAGCAGCGCAAGTGCCATCACTGGGACCTACAGGTGGCGTCACGAATAAACTTCAACTTTTTTTTTTTATTTTATTTTCCCTTTTTCATTGAGCACCAGGGCCACAGCCTCAGGCACCGCCACCCGTGACCTCCAGACTGCGCCTGAGATCTGAGTCCCCTGGCCTGGGTGAGTCAAATTGGCGTCTACGAACAGGATTCGAACTGACCCGTATCTAACGGGTACTGTGCTCCTTACAGAACTTTTATTGGCCATCCTGGAACTTTGTCTATATACGGCACTAAAGAACTTTTCCCTCCATTTCTACAGGGCCATGATGGCGGGTCCAACAATGTAGAGAACAATGTGCTGGCCCAGGGGTGTGCCTCGACCCTCGTCGTTGGAGGGCCATGGCAGAGGCACCAAACTACTTGCCCAATTGCTAAGGAATAACCAAGGGGGCGGGCCAGAGACCTTAGCTCGCCCATGGCCTATAAAATAAAAGGAAGAGGGCATGGCCAGGTCTTTGCAAGGAGGTTTGCAACCAGATCCTGCGCCAGCTACGACGGGTACGGGTTTTGGAGAAGGAAGCATGACGCAATCCGGCTGAGAGAGCTGATGCGGGAGGTAGAGGAAGAGGCCCACGCTGCCCTCAACGAGCCAGAGCTGGTCTCCGTCCACACCATCGACGGAAACCCGACCTTCTGGGACACCGCGCTCCAAGACTTGAGAGTCCAGCTCCTTGAAAACACAGAGTGGACCATCCTGCGCTGGAGCACCAGCGTGGCTAACAAACTGCGCCGCGCAGCCATGCAAAGGCAGACTGACCGTCCAGACCTGGAACCGGTGGCGAGGGACGAGCTACCTGAGACCCACTCAGTTACTGGCGAGGACCCAGTACTGTCTACAGTTGCAAGAGAGGAGGAGGCGGGCAACCATGAAGCCCTGCAGGAAGATGACCACTAGGTGGGCAGCCATGAAGCCCCGCAGGAGGACGACCACGTGACAGCTGCGCCTGATGAACCAGCAGATCCATAGTGGGAAGAGGAACAGCCACCTTCTGAGGAGCCATACCTTGTGTTTGAGGCTAGTGAGCCAGAGGAAGAAGAGGATTACCAGTTCCCCGATGAGGACGAGGAACCAGAACAGTTGGGCTTCGAGGAGTAGGAGAATACAACACAGAACCTCGCCGGGCAATCGTCACCTGAAGCCCGGGTAGCTTGGTGGGGCGTAGCAACAACCTTAACCTCCCTGGCGGTATGATTATGTCAGGAATTTTGAACTAAAAGCGGTACCATTCTTTTGGTAAAAAATTTCTTTTATGGGCAGAAATTGTATACTTTTTTATTATGGGCTGAAGTGTTATACTTTTTTATTTCCCGCCCAGTTCTGCCTCCAATGAGCCGCTGCCTGACTGGGTAGGGGCCAGTCAAGCATCAGTAGGGGGCCCCCGTGACCCTGTGACTGAGGAGAGGAGGGTAACTGAGGGAAGCATCCTGCTTCCCTTGGGTGTTCCGCCCCTACTCTCGTCTGCAGCCTAGGCTCTAACCCTAACCCTAGCCCTAACCCTAGCCCTAACCTTAACCTAACCCTAGCCCTAACCCTACCCCTGACCCTGGCCCTAACCCTACCCCTAGCACTAGCCCTAACCTAACACTAACCCTAACCCTAGCCCTAGCTCTAACCCTAGCCCTAACCCTAGCCCTTACCCTAACCCTAACTCTAGCCCTAACCCTAGCCCTAACCCTAGCCCTAACTCTAACCCTAACCCTAACCCTAACCCTAGCCCTAGCCCTAACCCTACCCCTGACCCTAGCCCTAACCCGAACCCTAACCCTAGCCCTAGCAATAGCCCTAACCCTAGCACTAACCCTAGCCCTAACCCTAACCCAACCCTAGCCCTAACCCTAACCCTAACCCTACCCTAACCTAACCCTACCCCTAACCCTATCCCTAACCCTAACCCTACCCCTAACCCTAGCCCTAACCCTACCCCTAACCCTAGCCCTAACCCCAACCCTAACCCTAACCTTAGCCCTAATCCTACCCCTGAACCTAGCCCTAACCCTAATCCTAGCCCTAGCACTAGCCATAACCCTAGCACTAACCCTAACTCTAGCCCTAGCCCTAACTCTAGCCCTAACCCTAACCCTACCCTTAACCCTAGCCCTAACCCTAACCCTATCCTTAACCCTAACCCTATCCCTAACCCTAAGCCTAGCCCTAACCCCAACCCTACCCCTAACCCTAGCCCTAACCCTAGCCCAAGCCCTAGCCCTAACCCTAACCCTATCCCTAACCCTAGCCATAGCCCTAACCCTAGCCCTAACCCTTACTCTAACTGCTGCTGGCATGAACAACACCACTGCCCCGCCCCTCGATTCGCGACTGCAATGGTCGCGACTGCACTGCCAATAGCACCCCCAGCCTTGGAGCCGCGACCGCACTATGGATAGCACCCCAAAGGAGCCGCGACCGCTCTATCTATAGCACCCCCCCAGAAGCCGCGACCGCACTGTCGATAGCACCCCCCTCACACCCCCCGACATCCCTCCCCCGGTTCTCATGGTGAGCGGCAGAACTGCCCGCGGGTACACCCGAGTGTGACTCGGGATTACCGCTTCTGACAGTGAAAGTTAACCCCGAGTCACACTCGGGAATACCGCTAGGGAGGTTAAGCCAGGACAACTTCAGACTCTCACACAGAAACTTCTCCCGGTCCTTTTTTGCTAACCATCCCCCAAAAAAGGTGGGGGTATGTATTTTAATTGAGAACTCCCTCCCATTTCAACTACTTGAGGTTCAGTCAGACCCTGCTGGGAGATACATTATCCTGCGCTGTGACATAGTGGGGGTTTCTGTCACTCTTGCTACAGTGTAAGGCCCAAATGAGGCTCAAATCAGTTACAGTGCCTACAAGTAGTCTTCAACCCCCTGCAGATTTAGGTGGTTTGATAAGATGCAAATAAGTTAGAGCCTTCAAACTGCAAACGAGAGTAGGATTTATTAACAGAAGCATAAATCTTACAAACCAAAAAGTTATGTTGCTCAGTTGAATTTTAATAAATTTTAAACATAAAAGTGTGGGTCAATTTATATTCAACCCCTAGGTTTAATATTTTGTGGAATAACCCTTGTTTGCAATTACAGCTAATAATCGTCTTTTATAAGACCTGATCAGGCCGACACAGGTCTCTGGAGTTATCTTGGCCCACTCCTCCATGCCGATCTTCTCCAAGTTATCTAGGTTCTTTGGGTTTCTCATGTGGACTATAATCTTGAGCTCCTTCCACAAGTTTTCAATTGGGTTAAGGTCAGGAGACTGACTAGGCCACTCCATCACCTTGATTTTTTCCCTCTTGAACCAGGCCTTGGTTTTCTTGGCTGTGTGCTTTGGGTCGTTGTCTTGTTGGAAGATGAAATTACGACCCATCTTAAGATCCTTGATGGAGGAGCGGAGGTTCTTGGCCAAAATATCCAGGTAGGTCGTGCTATCCATCTTCCCATGGATGCGGACCAGATGGCCAGGCCCCTTGGCTGAGAAACAGCCCCACAGCATGATGCTGCCACCACCATGCTTGACTGTAGGGATGGTATTATTGGGGTCGTATGCAGTGCCATCCAGTCTCCAAACGTCACGTGTGTGGTTGGCACCAAAGATCTCGATCTTGGTCTCATCAGACCATAGAACCTTGAACCAGTCTGTCTCAGAGTCCTCCAAGTGATCATGATCAAACTGTAGACGAGCCTTGACATGACACTTTGAAAGTAAAGGTACCTTACGGGCTCATCTGGAACGGAGACCATTGCGGTGGAGTACGTTACTTATGGTATTGACTGAAACCAATGTCCCCACTGCCGTGAGATCTTCCCAGAGCTCCTTCCTTGTTGTCCTTGGGTTAGCCTTGACTCTTCGGACAAGCCTGGGCCTCGGCACAGGAGGAAACTTTCAAAGGCTGTCCAGGCCGTGGAAGGCTAACAGTAGTTCCATAAGCCTTCCACTTCCGAATGATGCTCCCAACAGTGGAGACAGGTAGGCCCAACTCCTTGGAAAGGGTTTTGTACCCCTTGCCAGCCTTGTGACCCTCCACGATCTTGTCTCTGATGGCCTTGGAATGCTCCTTTGTCTTTCCCATGTTGACCATGTATGAGTGCTGTTCACAAGTTTGGGGAGGGTCTTAAATAGTCAGAAAAGGCTGGCAAAAGAGATAATTAATCCACATATGTGAAGCTCATTGTTCTTTGTGCCTGAACTACTTCTTAATACTTTAGGGGGACCAAACAGAATGCTGGTGGTTTGAGGGGTTGAATAATAAATGACCCTCTGAATTAACTTTTAACGCTTTAAAAAAAAGAAAAATTTTTAAATCTTTTTGGCTGCAGTGCATTTCCCACTTCCAGGCTGATCTACAGTCCAAATGTCACAATGCCAAGTTAATTCCGCATGTGTCAACCAGCTAAATCTGCAGGGGGTTGAAGACTACTTGTAGGCACTGTATATGAGGTCCTTCCTTGGAAGAGTGCTAGAGGAATCTAGAGGACCTTGATTTGTGGAGATTTTAATGTGGTACCAGATAGATCTATGGATTGCTCTGCGGGGCGACCGGGGGGGCGTGAGCTTGGCCCCAATGCAGGGAGTTCCATCTTCATGATGTTTGCCGGTATCTCCACACGTCCGAAAAAGTTTACTCCTACTTCTCGCATAGACATGGGTCTTATTCACGCATTGATTTCTTTCTTGTAAACGACAACTCTACCAGCTTGTGTCTGTGCGAAAGTGGGACTAATAACTTGGTCAGATCATGCTCCAGTTTTTTTGGAGGTGGACTTGGGGCGCTGCTCGCCTCCCCCGGGCCGCTGGAGATTGAATGTAGGATTACTGTCGGGCAGGTAAAGGAAATGTCTAAGAGGCTGGAGGACTTTTTTGCACTTAATGATAATGGGGAGGTGAGAGATAATGTTATATGGGATGCACAGAAGGCATATATCAGGACCTTATTTCTCCAAAAAGCATCTCGGCTTAAAAAAGAAAGAGATCAAAAGTGAATCCTGCTTATCCGTAGGCTCCAAGACCTGGAGTCTGAGAACAAAAAATGCCCTTCATCGAGAGGCGCAGCCTTGCAGATGGAAGTCCGGTCAGAACTGCGAGAGCTTCTTTTGCTTCAACATGAGAGACATCTCAGACGTTTAAAGTCCAAATTCTATGAGTCAAGGGACAAGGCAGGGGCCCTCTTGGCTAGGAGGATTAAAAAAAGAGCAGAGAGGACTGCGGTTGTTAAAATGACTGATTCAGGGGGGGAGGTGGTTCGGGATCCTGCGAAGATTGCAGCAGTATTTGCCAATACTATAAAGGGCCTCAATAATTTAAAGGAGGACCCGGGCACCCCTCAACCTACCCCGGAGGGTATTGAGTCATTCTTGAGGGATCTGCAGCTTCCCCAGGTATCCCAAACACAGCTGGATGCCCTTAATGCCCCTATTACTAGGGAAGAGGTCAAAAAAGTCATTAGATCCACTAAGTGCCTCTCAGCCTCTGGTCCGGACGGGTTACCGAATGACTACTAATGGACTTTTCTGGATATTCTAGCACCATATCTCTTGAGGGTGTTCCAGGGCTGGCAGGTGGGGGGATCGATCCCGTCGCCCAATCTGGAAGCTACTATAGTTATCATACCTAAACCAGGTAAACCCTTGGACTCCCCGGAAAATTATAGGCCAATTTCCTTACTGAATTGTAATCTAAAAATACTTTCCAAATTATTGGCGAACAGACTAGCAGGGGTGGTGCCGGACTTGGTGGACCCTGATCAAGTTGAATTTGTCTCCGGGAGGCAGGCGAGGGATGGCTCACGCAGAATGATTGACCTGGTCAATATAGCGGAATTAGAGGGGGCCCCCAGTGTGTTCCTGTCTCTAGATGCCAAAAAGGCGTTTGACAGGGTGCACTGGGGATACCTAGAGGCGGTGCTGAGGAAGTTTGGTCTTTCTGGCCCCTTTCTGTCGGCAGTTTTGTCCCTCTACTCCAACCCTAATGTCAGAGTTCTTTCCTCTGGTTTTCTCTCGCTTGCCTTCCGGATATCCAATGGCACTCGCCAGGGCTGCCCGCTGTCACCAGTAATTTTCACCCTGGCGATTGAGCCCCTGGCCGCCACTGTCCAGGCCCATCCCTCGATTCGGGGTGTCCAAGTGGGCTCTTATCAGCACGTAGTTGGTTTATATGCCGACGACATAATCATCTCCTGTTCCGGGGTGGAGGACTCCCTCCCTGTGGTTATGGAGGTTCTCGAACAATATTCCAGAGTCTCGTTTTACAAATTGAATGCCTCCAAATCTCTAATGCATCTGATTGGGATCCCCTCGGGTCTGATCTCCTCTCTAGCAAGAGCCACCCCTTTTCAATTTGCACCTGAAGGGATCCCCTATTTGGGCATTATCTTATGTCCCATGAGGGATCTCGTGCGATGTAATTTTGACCAATTATATAATAATCTCTCAAGGGATGTGGCTGCCCATCCGATCAGGAGTCTCTCTTGGATAGCGAGAGTTCAGGTCTTCAATATGCTGCTTCTCCCTAAAATCATATGTCTTCAAAGGCCTACCGGTCTCTTTCCCAAATAGTATGATGGAAACACTTCAGAGACTGGTCTGCCAATATATATGGGCCAATAAAAAGTCGAGAATAGCGAGATCAATTCTGCATCTTCCCCTGAGAAGGGGAGGTATGGGTGTTCCGGACTTGAGGAAAATTCATAAGGCGGGAGTGTTGGAGGAGGCGGTCTTGGTGGACGACACCTACTCATAAAAAATGGGTCCAGATAAAATCACAAGAGGCAGTAGGGGGGTCCCTTTGGATTGCTATGGCCTCAGAGGCGTTATGCCCTGGCAAGTGGACCCCTAAATTAGAAACAATGAGGGAGCTCCTCTGGTACTGGAGGAGGTCTCCCTGGGCTTGGACCTCCTTTCCCCATCTCAGATCCCGATCGGGGCAGTAAAGCCCCATCTCCCCACCCTTCTAGTAAGGGTTTGGGAGGAGATGGGAGTGGAGTATCTGGGAGAGATCACTGAGGGGAGCTCTTTGCGCCCATTTGGGTCTCTCTGTGAGGAGTTCCTGGGTTTGAGGCCCCAATTCCTACAGTATATCCAGATGAGACGTTTCCTCGCAGGTAAAACAATGAGTGGGGGAGATCCTCAGGATGCTTCCTTCTTTAGAAAATTTTTGTTCTCGAGCCCTGGAGCATTGAAGGGGTACTCGGCCCTTTACAGAGATCTTTTGGGTCTAGAGGCACCTTCTAAATTCCCATATATGTACCACTGGGAGGCAGACCTGGAATTCTCTGCCTCCATGGATGAGTGGGCCAGTGCCGTTGGGAACATGCAAAAATCTTTCAGATGTATTAACTATATTGAAAATTTAAAAAAGGTTCACTTGAGGTGGTATCTCCCCCCTTCAAGACTAGCAAAATTTGACAGGAGCGTCTCCCATCTCTGCTGGAGGCACTGTGGCCTACGAGGCACTCTAGCACATATGTGGTGGAGCTGCCCGAAAATATCGGCTCTGTGGACTCTGGTGGAAGGCCTGATCCGCCCGGTCACGGGGATCAGGGTCAAATTGTTCCCGGATTTGGTGCTTTTACACATCGGCATAGGTATTTACCCAGGGGCCATACGAGATGTGGTCACATATATTCTGATAGCCACTAGACTCACGATAGCTAGTAAATGGAAATTTCACCTCCCTCCCTCCCTAAGCAAAGTCGTAGAGAAAGCAAATCTTATCTTCCAACAGGAACATTTCCTAGCATTAGACCGGCCTACCAGAAGTAGAGCATTGGAAAGCTGGCAGATTTGGTCGACACATCCTCTTGCCTTAAAATATCCAGATGGAACCTCTCATAGAATCTCTCCCTCTTCATAGATTTTACAATGATATTAAGTGGGTAATAAACTGTTTAGCCCCTCATGGATGATGGCGGTGGTTATTTCTGGTGTATTCTGGTCACACACACTTTATATTATTTTATCCCTTCCTTGCCCTCCTTCTTTCCCCTCTCCCTTATTCCCCCTCCCCCCCTTTTTATCCCTCCCTCCCCTCTTTTAGTTATTAAGCTGGATTCCAGTTTTGTGTTGTATAATTGTATATGAAAAATGTTTTCTTTCAAGAAAAATGTAATGTTGAAAATAAAAAAATTTTGGTCATGGCGGGCTGCACATTCCTAGGCTTCTCCAATATACTAGTTCACGCTAATGGATTAATCTTCATTGCATGATGTTCAGACCCCCCTCCCCCCATTTATTTCCAGTGCTTTGATTATACTCCCTAATTTATAACAAGATTTTACTGTTTTCTCTTATTCTGGTTGTAAAAAAAATGTAATAAACATTTTTGGGTTAAAATAAACACAGTTGCCTACATTGCGCTCCTGTGCACACCCATTTCTCTCTGCCCCGTTGAGGGCAGAGCAAAGTACTGTAATATGCAGGTGCAGGATAAGATTAAAGAACTCCCACTTCTCTGCTTGATGTAGATAATGCACCCTACGTCATCCACACAGTTTTCCCCATTGGTCTCCTGCGCATGTGCACTTATCTCTGTCCTGCCAACGGTAGTGCAAAGTATTGTAGTGCGCATGTGCAGAAGAGCAATGGAGAAAACTGTGTGCATTATCCCCATCAAGCAGAGAAAGAGGATGCAATCCCAAGAAGAGAGGAGGCGCCAACTCAAGATCAGTGACACTCATCAGACCTCACCAACGAGTACGTAAGTAGAATGAAAGGTCTTTTTTATGTTATACAGATTGGCCTGGGGACTTATATACAACACTAGATGGTGTCCCGATTCTAACGTATCGGGTATTTTAGAATATGTATGTGGTTTATTAATGAAGATTTAAAAATAATGCAATGAATACACATGATTTTCCAGGTAAAATACATACATTATCATTAAATGGTATTGCTTATAGAACTTAATACAACTGAACGAAATTATTAAACAGATTATCAAAATATATAAACCATTACATGAATGGCCGAAACCAATCTGCCATACGGGATTTGTGTTACAGAGTATCAGACAGACAGAATTAGATGATTATATTGTACATATCTATCTATCATCATAAATGTGTCTATTTATGTATGCTATATTTATGTATCATCTCTCTATGCATGCTGTATCTATGTATCTATCTATGTGATAGACCACACCTTGTGAGGAAGATGTGGTGAACAGCCGTTCCACCTATCTCTTTAGCTGTTCACAAAAACCCAGCCCTGTTAAAGATAAATTAAGTTTCTCAGCACCTATGATACTGGAACATTACATCTGGGTTCATATCACCAAATTTGACAATTTGGATGATACATATCTTCCCTCATATATTTAACGTGTGATCACCTTACAATATGAAATATCTATAAATTTATCACACCTATGTATTTATGTATACCTATGTCATATCTATCTGTTATCTAGCTACAGTTGTGGCCAAAAGCATTGACACCCCTGCAATTCTGTCAGATAATACTCAGTTTCTTCCTGAAAATGATTGCAATCACAAATTCTTTCGTAATATTATCTTCATTTAAAGGGAACCTGACCCCTCCAAATGACCCCCAACTCTATCAATACCTGTCCCTGCACCCTTAACCCCTTACCGACACAGGACGTTGTACAACGTCCTGGGTTTCGGGTTGTTCCTGACAGGACGTTGTACAACGTCCTGGGGTGTTTGCGCTGGTGCAGCTCCTGTGAGCCGGGTCACTCAGGTGTCACAGTTGCTGCTGCTCTGTGACAACCTGTAGTTGACCCCACAGGAGGTGGATTAACCCCCTCGTGCCCAGGACCCCCTCTGATTGGCAGTGCCCCACTGCCATTGCAGCGAATAATAGGGATTCACCCCTCCAGATCTGATTGGAGCTCTCTAATCAGATCTGTGTGACAACCATCCGCTGTGAGGCTGAGCTGCTGGTAAGGCAGCACCCCGAGAAACCCCGAGACCCTTAACCCCTATACAGGGATCTGGAATTACAGCGAAGCCCAGGGGGTAGCTGCCTATAGCAACAGAGCAGGGAAGGTCGCCAGGGAAAAAATCAAGACCCGAAAAACAAAGTCAGAAGTCCGAGTCAAAACCGAGAGGGCAGCGAAGGTAAAAAATCATCAGGCAGTAGCAGAGTCAAAAATCCAGGCAAGGGTCAAACACACAACTACACACACTATATCACTTAGGGAACCAAAACTATATCTGGCGGCCTGCAAGACATTCTCCAATGTATTTGAAGGGCGCGGTTACCTCCCATAGGCTGGAGCTCACAGCCTGATGACCTCATCCGGACCGCCCCTAGAACCAGGCCAGATGGAGATGCACGACTGGCTCCACCCACCCCACCTCTGACAGAAGAACGCAGGCTGCGCCTAACGGACACCTCTGCAGGGCCCACTCCTCTGCGTCCAACACCACCCAGAGGGGAAACACAGCGGCGCTCAGCAACAGAGGCAGACGTCGTGGAAGCAGTTCCATATGAGGACAAGGCCCTCCTATCACCAGCGCCACCAGCTGAAGGAATCCGGCTCCTCCCAGTGGCCGAGGCAGGAACACCAGCCACCGAGTCCAATGGCGATGTGACAATCTGGAGGGGTGGATCAGCGGGTGCCCTCCCCCTCCTCAGACCCCTCAAGCTCCAAAACATATCAGGGCCCCCCTTCTCTCCCATCCACCCCCGACCCCTCCGATCATATGTGACTGCCGGCGGGTTGCACCGCCGGTGCACCTGCCGGTCATCCTTCTCTGCGCCCCTACCCCCTTCCATCTCCACCCACCCCTGTGTCCTGTCCCTCCTCCCTGCAGACCCCCCTCTCTCCTATCCGCCCCCCCCTGCCCCTCCGATCATAGCTATCTGCTGGCGGGCTGCACCGCCGGTGAACCTGCCGGTCATCCCTTTCTGCACCCCCAACCCCTTCCTCCTTTAGCCACCCCTGTGTCCTGTCCCTCCCTGCAGCCCCCCCTGTGTCCGGCTTCCCGCCGTCCCCTCCATCCACCCGCCCTCCTCCTACTGTCATGCATCTGCCGGCGGGCTCATGCGCCCGCCGGTCAGCCTGCACAGCCCCCCCCTTCTGCTCATTCGCCCCCCCTTCTGCTCATCCCCCCCTCCCTGCCTAGCCACCCTGTGTGTGGCCCCGCTCACCTATTCTGGCGGGCTGCACGCGCTGGTGCACCCGCCCATCGGCCTCCTCCGGTGTGGCCCCTCCTCCTCCTCATTGGTGAGTATGAATGAATCAATCAATGAATGAATCAATCAATGAATGGATGGTGCATACATGGGTGCATGCATGCATGGATTGACGTGTGCGTGCGTGGCTGTGTGCGTGGATGTGTGTGCGTGGATGTGTGCGTGCGTGGATGTCAGCGTGCGTGGATGTCAGCGTGCGTGGATGTCAGCGTGCGAGGATGTCAGTGTGCGTGGATGTGGATGTGTGCATGGATGTGGATGTGGATGAGTGCGTGGATGTGTGCATGCATGGATGTCAGCGTGCGTGGATGTCAGTGTGCATGCGTGGATGCGTGCGTGGATATGCGTGCATGGATGAGTGTGTGCGTAGATGTGTGCGTGCGTGGATGTCAGCGTGCGTGGATGTCAGCGTGCGTGGATGTGGATGTGTACGTGCGTGGATGTGTGCATACGTGGATGTGCGTGCGTGGATGTGCATGCGTGGATGTCAGCGAGCGTGGATGTTAGCGTGCGTGGATGCAAGCGTGGATGCGTATGTGGACGTGCGTGCATGGATGTCACCGTACGCGGATGTCACCGTGCACTGATGTCACCGTGCACGAATGTCACAGTGTGTGGATGCGCATGCGTTGATGTGTGTGCATGGATGTCAGCATGCGTGGAGGTGCGTGCGTGGATGTGTGCGTGCGTGGATGTCAGCGTGTGTGGATGTGTGCGTGCATGGATGTCAGCGTGCGTGGATGTGTGTGTGCGTGGATGTCAGCGTGCGTGGATGTGCATGCGTGGAAGCGTGCGTGGATGATGGATGAATGGGTGGATGGATGGGTGCAACAAGGGATCAAGTGTCCTCTTGTTGTAGTCTCTGAGATCATAGTCATGGTGCACTGTATGACAGATCATTGTCATACAGTGCACCATAACTCTGACCCCAGAGACTGTAGGAAGACGACACTTGATCCCTTGCTGCAGTCTATGGATTGAGCAGAGGTGATCGAGCTTCGTGGGACCTTCGTTGTGGACTACGTCGGAGGCGATCGAGCGTCGTGGGACCTTCGTTGTAGACTATGTTGGATCTTTATAATAAAGATGGAGTCCGAATTTTGTTTGTGTTTTTTTCCAAATAAAACGATTTTTCTCTGGCGTATTTTTTTGACTATTTACTGGAGATTCCTAATGGCCGGGTCTAACATTGGCCCAACATTATGAATCTCGGGCTTAGTGCCAACTGCCAATAAAAAAAGCTGTCATTAACCCCTTTATTACCCAGTTTGCCACCGGCACCAGGGCAACTGGAAGAGTCTGGGTACAGCGCCAGAAAATGGCGCTTCAATGAATGCGCCATTTTCTGGGGCAGCTGCGGGCTGCAATTCGCAGCATGGGGGGCCCAGAACGCTTGGACCTCTCCATGCTGCGGATTCCAGCCCCCAGCTGCCTAGTTGTATCGGGCTGGACCAAAAATATGGCGCAGACCCACGCCATTTTTTTTCTAGAATTAGTCCTAGAAAAAAAATTAAAATGGGCTTCGCTGTATTTTTGGTTGCCAGCCAGGTACAACGAGGCAGCTGGGGGTTGGTGGCAGTCCGCAGCTGCCAAGTTGTACCTGGCTGGACCAAAAATATGGCAAAGCCCCACATCATTTTTTTTATTACTTCTACCAATAAAATGACATGAAGCTTTGCCGTATTTTTGGTTGCCAGCCAGGTACAACTTGGCAGTTGGGGGGCTGCAATCCTCATAGGGGAGAGACCCAAATGTGGCCCCCCCACGCTGCAAATTGCAATCCACAGCCACCCCAGAAAATAGCACATTAATTAGAGGTGCCAGTTTCTGGTGCTGTATCCCAACTCTTCCAGTTGCCCTTGTGCTGGTGGCAATGCTGGTGGCACACAGGAGCTCTCCATACGTGACATGGTGTCCGCTAACAAGTTGAATGGAAAATTAGCTCCAATTGTTAGCGGACACCATGTCGTGTATGGAGAGCCCCTGTGTGCCTAACCATTGAAGCTACCTCACAAGTGACCCCATTTTGGAAACTGACCCCTCAAGGAACGTATCTAGATGCATTGTGTGCACTCTGAACTCCCCAATTGCTTCACAAATTGATCCATAAAATTAAAAAATAAAGTACTTTTTTTTCCACAAAAAATTTATTTTTTCAATTTTGCTGATCAATTTGTGAAGCACATGGGGATTCAAAGTGCTCACTGTGCATCTAGATACGTTCCTTGGGGGGGGTCTAGTTTCCAAAATGGGGTCACTTGTGGGGGAGCTCCAATGTTTAGGCACACAGTGGCTCTCCAAACGCGACATGGTGTCCGCTAACAATTTGAATGGAAAATCAGCTCAAATTGTTAGCGGACACCATATATATAAGTATACCTATAACTTCCTAACCAAAAAATTTTTTTTTCCAAAATTGTGCTAATGTGAAGTAGACATGTGGGAAATGTTATTTATTAACTATTTTGTGTCACATAACTCTTTGGTTTAGCAGAATAAAAATTTATAATTTGAAAATTAAATTTTCAACATTTTTCCCAAATTTTTGATTTTTTCACAAATAATCGCAAAAATTATCAACCTAAATTTAATACTAATATGAAGCCCAAAATGTCACGAAAAAACAATCTCAGAATCGCTAGGATCCGTTGAAGTGTTCCAGAGATATAACCTCATAAAGGGACACTGGTCAGAATTGACAAAAATGGCCTGGTCATTAGGGTCAAAATAGGCCCGGGGGTGAAGGGGTTAAAGATCATAAGCAGCTGTCCTTTTGTGTAAAAAAAGCCTTCAGTAACAATGTGAAAAATGCTATTATAAACTTGCATGTCAGGGACTTCTTCACATTGAATAAGTCTCACAGGGTGTTCCCTGTAAGACTCTAAGCCCTCCTGACCCACTCATTATCACGCCGCGATGGGTGTGATAACTAATCCTAATCTTCCTCGCCCTGCAGAAAGGACATAATAGCCGGTGTGACGCTATTTGCATCACATCCGGTCCTTCTGACTTGTGTACACCCTTTAGGTGTACACAGTGGCCGTGGCGACCAATCAGAGAAGTAGCTCAGCTTGGCGCGCGGTTTGAATGCCGCTCCTCTGATTGGTCGACGCATTCAGCGTCGACCAATCAGAAGAGCGGCTCGCGCCATATTGTATTTGAAATATGGCGCCATGGCACGCGCCGCTATTCTGATTGGTCAGCGGTGAACGCGGCGACCAATCAGAATAGCGGCGCTCACCATGGCGCCATATTTCAAATACACTATACTCAGTGTATTTGAAATATGGCGCGCCCCGCTATTCTGATTGGTCGGCGCTGAACGCGGGTGGCCAATCAGCATAGCGGCGCTCACCACGGCGCCATGTGTAAAATCTGAAGTAATGGTGGATTTTACACATGGCGCCGTGGCGAGCCATATACCATAGTGCTGCTATACATGTGCTGTAATTTACCGCCATATACTATAGCGCTGCTATACATGTAATGTAATGTACCACCATATACCATAGCGCTGCTATACATGTACTGCCATATACCATAGCGCTGCTATACATGTACTGTAATGTACCGCCATATACTGTAGTGCTGCTATACATTTATTATAATGTGCCGCCATATACTATAGTGCTGCTATACATGTGCTGTAATGTACCACCATATACCATAGTGCTGCTATATATATATATGTCTCAAAAATAGAAATAAGACCAGCGGCACTCACCGTAGTTGAATCTTCTATGTTATTATCAAATCCATGTAGTACATGAGGAAATCGTGCGGAGGGGGAGCTAGGTGCGGAGACGTCAGGTGGACGACGGTGACCGTTTCGCAGCAAACAGCTGCTTCGACTGGTCCTGACTGGTGTCTGACGTCAGATCCGGTCATAAATAGCCGGAAACTGACATAATGAGACCCAAAATGTAATAAAAAAACCATTAACAGTGATACATTGATTCATGCAACAAATTGAGCTCTCCGGTGCAGCATTCAATAATAATGTATAAATTACATCTACATAGACTAGCTACATAAGATTAGACTAGAAAAAAACTCTCTATACATTATTATTGAATGCTGCGCCGGAGAGCTTAATCTACTCATTGAAGCCGAGTTTTGGACTAATGCAAGTAAAATATTCTAGGTTGTCTTAATTGATTATTGTATATAGCATTTGTTGCATGAATCAATGTATCACTGTTAATGGGTTTTTTTTATTACATTTTGGGTCTGATTATGTCAGTTTCCGGCTATTTATGACCGGATCTGATGTCAGACGCCAGTCAGGACCAGTCGAAGCAGCTGTTTGCTGCGAAACAGTCACCGTCGTCCACCTGACGTCTCCGCATCTCCCTCCCCCTCCGCACGATTTCCTCATGTAAGTACATGGATTCGATAATAAAATAGAAGATTCAACTACGGTGTGTGCCACTGGTCTTATTTCTATTTTTGAGATTTAAATGAACTTACCTGAAGCGTGCACCACCCTGAGACTGAGCTATCAATCAGATTGAATGTATTGCTACTGTATATGTTTTACCACGGATAGTGCCCGGCTTTCTTCACCTCTTTTGCAAGAGTATATATATATATATATATATATATAGTTCACTCACGTTGACTTAACAAGTTCTGTCAGTCACAGTATGTCAACTACATACATATTCTAGAATACTCGATGCGTTAGAATCGGGCCACCATCTAGTGTACTATAATCATATGCTCACCTGCCCGTTTAGGTGAGATAGCATCAAAATTGATTCTGGACCAAATCATAAACTTGACACTCCAATTCCTCCTTAGAGTCCAAGGGTATGCAGCTCAACAGGATTCCCAGGAAAATATCCAACAGATACCCAAAGGTAATATGAATAAAAAGCTGAAATTATTCCTCATTGTCGTGGCACTTCCCTCTCTGAGTAGCTGCTAATCGCAGTAAAAATCCATTGTCCACTTTCAATATTAATTTTATACACACAGAATTTATTAGAAAAATAAAACAATGATTTAGGTACAATGCGTTTCAACTGTTTTTTTTAGCAACATAGCCTTCTTCAGGTAAATAAAATTATTTGAATGCACACCAAGAGCTTTTTTTATATAGTGCTCCCACATAAAGCAAAAAGGTAACAGAGGGGCTAGGATAACAGCCTGGAGCAGGACGCACCTAGTCAATTAGCCCAATCCTCCACACATACTAATTAATTCCTTATCACTAAAGGCTTCCCTTATTATTTAAAAAAAAAAAGTTTGTAGATCTATCCATATGTATATTTTTTAACAGTATATACACTGTGTGCAGAATTATTAGGCAAATGAGTATTTTGATCACATGATACTTTTTATACATGTTGTCCTACTCCAAGCTGTATAGGCATGAGAGCCAACTACCAATTAAGTAAATCAGATGATGTGCATCTCTGTAATGAGGAGGGGTGTGGTGTAATGGCATCAACACCCTATATAAGGTGTGCTTAATTATTAGGCAAATGCCTTTCCTTAGGCAAAATGGGTCAGAAGAGAGATTTGACAAGCTCTAAAAAGTCCAAAATTGTGAGATGTCTTGCAGAGGGATGCAGCAGCCTTGAAATTGCCAAACTTTTGAAGCGTGATCACCGAACAATCAAGCGTTTCATGGCAAATAGCCAACAGGGTCATAAGAAGCGTGTTGAGCAAAAAAGGCGCAAAATAACTGTCCATGAATTGAGGAAAATCAAGCGCGAAGCTACTAAGATGCCATTTGCCACCAGTTGTTCCATATTTCAGAGCTGCAATGTTACTGGAGTATCAAAAAGCACAAGGTGTGCAATACTCAGGGACATGGCCAAGGTAAGGGAGGCTGAAAAATGACTACCTTTGAACAAGAAACGTAAGATAAAACATCAAGACTGGGCCAAGAAATATCGCGACCAATCAGCTGAGCAGTGCAGTGTTGGCGGGAAATTTAAAGCTGGCCGGTGGAATAGTAGTGAACAGTGGGACGCCGGGAGATCGGCGTAGGGCGCCGCTGATCTCCCGGTGGTGTTGCTGCTGACCTCCCGGCAACGGGAAGCTTCAAATCTCCAGCCAAGTGCAGTATTAGCGGGTGATTTAAAGACCGCTCGCCGGGCAGCGCGCGACCAATCAGCTGAGCAGCGCGGTATTGGCGGGAGATTTAAAGCTGCTCGCCGCTGCTCAGCTGATTGACAGCACAGTGCCAATCAGCTGCTAGCAGTATTGGCGCCAGATTTCAATACCGCTGGCAGCTGATGTGATTGGTCACCCGCTTCCGGGATGGCGACCAATCAGCTATTAGTGGTATTGCCGATCTCCCGGCAATGTCGGCGAGGGATATTTAAACACAGCTGTATTTAAATCTCCCATGGCCACACCGCTGGGAGACCAGCGGCCCCCATGGGCCACGGCTATTACGGCGCGTGATGGGGAAGAGTGGTGACGTCAACGCTACTTGCACAGCCGCAGAAACAGTTTCATTTTACCTCATGCAAAATTGCTCTTTGAGGCACCTGCCCTGTATACTTTCTGGGGCACACAAGTACTCTCTGGAGAGAGGATTCTACTGTTTAGTAGCTACTTCTACAGGCACCTGTATACTCTCTGAGGCATATAAGCACTTTCTGGAGAGGGAACTCTACTGTCCAGTATCAAATTCAACAGCCACCTGTATACCTGTAAATGCACTGACATACACAAGTACTTTTTGGAGAGAGGACTCTACTGTTCAGTATCAAATTCAACAAGCACCTGTATACTTGTAGACGCTCTGATGTACACAAGTACTTTCAGGAGAGAGGACTCTACTGTCCAGCAGCTACTTCTACAGGCACCTGTATACTCTCTGAGGTATATAAGTACTTTCTAGAGAGAGGACTCTACTGGTCAGGATCAAATTCTACAACCACCAGTAGACGCTCTGATATTCACAATTACTCTCTGGAGAGAGGATGCTACTATCTAACAGCAAATTCAACAAGCACGTGTATACCTATATATTCTCTGAGGCACACAAGTAGTTTCTGGAGAGAGGACTCTACTGTCCAGTATCAAATTCTACAGCCACCTGTATACCTCTATACTCTCTGACGTACACAATTACTCTATGGAGAGTGGATTGTACTGTCCAGCAGCAAATTCAACAAGCACCTGTATACCTCTATACTCTCTGAGGCACGCAAGTACTTTCTGGAGAGAGGACTTTACTGTCTAGCAGCAACTTCTACAGGCACCTGTATACCTATATACTCTCTGAGTCACATAAGTACTTTCTGGAGAGGGAATGCTACTGTCCAGTATTAAATTCAACAGCCACCTGTATACCTGCAGACGCTCTGACGTACACAAGTACTTTCTGGAGAGAGGGCTCTACTGTCCAGTATCAAATTCAACAGCCACCTGTATACCTGTACACTCTCTGAGTAATACAATTACTCTCAGGAGAGAGGACTCTACTGTCTAGTAGCTACTTCTACAGGCACCTGCATACCTGCATACTCCCTGAGGCATATAAGTAGTTTCTGGAGAGAGGACTCTACTGTCCAGTATCAAATTCTACAACCACGCTCTGATATTCACAATTACTCTCTAGAGAGGATTCTACTGTATAACAACAAATTCAACAGGCACGTGTATACCTATATATTCTCTGAGGCACACAAGTACTTTCTGGAGAGAGGACTCTACGGTCCAGTATCAAATTCAACACGCACCTGTATACCTCTATACTCTCTGAGGTACACAAGTACTCTCTGGAGAGAGGATTCTACTGTCCAGTGTCAAATTCAACAGGCACCTGTATACCTGTAGACGCTTTGATGTACACAAGTACTTTCTGGAGAGAGGACTCTACTGTCCAGTATCAAATTCAACAGGCACCTGTATACCGTAGACGCTCTGAGGTACACAACTACTCTCTGAGGAGGCGACATAGCGGTGACGTCTTTGCCATAAACTGATATACGTTACTGCTATTCACAGTCATAGCCATCACTGCACGGTGTACCAGGCATGCGCAGGTAGGATTTTTTATTAACCCACGCATGTATACTCTTTGAGGCACCTGTATACCTGTATACTCTCTGAGGCAGACAAGTACTCTCCCGCTAATCTACTGTCCAGTACTAAACAAATAAATTACAAACAATATTTGCCCTCATCACCATTACGGCACAAAGAGAGCCACTATCACGCCAATACATACGTTCTTTTAATTACCTCATCCAGCAGCTAATTCCGCCAGCCCCACAAACACACCTGTTTTTTTACAACTCAAAATAACTACTGCATGTTCAACTAGCATTCACTGCTGAAAAAATCTAACAGCAGTGCCACTTACTGAAGTGCAGGTTTTACTCACAAGAAAGCTTCCTCAGTTCCCCTAACAATTCCCACATACCTGCTTGTACATTTCATTGTATATCACTGATCCTGGTCTCCCACACAACTGCCAACATGGCTCCTCCAAAAATATACAAAAATCAACTTGAAAAAAATAAGGCTCGGGCACTACGTCAATAACAATGCCACACTAATGAGACTCCTGAACAAAAACGCCATCATCTGGACAAAGACAATGCATATAATCGTAGACGTCTCGCTCAGGAGTCACACTCTCTAATACTATTAGATTGGCTATTCTCTGAGAAAAACGCTGCCACAATACACATTCCATTTCCACATTTTTACCACAACCACAAGTTGATGCATCACAATCTGAACACCACACTACAGATTGTACCACTGCAAGGTGTATGATCTCTCGGCAACTATCTCCAGTAGCCACATCAATGCCAATGTTACACAATAATGAACCATACTCTCTGTAGCCACAAGCTGAAACACAAACATTTAAGGTACTGTCACAAGTGGCGATCTCCCGGGCGATTCCATAGGCGACGCTCGTGCATGCGCACGTATTTGTGTGTCGCCGTCGCCCATTTACATTAGGCGCCGCATTGCCGATGTTGCCGGCGACAGGCCACGCCCCAGCGTCGCCTATGTAATCACCCGGGAGATCGCCACGTGTGACGGTACCCTTACAGTACTGCAACTACAAAACACACGACTAATCAACATTTGGCTACAAACTAAACCCATTGACTCTTTAACTACTCCACTACTACAAGAACAACAACAACATTTTACTGAGGATGAAAATGCTATTAAAGAACACAGCTGCGGTGACAAGACCCATGTATGTGAAAATTGCCAAGCTTTGCATTTTGCAAATGAGATGCCTCTGGACAAAAAGTTTACCCTGTACTGTCAGAAGGGTAAAGTACATCTACAATAATACAGCATGATAACATAGCATCCCCATGTGTTGACAATGTTGATGACAGAAGAACTTGAATACAGCAAACATTTTATGGACAATATTCACTCTATCAACACTTCTTTTTCGCCCATGGAAGCAAGTGTTTCACCACCTCCTGGTTATGGCCCATACTGTTTTCGAATTCATGGACAGATCGATTATTGAACAGGCAAACTGCATCCAGCTGAGAAAGAACCCCCTAAATTTGCACAACTTTACATACTAGATACCACTCACGCTAATGAACAACAACTGCAATGTATGAAAATGAAAAATATCATCCTACTTTAAAGGGATCCTGTCACCTCCAAAACACCTCCTAAGCTAGCAAAACATGTCCATGCACCATCCTATCACTAATCTCACACTTCTTTTGTCTCCTAAAAGCATCCTGTGAAAGTGCAGAAAAACGTTTTAATACTCACTCATTAGTGATTATAATTAGCAGGGGCTATATTCTTTAGTCACCAAGGCGGGCTGTTTTGTAGCTACATGATCCACCCTTTCTCTGTCTGTTTGCTCTGCTTGTGCAGGCATTTCCCTCCCCCCTCTCTATCACTCACAGAATGCAAATCATTAGTCCTGCCTTCAGTTTCAGTTTCACAGCAGCACAGACAGAGAGAGGGCTAGATCCTGGTGCTGCAAAACAACACCCCCTGGTGACTAAAGAATATAGCCCCTGCTAATTATAATCACTAATGAGGGAGTATTAAAACGTTTTTCTCCACTTTCACAGGATGCTTTTAGGAGACAAAAGGAATGTGAGATCAGTGATAGGAAGCCGCAGGGACATGTTTCGATAGCTTAGGAGGCGTTTCGGAGGTGATAGGATCCCTTTAATGACCATTATTGCGGAGCTAATGCAAGCACAAAATCCTTTCACTGCTGCCTATAGAATGCTACACGATGTGGAAGAACAAGAGACAATGAAAAATCTATAAAATGGAACTGTCATACCAAACATCACAATGGCTATTAAAAAAGATTGGACTCAAGATCCCAGACGATACAATAAACCAACTGTGAGTGAAGTGGCAGTGGTCTTTCAGAATGATGATGGTGAGCCTCCCTTCCATAGAGACATCTTAATTCATTTAAAACCTGATCCACAAAACCCCTGGCTCCAAAAACACAAAGAATCAGTATGCTGCATAGCAATTTAGAAGCCCTGATGTATCCTATCTTTTTCCCTTATGGAGAACAAGGAAGGCATAACGCTCTAAAACGCCAAGGAAATAGTTCACGAAGGATCACCCAACTACAGTATTACAGCTATGTTTCATCAGTAAGAAAGGATTTTAATCCACTACTAAATGGAGGCAAGCTAGCACAACAATATTTGGTTGATGCATACGTCAAAATTGAAGCTAATCGACTACATTACATTCGTATGCATCAAAATGATCTAAAAGTAGAAGATTATTGCTTGCTTCAAGAACATTTACTCAACAAATCTATTGAAAAGGGAATCCTCATTGGAAAAACTGTCATTTTACCATCCCATCATCTTTTAAAGGCAGTGCATGAAATATGCAGCAGCAGTATCAGGATGCTATGACTATCGATACCAAACATGGTCACCCTGATCTCTTTGTCACCATGATGTGTAATCTGAAGTGAAGGGAAATTACTGAAAATTTACAACAGTGGCAACGTGTTGAAAATCGCCCATTCTCAAAACTTTTGGCCATGACTGTACAATGGCACAAAACCATTCTTTGAATGTCATTGATAGACTTCTACATGATGTCATGACAATACAGGTTGAGGACAAAAGTAATGTTCCCTTTGGTGGTAAAGTTTTCATACTTGGAGAAGATTTCCGCCAATGCCTTCCTGTATTTCACACATGCTTGGGGAAGAAAAGTGTACTACAGTCCGCGCTGCCAGGATCACTCACTTCAATAAATGCACGAGCAGAAGTTGGCACCTACACTGTGGCTCGTCCTCCGCGGTGTGGCGGTTGTCTGACTGCTTCCCTGCCTGCAGCCGCCTCCGCTCCCCGCTACCCACAGCCCACCTGCGACTATGGAGCTGCCCCCTGTGCCTCCCCCCCAGCCCCGATCCACAGCCCAGCACCACTCCCCAGCCCCGCAACGCCCCCCAGCACTTCACACCCCCAACGCCACACAGACCCCCCCCTCACTGCCCGCACACCTCCACCGCCAGCCCCCATCCACAGCCTAGCACCGCCCCCCAGCCCCGCTCCCCAGCACCACTCCCCAGCCACGCAATGTCCGCACCTCCCCCTCCATATGTCCGCACCCCCCCATTATGTCCGCACACCCCCACATTATGTCCGCACACCCCCCCATTATGTCCGCAGACCCCTCCCATATGTGCTCACACCCTCCCCCCCATATGTCCTCACACCCCCCCACAATATGTCCGCGCACCCCCCATATGTCCGCACCCCCCCCAAACCCCCACAATATGTCCGCACACCCCCCCATATGTCCTCACCCCCCCAACCCACCACAATATCTCCTCACACCCCCCCACAATATGTCCGCACGTCCCCCCATATGTCCTCACCCCCCCAAACCCCCCCAATATGTCCTCACACCCCCCACAATATGTCCTCACACCCCCCACAATATGTCCACACACCCCCCATATGTCCTCACACACCCACAATATGTCTTCACACCCCCCCACAATATGTCCTCACACCCACAAACCCCCCCAATATGTCCTCCCCCTCACACCTCCCCCCAATATGTCCGCACCCCCCCCCCAACCCCGCCGCCGTAGATCACTTACCTGTCTTCATGACATCTGCTTCGTCAGGTCCAGGTCCAGTCCTCCCTCCGGCCCAGGCATCCTCTTCCTTCAGCCCGGGCCACGAGTCTTCCATCCGGCGGTCTTCTTTCTTCCTCCACCGAGCTCCGGGTCCTCGATGTTCCCTCATCGAATAAAGGAATAAAGATGGCCGCCGCGAGTTTCTGGAAGCCCCGCCCATGGATCCAAATCGCACCAATCTCATTCAAATACACACCAACCAATCACATTCAAGGCTCATTCATACATTTTTATCAATGGAAAAAACACTTTTACTATTCCATACTGCCAATCAGATTCGCGCCTCATTCATCCATGTTTTCAATGGAAAAATTCACTACATTTAAAGACAATAAAAATATATAAATACACATAAAAATATTTAAAAATACAAATAAATTCACTTAAAATAACAAATAATAAATAAATTTAACAATAATAAAAATACTAAAAAAAATAATAATAAATAATATAAATAATAAATAATAAAATAAATAATAATAATAATAATAAAAAAATTAAAATTAATATATAAAATTAATATATTAATTACATTAACTAATTAAAATAAAAAAAATTAATCTAATACAAATACATTTATTTAAAATAAAAAATCAATATACAAATAATAAAAATAATAAATAATAAAATAAATCAAAATTAAAAAAATAAATAAATAAAATAAAAATATATATAATTAGAATATTAATAACATTAACTAATTCTAAGAAAATCAAATTACTCAAATAAAAAAAATTCAATTAAAATAAAAAAATAATAATATTATAAAAATATTAAATAATAAATAATTACATAATAAATATAAATAATAAAAAAAATATTCCATATAAAAATTCATAACATTAACTAATTTTAATAAAATAAAACAAATAAATAAAATATTCATAACATTAAGTTATTCAAAAAAATGTAAATAAAAAAAAAAATAAATAAAATAATATAGCTACTATAATCTAATTAACGCACGTTCTAGAATCCCGATGCATTTGCATCGGGCTCACAGCTAGTTAATACATAATGAAGGGGAGAGGGGTCAATTTGTGAGTCTTTATAGGGGGCCCATACATCTGACCAATATGGGCGCGCGGGGGAAGGGGGGCCCTTCGGACTCTAGTTACGCCACTGTTAATGACACTGAAAGTGTTTTGTATGCTGCATCACATGCAATACTATGTCCAAAAAATGAAGATGTTGAACTTCTAAATTCTCAAATTATAGACCGATTGAGTGGCCAATATGTCTTATATACAAGTGATGATTCCGTGGATGCTGATGATGCTAATGAAAGTAAACAAAACCCAGTTGAATTTTTACATTCTCTAACACCATCTGGAATGTCACCACATCGCCTGCATCTAAAAATAGGACCAATGTCACGCTACTGTTAAATCTGAATACAAAAAAAGGATTATGTAATGAAACTCGGCTCATTGTAACATCCTGAAATCCACATATCATGCAGGCAAACGTCATCACAGGATCAGCTGAAGGAGACTTTGTTTTTATTCCATGCATTGATTTGTGTCCATCTGAAACATGGTTTTCTCCATATGTAACCTGGGTACTTCTATAAGCACTTCGCAGGGTGCTTAGCTCACAGTTATTCTGGTATTGGGGCAGGCCCATACCTTAGAACAATATCAGTTATCATCACCTGTCTTTGATAGTGATTATGGACGCCGAATGATTGTTGTACCTGTGCCACCAATTTGGTTTATGTATTGTCTGCATTGTAGGTTCACGTACTGGTTGTTTCATGATATGTTCCCACATGCCATTGTGGAGCCACATGTGTACATTATATTGCCTCGGCCAGGTAGATATTTGGTTCTATACCGGTATGGTTACCACAAATACGTGACCTGTATCTTATACATGCCAATTAACTGCATAGCATTTATTGGGTTGGTCACCACATATTTTCGTGCAGGTTTGAGGGGGCATACAACAATCGTTACAATTGTAGGATTTGGTTCCTATACCTATATAGATGATTCTAATCATATCCATATCTACGCCCTTGACACAGGCGATTGCATGCACCTTATCAGCAGATGTCCGTATCTGAGCATACCCCCGGTACCAGTTAATTGTGATCACCATATACATACATACGTCTCACGTAGTTTTTCAAGCATACCGCTGTGATCTATTGTTACAATAATCTTCACCTCCTGCGTGGGGTACATTCTATATCTGCCTTGTTAATGAATTTGAGCTGTCAAATTGGACCTGGGGGCCCCCCATGGTTTTAAATATTTTTAATGTTTTGTTGTACACTAATAAAGTTGTTTACCTCACTATATATACATCTTGAGTTAAATTACATGGTGTTGCTCCCTTAATGTACCTCGTCTTCTCTGCTTTGACTCATCTGAAACTGGGTTACCATTCAAACTATGAAGACGATAGTTTCCTGTTAAGCAAGCTATCGCAATGATGATTAACAAGGCACAAGGACAGACCCTAAATCGAGTGAGTATTTATCTACCTCAACCAGCCTTTGGCCATAGGCAGCTATATGTTGCTTTCTCCAGAGTCAAGCAACGCTCCCATGTCAAAGTCAAGGTTTTAGATACACCATTATAAGAACAGTTGTTACATGGTAGTGATAAAGTATTCACTAAAAATGTAGTTTACAAAACAATTTTAAATTGATTTAGGTCTTTAGTCATCTCAATAACATGTATATAGTATTATATCACATCAATAGTGATTTACTTTTTGAACACACATTAATATGCCTTAGATCAGAGGTCCCCAACTCCAGTCCTCAAGGCCCACCAACGGTCCAGGTTTTCATTATTTCCTTAGAAATTTGACAGTTGGTAATTCAATCTCCTGCACAGGTGGTGATTCCAATTGTCAAATGCCAAGGAAATCCTGAAAACATGCACTGTTGGTGGGCCTTGAGGCCTGGAGTTGGGGACCTCTGCCTTAGATACATATGTATCTATAGATACATATTAGGGCCACGTCACACACAAAGATAATTGTGCAGAGATTGTTCGCAGATCTCTGGTTGCAGTGAAATCATGGACACATTGTTCTATTTTGTGGCCATGTACAAATGAACAATGTGTCCATGATTTCACTGCAACCAGAGATCTGCGAACAATATCTGCACAGATATCTGTGTGTGTGACGTGGCCATTAGATACATATCTATGTATGTATATATTTCATGAATATAGGGCAGCACCGTGCTTTCATATGGTGCCCGCAACCAAAGCCGTCCACTATCGGCTCCCAATACATACGTTTATGAATAACATTGCAGCACTCAGGTCCTTTCTTGTGCAAAAGGGCTCTTTTTTATTGCAGCATGGTACACAGTGCGATGTTTTGGGTAGTGTTACCGTTCCTCTAGCAGGGGGTTGCTAGAGGAAGGGTAACACTACCCGAAACATCGCACTGTGTACCATGCTGCAATAAAAAAGAGCCCTTTTGCACAAGAAAAGACCTGAGTGCTGCAATTGTATTCATAAACGTATGTATGTATATACATAGATAAATAGCAGAACATACATATTGCTATATGATATTGTGAGACACAGCCGGCATGATCCTATGGCTGGGGTGCATCACATGGGTTGTCTGCTTAGGAACCTGTGCACATGAGCCGGTTTTACTGTGAGCTAACAGCTGAGAGTGAGTGCTGTAATCCAGTCCAGTACACAGTGTGTTAATAGCTGTAGGAATCATGAGACCAATGAGCGGCTGAGAGAGCAATGTGTACTGATTGCATAGCAGCCCAGGTGGGCGTGTCAGCGTGGGTGTGGCAGCTACGATAAGAGCTAGCCAGGTGTCTGTGTGAGTCAGACTACAGACCAGAGACGCATGGGAATGAGAGCAGTCCTGAGCTCTGTGATGTGAGGTTGTGAAGGGAGCATACCAGCTCCATACCAGTGCCCGGGAACGGGGCGTTATGGCTCCTGGAGTGGGGAAGCTGTGGCTGAATCAGGTGGATACTGGTCTGGATGTGTGGCGAGACACGTTCGGGAAGGAGCCCTTGGGGATGCATGGTGTACCCATGACTCAGGTTGCTAGACCCGGAACCGTGCCCGATAAGACAGAAGTTCTCATATGCTAGAATGAACTGTGTACCAAGTGTGAATCATGCCAGGCGAGCATAGCCGCTGTTGGGTCCGACTAGACAGTCGGTAAAGGACCCGTGATAGTAGATGATGGCTTATGTAGAAATGCCATGTATGAGGTCTGTGGGAGAGACCCAGCCAGTGTGAATGTTGTATTGGAGGCGATCCGTCCCGTCGGAACGAGAGGGAGGCTTGGCCTGCTGCGTTCGGCAGGTACCTGTCCCTCTAACAGTGCCTCTAACGGTGTGTGTGAAACTGTGGCCAGACGCAGGGGTTAGGAGGGCTCCTAGAGTGGGGAACCAAGGCTGAACCTGGAGAGTGCGACTCAGACGCAGGGTACAGCCGTCAACCTGGAGACCTGCCTAAGTATGGAGGTTTGGTGGCGGTTGGTGGCTCGAACCGTGGTGAGGAGGCCTTTGTGACGCGTGGTTTACCCGAGTACTAGGGTTGGCCAATTCCCTGTTATGGTCCCAGAGGAGCCACAGTCCATGGATTTAGTATGATGGGCTGTGAGCGTGTGTAAGGAGGTATGTGATCCATGGAGGTGTTAGGATGGATCACATGCGGTGTGTAAGGCCCCGGTCAGGCTGGAGCCTGTCCTATGGGTCAGTATTAAAGTATTGTGCTGGGTAACTAAAGCCAGGCGTTTGGTACCACCATTGGGACCCACAGGGCCCATTAATAAGTGTGGATAACTATTTATTACTAGCTGTACTACCCGGCTTCGCCCGGGTTAATAACTGCTGTTAACAAAATAGAATGTGTTAACAAAAATTTATTCAGCACACAAAAACCACAAAACTAATCGATAGAAATGTACCGTATATACTCGTGTATAAGCCGAGTTTTTCAGCACAAAAAATGTGCTGAAAAGTCCCCCCTTGGCTTATACACGAGTATATACGGTAGCCCCAGCTGTATACAGCCCACCCCCCCGTGGTATCCAGGGCCCCCCTTACTGCACACCTGTAAAGTAAGATGTCAGTATACTTATCGCTGCCGCCGCCGCTCCGCTGCTCGGTCACCGCGCTGCTCCGGGTCTTCATGCTTCCTTCTTTGGCGCAGAGGAAATGACATCATTGTTCGAGCGCCGGAGAAGGAAGCATGAAGACCCGGAGCAGCGCGGTGACCGAGCAGCGGAGCGGCGGCGGCAGCAGCGATAAGTATACTGACATCTTACTTTACAGGTGTGCAGCAAGGGGGGCCCTGGATACCACGGGGGAGGCTGTATACAGCTGGGGCTGCTGTATACAGCTGGGGCCCCTGTATACTACTGATGGAGGGGGGAGGTCTGTATACCTCTAGGGCTGCTGCTGTATACACCCCTGGGGCTGCTGCTGTATATACCACTGAGGCTGCTGTATACTACTACTGGGGCTGCTGTATACTAACACTGGGGCTGCTGTATATACCTCTGGGGCTGCTGTATATACCTCTGGGGCTGTTGTATATACCTCTGGGGCTGCTGTATACTACCACTGGGGCTGCTGCTGTATATACCACTGGGAAGGCTGCTGTAACACTGCTGGGGCCTGTATGTACCACTGGGGAGGCTGCTGTATACCACACTGCTGGGGGCTGTATACTACCACTGGGGAGGCCTGTATACCACTGCGGGGGCCTGTATACCACACTGCTGGGGGCTGTATACCTGTGCTGGGGTCCACCCTCGGCTTATACACGAGTCAATAGGTTTTCCCAGATTTTGGGGGCAAAAGTAGGGGGGTAGGCGTATACACGGGTCGGCTTATACACGAGTATATACGGTAACTATTAAAAGGCAAAAACTAAGCTAATAGAAGCATTTCACAACATATATTTCAACACCACAGATATTCCACACAGATTTAACTAAATTGGCCAAGTAATGTGAAGTAATCTTCTACTCCTTATTCGAGAGCCTTTTGATAGACGACATTCTTAGTTCTTCCTTCAGGTGCAAAGGCGAACAGATTTTTGGCTGTTCCAACTCTTGAACAGGCCACATAAAGTTGACCATGAGAAAAGCATGGAGATTGTAAATCAATTCCAACTACTTTCAAAGACTGTCCCTGAGCCTTGTTGATGGACATAGCAAATGCGAGTCGAACAGGGAACTGGAGACGTTTAAAATCAAAAGGCAAATCAGATGGAATAAGAGGATTTGTTGCAATGAAAACATCTTCTCCTGTGGCACATCCTGTCAAAATGGTTGCCTCAATTACATGTGGAAACAGGTTCTTAATCAAGAGTCTTGTTCCATTACACAGCTTTGGTGGATCCTCGCTTCCCTCTCCTCAAAAAGTTCATTGGCCCTTGAGGAAGCAGCTCTTGTTTTCATGTCTGCAAGCCTCGCTTCCTTCTCCTCAGAAAGTTCATTGGCCCTTCAGGAAGCAGCTCTTGTTTTCATATCTGCAAGCCTTGCTTCCCTCTCCTCAGAAAGTTCATTGGCCCTTGAGGAAGCAGCTGCTGTTCTCATGTGTCAGCCTTGTTTCTCAGTCTTCACATTTTTCACTCACCCGTAATGCAGCTTTTCTTTTTGCATCAGCTGACATTCGTGCCAAGGAAATCCTTTTCTTATGAGGCATTATTGTGGTAAAAATAGTCTGTAACTGGCAGTTTCTATATCCTCTCACATAGAGGTAGTGTGACTGACATCAGCCTTTCCACCAACACACCCTAACTGACATCCTATTACCTCACAGACATCCTATTACCTCACAGACGTTTTACTGAGAATGTCGTTTGTTGTCTATATTAACCAATCAGAGCTCAGATTAACAGTAGCAAAATAGAAGCTGAGCTGTGATTGGTTGCTATTGGCTGCCTGATAAATCCCCAGGCAACAGGAAACCCTCCCCCCTGACAGTATATATTAGCTCACACATACACATAATAGACAGCTCATGTGACTGACAGCTGCCGTATTTCCTATATGGTACATTTGTTTCTCTTGTAGTTTTGTTGCTTATTAATCAGATTTTTATTGTTGAAGGATAATACCAGACGTGTGTGTGTTTTAGTGCGATTATGTGGCGAGGTTGGTGTATGTGTGGTGAAATGTGTGCTGAGGGTGGTATATGTGTTCAAGCACGTGGTAGTGTGAGACGCATTTTTGTGTGTGTTCATATCCCCGTGTGTGGTGAGTATCCTATGTCGGGGCCCCACCTTAGCAACTGTATGATATATACTCTTTGGCGGCATCGCTCTCATTCTTTAAGTCCCCCTTGTTCACATCTGGTAGCTGTCAATTTGCCTACAACACATTTCCTTTCACTTTTTCCCCATTATGTAGATAGGGCCAAAATTGTTTGGTGAACTGGAACGCTCAGGGTTAAAATTTCGCCTCACAACATAGCCTATGACGCTCTCGGGGTCCAGACGTGTGACTATGCAAAATTTTGTGGCTATAGCTGACAGCTGTCGATTTTCCTCCAACACTTTTCCTTTCCCTTTTTCCCCATTATGTAGATAGGGGCAAAATTGTTTGGTGAACTGGAATGCACAGGGTTAAAATTTCGCCTTACAACATAGCCTATGACGCTCTCGAGGTCCAGACGTGTGACTGCAAAATTTTGTGGCTGTAGTTGCGACGGTGTAGATGCCAATCCCAGAACATACATACATACATACACACATACATACATACACACACACATTCAGCTTTATATATTAGATTGTAAATGAGTTGTTGGGTATCATCAGGGCGTATGTAAAATTACCCTGGGTGATGGATCAACAGGGCTTATGTAAAACTACCCTGGGTGATCAAGGGGAAAGGTGATGTATCGTGGGTGACTCATGATGGCTGATGATGTAAGGGCCGTACATGAGGTATCCACGAGCTATCCGCCATTGGGACTGACAGTTAGGTCACAAAGGTCCCAATGATAGATAGTTATGGTGAATGTAGGTGTTCTATGTTGTATGTAATGTAATGTGTGATGTAATGTATTATGTGATGTGCTATTCTAGTGTAATGTAATGTGTTATGTGTTGTGCTTATGATCAATGTTTAATGTACTACCCGGGTTATGATCTGTATGTGAGAAATAAACAGGTAGACATTTGAAAAATTATAAGCACGTGTCGGTGTTATTATGCAGCAAGCGAGTTCCACGGGTCGCTACCTCGCAATATATATAGATAACATATTTTGAACCATTCATTTTCTGCTAAATACATATATATATTTATAGAAGTATTTAAGGTCATCACAGGGGAGATATGTATCATCGACTTTTAAACAGTTGGTGATGGAAACCCATATTTGTAACTATAGTGTCAAAGATGTTGAGAGACTTATTTGTCTTTTCACTGGGCTGGGTTTTTTGCTGTCGTTGCCCCGCGAACAAAGCCACAGCATGGGGCTGTAGTGTACACCGCTATGGTATACTACAGCCCCATGCCCAACCGCGAACAACGCCACAGCATGGGGCTGTAGTGTACACCGCTATGGTATACTACAGCCCCATGCCCATATGCCTGTCCGCCCGTAAGCCCCGCCGCTTCCTAAGCTCCCGCTGCTGTCGCTACCCCCACCCCCTAACCCCCGCCGCCCCTAAGCACCTACCCCCTAAGCTCTGCCGCATCCTAAGCCCGCCGCCTCCTAAGCCCCTACCCCCTAAGCCCCTACCCCCTAAGTCCACCCATCCTAAGCCCCCCGCTCTACCTCCCGCCCCTAAGCCCCTACCCCCTAAGCCCCGCCGCCTCCTAAGCCCCGCCGCCTCCTAAGCCCCGCCGCCTCCTAAGCCCTCGCCGCCCCAAAGCCCTACCCCCTAAGCCCCGCCGCATCCTAAGCCCCGCTGATACCCCCTAAGCCCCGCCGCCTCCTAAGCCCCGCCGCCTCCTAAGCCCCTACCCCCTAAGCCCCTACCCCTAAGGTCCGCCGCATCCTAAGCCCCGCCGCATCCTAAGCCCCGCCGCATCCTAAGCCCCTACCCCCTAAGCCCCTACCCCCTAAGCCCCGCCGCCTCCTAAGCCCCGCCGCCTCCTAAGCCCTCTGCCGCCCCTCAGCCCCTCCCCCTAAGCCCCGCCGCACCCTAAGCCCCCACCGATACCCCCTAAGTCCCGCCACCTCCTAAGCCCCCCCGCCCCTAAGCCCCTACCCCCTAAGCCCCGCCGCCTCCTAAGCCCCTACCCCTAAGCCCCGCCGCATCCTAAGCCCCCGCCAATACCCCCTAAGCCCCGCCCCCTCCTAAGCCCTCGCCGCCCCTAAGCCCCTACCCCCTAAGCTCCGCCGCCTCCTAAGCCCTCGCCGCTCCTAAGCCCCTACCCCCTAAGCCCCTACCCCCTTAGCCCCTACCCCCTAAGCCTCGCCGCCTCCTAACCCCTCGCCGCCCCTAAGCCCCTACCCCCTAAGCCCCTACCCCCTAAGCCCCTACCCCCTAAGCCTCGCCGCCTCCTAAGCCCTCGCCGCCCCTAAGCCCCTACCCCTAAGCCCCCGCCAATACCCCTAAGCCCTCCGCCTCCTAAGCCCTCGCCGCCCTAAGCCCTACCCCTAAGTCTGCTGCATCTAAGCCCGCACCTCCTAAGCCCCCCCTAAGCCCTACCCTAAGCCTGCCGCCTCTAAGCCTACCCCTAAGCTCTGCGCATCCTAAGCGCCGCCTCCTAAGCCCCTACCCCCTAAGCCCCTACCCCCTAAGCCCTGCCGCCTCCTAAGCCCCTACCCCTTAACCTCCGCCGCATCCTAAGCCCCGCCGCCTCCTAAGCCCCTACCCCCTAAGCCCCGCCGCCTACACCCTAAGGCCCGCCGCATCCTAAGCCCATACCCCCTAAGCCCCGCCGCCTCCTAAGCTTCTGCCGCTGTCTCTACCCCCTAAGGTGCTACACCCTAAGCCCCCGCCGTCCCCTAACCCACCGCCGCCGTCGATCACTTACATGTCTTCTTCTTCATCTCATCGTCCGTCCGATCCACAAGTCCTCCGTCCGCCCAGGCGTCCTCTTCGTCCGGCCCCGGGGGTCTTCTCTCTTCTTTCCGCCATCTCCGGCTCCGACGTCCTCTTCACTTCTCATTGCGATAGAATGGACGAAAAATCCTCCATTCTATGTCTATGAGAAGTGATGCGCTCTTCTGATTGGTCACTGTCTACTGCCGCCAGCCAATCAGAATAGCGCCTCACTTCCCATAGACATAGAATGGACGAAAATTCTTCCATTCTATGTCTATGGGAAGTGAGGCGCTATTCTGATTGGTCGGCGTCAGCACACAGCGACCAATCAGAAGAGTGCCTCACTTCCCATAGACATACATAGCGGTGTCTCGCCGATTTTATGGCCGCAAAATAGAACCAGAAGCCCGGCCATATATTTAGCGAGACACCGCTAATGTATGTCTATGGGAAGTGAGGCGCTCTTCTGATTGGTCGCTGTGTGCTGACGGTGACCAATCAGAATAGCGCCTCACTTCCTATAGACATACATTAGCGGTGTCTCGCGAAATATATGCCCGCCCTTCTGGTTCTATTTTCGGCCAGGGGACTCGGCTCTGGTCGGTAGTTCGACGGGGCCGGAAACTCGCAATGAGCGCCTCGCGGACATTGCTCGCGCCTTACCAACGACTCGCAATCATTGCGAGTCGTTGCTGATACGCTAGCTATCGCCGCGAAGAGCTCATTGCGACTTTCCGGCCCCTTCGAACTACTGACCAGAGCCGAGTCCCCTGCCCGAAAATACAACCAGGGGCCCGGCCATAAAATGGCCGACACACCGCTATGTATGTCTATGGGAAGTGAGGCGCTCTTCTGATTGGTGGCTGTGTGCTAACGCCGACCAATCAGAATTCCGCCTCACTTCCCATAGACATACATTGGCGCTGTCTCGCTAAATATATGCCCGGCCTTCTGGTTCTATTTTCGGCCACGGGGCTCGGGTATTTCCGGTCGAAAAAATATTTTTTCTCTATTTATCTATCTTTATTTTTATCTATTTTTCTATCTATTTTCTTATCTATCTATCTATCTATCTATCTATCTAAGAATATAGATAGAAAAATAGATAAAAATAAAGATACATTAATACAGAAAATATTATTTTTGGACCGGCAATAGCCGAGCCCCGTGGCCGAAAATAGAACCAGTAGGCCGGGCATATATTTAGCGAGACACCGCTAATGTATGTCTATGGGAAGTGAGGCGGAATTCTGATTGGTCGGCGTTAGCACACAGCGACCAATCAGAAGAGCGCCTCACGCTAAATATATGCCCGGCCTTCTGGTTCTATTTTCCGGCCATAAAATCAGCGATACACCGCTATGTATGTCTATGGGAAGTGAGGCGTTCTTGTGATTGGTCGCTGTGTGCTAACGCCGACCAATCAGAATTCCGCCTCACTTCCCATAGACATAGAATGGACAAAAATCGTCCATTCTATGTCTATGGGAAGTGCTCCGCTATTCTGATTGGTCGGCGTTAGCACACATACATAGCGGTGTCTCGCCGATTTTATGGCCGGAAAATAGAACCAGAAGGCCGGCCATATATTTAGCGAGACACCGCTAATGTATGTCTATGGGAACTGAGGCGCTCTTCTCATTGGTCGCTGTGTGCTAACGCCGACCAATCAGAATTCCGCCTCACTTCCCATAGACATACATTAGCGGTGTCTCGCTAAATATATGCCCGCCCTTCTGGTTCTATTTTCCGGCCACGGGGCTCGGCTATTTCCGGTCGAAAAAATATTTTTTCTCTATTTATCTATCTTTTTTTTAATCTCTTTTTCTATCTATTTTCTTATCTATCTATCTATCTATCTACGAATATAGATAGAAAAATAGATAAAAATAAAGATACATAAATACAGAAAATATTATTTTGGACCGGCAATAGCCGAGCCCCGTGGCCGAAAATAGAACCAGAAGGCCGGGCATATATTTAGCGAGACACCGCTAATGTATGTCTATGGGAAGTGAGGCGGAATTCTGATTGGTCGCTGTGTACTAACGCCGACCAATCAGAAGAGCGCCTCACTTCCCATAGACATACATTAGCGGTGTCTCGCTAAATATATGCCCGGCCTTCTGCTTCTATTTTCCGGCCATAAAATCGGCGAGACACCGCTATGTATGTCTATGGAAAGTGAGGCGCTCTTCTGATTGGTCGCTGTGTGCTAACGGCGACCAATCAGAATAGCGCCTCATTTCTCAATGCATCTCTATGGAAAAGCGCCCTCCAATCACAATCGCGGCGCCATTTTTGAAAAACTACAGCGACCAATCACATTCATGGTGCCATCTTTCTGATGTTGCCGCCCACCAATGACATAAGGCCGCTATTTATAGCGGGAAATTTGAATCTTCAACCTCTTTGAATCCTGTTTGCAGGACGACGAGAAACTACCGCTGGACCATCTGTTGGACTATATTTCTGCCAAGAAATCCATCCTTCGTGAGGGTCTTTGAGGGAGAACGAGAAGCTACCGCTGGACCATCTGTTGGACTATATTTCAGCCAAGATATCCATCCTTCGTGAGGGACGTCGGGAAGCAAGCGCCGGATCGGGTTCTGCGATTGATCAGCTAAGATATCCTTTTTGAAATCTACCTTTTCACATCAGAGTCTATATGCCTGATGCTACGTTTTATTTTCACCTCTTTTGCTATCTTTTATTTTCACCACTTTTACTATCTTGCGCCATGCAGCGCCAATCGGCGCTGCATGGAGCCTGCGCCACAGTTCGGACACTTCGCCGCTAAAAGCGCCGACTTCTGCGCTACAAGCGCAAACTTCGGCGCTTCTAGCGGCCTCCGTGGTCTATGAGACCGCTGTGCCCGAACACTCATTCAGGCGCCGCCCATACCACTTGCCGCTCTTCCCGGTGAACGCCGACCAATCGCATTCTCTGCGCCTCTTCCCATAGAGATGCATTGAGAATTGAGGTGCGATTGTGATTGGCCGCTGTGGATTTTCAAAAATGGCGCCACGATTGTGATTGGAGGGCGCTTTCCCATAGAGATGCATTGAGAAATGAGGCGCTATTCTGATTGGTCGCCGTCAGCACACAGCGACCAATCAGAAGAGCGCCTCACTTCCCATAGACATACATTAGCGGTGTCTCGCTAAATATATGCCCGGCCTTCTGGTTCTATTTTCGGCCAGGGGACTCGGCTCTGATCCGTCGTTCCACGGGGCCGGAAACTCGCAATGAGCGCTTCGCGGACATTGCTCGCGCCTTACCAACGACTCGCAATCATTGCGAGCCGTTGCTGATACGCTAGCTATCGCCGCGAAGAGCTCATTGCGAGTTTCCGGCCCCGTCGAACTACCGACCAGAGCCGAGTCCCCTGCCCGAAAATAGAACCAGGGGCCCGGCCATAAAATCGCCGACACACCGCTATGTATGTCTATGGGAATTGAGGCGCTCTTCTGATTGATCGCTGTGTGCTAACGCCGACCAATCAGAATTCCGCCTCACTTCCCATAGACATACATTAGTGGTGTCTCGCTAAATATATGCCCGGCCTTCTGGTTCTATTTTCGGCCACGGGGCTCGGCTATTGCCGGTCCAAAAAAATATTTTCTGTATTTATGTATCTTTATTTTTATCTATTTTTCTATCTATTGTGAGGCACCGGCCGGGTCGGTATGCTGCGACCGGTATGTGCCTCTTTGGGTGCGTGCTCCAGTGCCTCAGGATGTACTCCATCCCAGGTATTAGATGGGATTCCTCTTCTCAGAGCAGAAGGGGTTAAGAGGACATAGGAACCCTGGGTGTGCTTCTTTTGAGTCTGGAGTGAGATTTTCTCCAGTGCAGAGCCTGATTGAGAAGCTCTGAAGGAAAGTTGAAGTGGTCCTGGGAAGGGATTATCTCTGGTGGGGCTGATAGAGCCTGTCAGCGGTCGGGAGATACACCAAGCGGTGTGAAGTGTGCCGGCTGCGCTCCGGATCTGTGTTTTGGTGACTGTAACCGGACGGAGATCAATAAACCGTGAGTTGAGAACTGTCCGTGCCTGGTTCCCTGCCTCCCCAACACCGCTACACCTCACATATGGTGGAGAATGTGGGCATTGCCGGCCCGGTGAGGTGTAGCCGGCACTACCGTTGCCCTCTGTTTCGGTGGGGAAGTGACGTTTCATGAGGCTAATGAGCGGCTGATAAGTAAGAGGAGCAGCAGTCATCATTGCAGCCAGTCTCTTGCGTGGTGCCCGGCATCGCATGTCCTGGATTCGGCCGGCTACATTACAACACAAACCAGCAGCCAGCATGGAGGAGGTGCTCAAACACCTGGTGCTGGCCCAGCAGCAGCAACAGGAAGCTCAGCAGCAGCAAGAGAGGAGGCACCAGGAGCAGATGGCCCTGTTGATCGAGGCTGTGCGGACCATACCGGGGGATCAGCCCCGAGGACCAGGTGACGACTGCAGCGTCCGTAAAGCGGTAAGACAAGCGCTGCAAAAGATGACCCCGGGGGATGATGTGGAGGCATTCCTGGCCGTGTTTGAGCGGGTGGCTGAACGGGAGAGACTGCCGGTTGCCCAGTGGGCCGAGGTGCTGGCGCCCTATTTGACTGGTGATCCCCAAAAGGCATACATAGACCTGTGTACTGAGGATGCCCTGGACTATGGAGCCCTGAAGGGGGAGATATTGGCCCGTACCGGGGTCAATACATATGTGAGGGCCCAACGGGTGAGCCAATGGGCCTACGAGGAAGGCAAACCCGTGCGCTCACAGGCCTATGATTTGTTGCATCTGGTTAAAAAATGGCTGCAGCCTGAAGCCCTGAGTCCAGCTCAGATGGTAGAGCGGGTGGTGGTGGATCGCTTCGTGCGTACGCTGCCCGTCCCCATACAAAAGTGGGTGGGACACAGTGACCCGGGTTCCCTAGACCAGTTGGTGAACGTGGTGGAGCGCCATGTGGCCACACAGGAACTGATCCGGGACACTGGGACAATGCGGGCTACCCGCAAGGCCGCGCCCACCACACCAGACAGTAGGGACCCCCAACCCGGCCCCCGGGCGGGCGAGCGCCCGGCTCAGGCTGAAAACGGGCCTCCCCATGCAGCAAAGCAGCGATCCGTACAGCCACGGTTTGGCCCCTGGTATAGCGGGGAACCACCCCGATGTAGAAGATGCCGGGAGGTGGGACATATGATGGCGCAGTGTCCCTCAACGGGGAACCAATGGACTGTGACTATTCCCGGAGGCGGTCCATGTTCGCCCACCTCATCGGAAAACGGGGCTCGGCCCCCCGGGATACTGAGAATGTACTGTGCCGCGTACGGCTTAACGGTCATGAGGTGACGGCCCTACTGGACTCAGGGAGCAACGTGACCCTCGTGTGTGCCTCCTTGGTCTCCAGGACCAAATCCACTGGCCGTACGGTCAGGGTGATGAGTGTCCATGGGGATCATCGCAGGTATCCAATGAAGCGTGTCACGTTTGCTACCCCAGCCAGGCGGGTTCAACATGTGGTTGGGGTGGTAAAGGATCTCCCTTATGATGTTGTGCTGGGGAGGGATATGCCCTTGTTCCGGGTATTGTGGAACGGGTATATGGCCCTTCGGATGAAGGATAGACAGGGCCCGGAGCCCGAGGATCCTGCCCCCGGGATACCCAGAGGACTTGATGTGACTAACCCCCGGGTGCAGAGCCCCGTGCGCCGGCCGCGCCGACTCCCCGTCCGGAACGGTGCAGCAGTGCCGCGCGCCGACCCCGTTTTCCTCGTAGGGCCCCAGGGCTCTGTCGTTGGTACCCGTCCGGGGTTGGTGGGTGCCAGGAGCCCGAACGGGTTGGTTGCTCGTGGGGTCTGGCACCGCTGGTACCCCCAGGTGCCCCTGCTTGGCTCCGCCGGTGCTCCGCGCCGTGACGTGGTCCCCTCACAGGGCCCAGGGTTATGGCCTGGTGTTCAAACCCATACGCTTGAACATAGGGGGGGGATATGTGAGGCACCGGCCGGGTCGGTATGCTGCGACCGGTATGTGCCTCTTTGGGTGCGTGCTCCAGTGCCTCAGGATGTACTCCATCCCAGGTATTAGATGGGATTCCTCTTCTCAGAGCAGAAGGGGTTAAGAGGACATAGGAACCCTGGGTGTGCTTCTTTTGAGTCTGGAGTGAGATTTTCTCCAGTGCAGAGCCTGATTGAGAAGCTCTGAAGGAAAGTTGAAGTGGTCCTGGGAAGGGATTATCTCTGGTGGGGCTGATAGAGCCTGTCAGCGGTCGGGAGATACACCAAGCGGTGTGAAGTGTGCCGGCTGCGCTCCGGATCTGTGTTTTGGTGACTGTAACCGGACGGAGATCAATAAACCGTGAGTTGAGAACTGTCCGTGCCTGGTTCCCTGCCTCCCCAACACCGCTACACCTCACACTATATTCTTAGATAGTTAGAAAGAAAGAAAGATAGATAGATAAGAATATAGATAGCAAAATAGATAAAAATAAAGATAGAAAAATAGAGAAAATGTTTTTTTTCGGACCGGAAATAGCCGAGCCCCGTGGCCGAAAATAGAACCAGAAGGGCGGCCATATATTTCGCGAGACACCGCTAATGTATGTCTATGGGAACTGAGGCGCTATTCTGATTGGTCGCCGTCAGCACACAGCGACCAATCAGAAGAGTGCCTCACTTCCCATAGACATACATTAGTGGTGTCTCGCTAAATATATGCCCGGCCTTCTGGTTTTATTTTCCGGTCATAAAATCGGCGAGACATCGCTATGTATGTCTATGGGAAGTGAGGCGCTCTTCTGATTGGTCGCTGTTGATTTTCAAAAATGGCGCCGCGAGTGTGATTGGAGGCCGCTTTCCCATAGAGATGCATTGAGAAATGAGGCGCGATTGTGATTGGTTGTTGGACATGGCGGTTTGCTTCCGATTGGTCGGCGCTCAGCGGGGAAAGCGCCACTTTCCTTGCCGAGCGCCTGGTTCGATTTTCGGCCATGCCGTTCGGGAGGGTGGAAGTCTGTAGCTCCGCCCCGCTGTGTTGTGATTGGACAGCGGCATCTTCACACAGTAGCGCCGACCAATCGGATTCATGGCGCCATGTTTATGAAGTTTCCGCTCTCCAATCACATAGCGGCTGGCGTCTGCCGGCTTTTTATGAATGAACATTTCGCGTCCGCCATCTTAGAGCGTGAAATTTGAATTTGTGAACTATGTAAAAGTTAAAAGCTGTTTTCACAGTACAATATCACATCAGAGTATAATGTCCGAATGCCTATGCTTATATTAACCCCTTCTTTATACTAATTTCATATTAGCTACGTTTCACCATATTGACCTGTTTTTTTCAAACTTTATTAACCCGTTCTATTCTATTTGTGCTCCACTTGCTATCTCACTATGTGCTGTACTAAGGCCATTTCTACATTAACCTCTTCTATGCCTTTTGCATTTTAGTTTTCCCCCACACTGTTTGATATGGTTCAAACTGCTACATTAACCCTTTCCATTCTGTTTGCTATTCAATTACTGTGTCGCTATGTGCTGTACTCATGACATTTGAAAATTAACCTCTTCTATACCATTTGTTAGTTATTTTCTCATCCACACTGTTTTATAGGGTACAAACTGCTACATTAACCCCTTCCATTCTGTTTGCTATTCTATAACTGTGTCACTATGTGCTTTATTCATGACATTTCAAAATTAACCTCTTCTATACCATTTGTTAGTTATTTTCTCATCCACACTGTTTTATAGGAGTGCAAGTAGCACTTTAACCCCTTCTATTCTCTTGGCTATTCACTGCCTATGTCACTATGTGGTCTACTACTGCCATTTGAATAATAACTTCTTTAATACTATTTTTATTTTTATTGATCGTGCAGTATTTTGTACGCGTGCCAGTGGTACATTAACCCCTTACAGACTGTTCTATATTTTATTTCTATTTAGGAGTGTGTCGTCACACTGTTAGGAGTACATTAACACATTATATGCCATTTTGATTTTATTTCATACTAATGAGTCTGTAGCACTACTACCTGTCTTATATTTAACAGTTTGGATGTAATGCTACCTGTCCCTTTCACATCAGCGGTAATTTTACATCGTCGCAGATGCGGTGAAAAAATCGCATCTGCTCTGTTTGCCGCATAGCTGCCGCATAACTGCTGCACTTGCGGTCCGGTTCCGGTAATCGCCATAGTCAGTATATAGGGACTTGCGGCAGATGACGCAAGTGCGTTTTTGCTCTTGCGCCAGGTGCTGCCGGAAAAAAAAATCACGGTCGCCCATCGTTTTTTATCGCCTCAGCACCTGCCGCAAGTGCTAAACCCCAATTGCCGCACCTGTCACTATATACTGACTATGGCGATTAACGCAACCGCCCGCAAGTGCAGTGGTTATGCTGCGGCTATGCGCCAAACGACGCAGATGCAGTTTTTTCACCGCATCTGATGCTATTTCAAATTACCGCTAATGTGAAAGGGTCTGTCCTCACAGTAGGACATTAACTACTTTTACATACCAAATATATTGGTTACATGCCATTTTGCACTATATGACCGACTGGGGCCCCTTTCACAGGCGCGTTGTACATGCCGATTTACATTATTCCATAACATGTGGAAATATTTCCATTATTAACGCAACTTCCCCATACCCGTCACCAGGGGTGCAGTTGCGTAAGGTCACGCTACATCGCCGGATTAACGTTCATTTTTACATTGACCTGCCTGTTTCACCATGTACTGCAGAAGTTGCCTTATTTCTATTTTCACCATGCTTGGTCACATTGTGCCATTTCACGCTCGCTGCTAATGCCGCTGTTTCCACCAACTCCAGCAAGAAAAACAAAAAACACTACTTCCGCTATAATCCCAAAACACTACGTTCAAGGTAAAAAATAACACTACCTCTCCCATTTTGCACCACCTTCTGCAACTACAACCCTGCTGGCGGTTATGCGGAACTTCCTGTCATATCGGTACTTTAACAGCTTTTCTTACAATTTTGGAAATCTGCTTTTACAACGCGCCTCTCAAAGGGCCCTTACATCCATTTGTCTTGCCATTAAGTCTCTTTTTAAGGACTTTAAACACACTGATTTCCATTCACTACTACATACAGTAAACATCATGAAATATTTGTTTCGTACTTTAAAGAAGTCCATCATTTCATTTTTACAGGTTATTGAAATACACACTTTCCTTTTATTGTTTTTGCCTATTTAGACATAGTTATTATTGATTGTTTCCTTAACTAACACACTCTAGCTCATTTTGGATTTGATTCACTGACTATTTTTACTAAGATGAGCTCTCCAACAAAAAATATCGCTCTTGCCAAGGAGGCTGCATCTACGCCTAAGAAGAAGCGTGCAGAGGAGACTTCGGAACAGAGACGTCTTCGGTTAGATCGTGATAAGGCTGCTAAAGCGAAACGCATTGCAGAGGAGACTTCGGAAGAGAGACGTCTTCGGTTAGATCTTCGTAAGGCTGCTAAGGCGAAACACACTGCAGAGGAGACTTCAGAAGAGAGGCGTCTTCGCTTAGATAGTGATAAGGCTGCTAAGGCGAAACGCACTTCTGAGGAGACTTCTGAAAAGAGACGTGTTCGCTTAGATCGTGTTAAGGCTGCTCAGGCTAAACGCATTGCAGAGGAGACTTCGGAAGAGAGACGTCTTCGTTTACAACGTGTTAAGGCTGCTAAAGTGAAACGCATTGCCAAACTGTCTTCTCCAATGAGACGTTTTCGGTTGGATGCTGCGAAGGCTGCTTCGAAGAAACGTATTGCTGAACTGTCTTCTGAAGAAAGAAGTCAACGAAAGTCAAAAAGAGCCATGGATGCGTGTGGCAGACGGAAAAAACAACAAATTACTGTCACTGAAGAACCGTCTGACAAAGATACTACTCCTGCCTCTTCGTGTACTGACATTCTACCAAGTGAACAGCCTTTAACACCTACCATGACCTCCATGGAAAACAAAGAAGCAAAGGTTCAAAAGGAGTCTGTGCGTATGTGCAAGAAGCGTGCTGAGGAGAGTTCTGAAGAAAGACGACTTCGCTTGGATAAGGAAAAGGCTGCTTTGAAAACACGGGTTTCAAAAGAGTCTTTGGAAGGAAGGACGGAACGATTAGGCAAAAAATCCATGCCTGCTCGTCAAAGACGCAAACACCAAGAGTTCATGCCTACAGGAGATCCGTCTGACCCTCATACTGCTGCCACCTCTTCCTGTGACCCTCATACTGCTGCCACCTCTTCGTCTGACCGTCATACTGCTGCCACCTCTTCGTCTGACTGTCATACTGCTGCTACTTCTTCGTCTGATCCTCATACTGCTGCCACCTTTTCGTCTGATCCTCATACTGCTGCCACTTCTTCGTCTGATCCTCATACTGCTGCCACCTCTTCGTCTGATCCTCATACTGCTGCCACCTCTTCTTCTACTGTGTTAACTACAACTGAACAGCCTTTACCACATCGCAAGGCCACATCTAAACGAAAACACTCCGCTGAGGAGACGCCATACAGCAAACAGTGTAACATTTTGAGGCTTAAAAGGAAAAGACAGATGTGTCAAGATACAGAGTCTCCTACGTCTAGAACAGTCCGCTTGGCCCATTTGACTGCATCACGTCGTGACCAACGCCAAAGTTCTTCTTCCACTTCAAAATTGCAAGAGGCAGAACGGAATATATATTCAACTTCTTCATTTATGGAATGTTTTGAATCTACGTCCCTTCCACGTCTCATCTATGTAGGATTACACAATAAAATTCTACCTTTCTTATCTTCACCTTTCCCTCATCCAATGGGATTTATTGATCAGGATCATGCTATTGGAGAACATACCTGTGGTTTCATGAATGTAATATGTGAACATTGTGAGGCTCGACATTTTACTGATGAACGCCCATCAGATCAACAGTTTACTCTTTGTTGCCACAAGGGAAAAGTAAAGGTACCATTACCTCAATACCCGGAGGTCTTCCAACGCCTGCTGAAAGGAGAGAGTGAGTACAGTAAAAATTTGATGCAGAATATCAGGAGCATTAATAGTTCTTTTGCTTTTGCCTCCATGGGTGCCCATGTTTCTCCACCACCTGGACACGGCCCTTACTGTTTCCGAATTCATGGGCAAATTTATCATCGCACGGGAACACTCCATCCTGCTGAAGATCAACCTCCAGCATATGCACAACTGTACATTTTAGATACTGCAAGCGCTGTAGAACAACGGATACAGTCTCCAGAAAATGTGAAATGTCATCCTACTTTAATGGGTATCATTGCTCTTCAATTGGATAATATTAATCCTTTTGTTTCGGCCTACAAAATGCTACGTGATGTTGAATTAGAAGAACAACAGAAGGCGGTAGAACATGGCACCGTCATGCCAAATATTATCATGGCCATTAAATAAGATAGACAGCAAGACTCTAGACGCTATAACAATCCTACTGTCAATGAAGTTGCTGTGGTCTTTGAACATGCTGATGGAGAGCCACCATTCAATAGAGACATTTTAATTCATTTGAAACCTGATCCAAATAACCCCTTGGCCCCAAAAACACAGCAAGTCAGTATTCTACACAGCAATTTAGATGCATTACTGTATCCCTTATTTTTTCCTCATGGAGAACAAGGCTGGCATGAGGGACTCAAGCATCAAGGCCAAATTCAACGCAGGGTTACACAGCTCCAGTATTACTGCTATTTGCTTTCTGTACGGAATCGGTTCAATCCTGTCCTGAATGGTGGCAAACTAACGCAGCAGTACTTAGTGGATGCGTATGTGAAAATCGAGGCTAATCGCTTAAATTTTATCCGTCAACACCAAAAGGATTTAAAAGTGGAGGATTATTGCGTACTCCAGGAACATCTCCTGAAAAAATCTGTTGAGAAAGGTATTCCCATTGGCAAGACGGTCATTTTACCATCTTCCTTTGAAGGCAGTCCAAGAAACATGCAGCAACACTATCAGGATGCCATGGCTATTGTGACTAAATTTGGACGACCGGATCTTTTTGTAACCATGACCTGTAATCCTAAATGGAGGGAGATTACAAACAATTTAGAGCCATGGCAGCGTGTGGAACATAGACCTGATTTAGTCGCCCGTGTCTTCAGAATTAAACTGGAAGCGCTATTAAAAGACATTAACACTGGATTATTTGGCAAAGTTTGTGCAATGGTTCATGTTATTGAATTCCAAAAGCGTGGCCTACCACACGCTCACATTTTGATCATTCTGGTTAGCAAATCCAAACTAAGAACTGAGGTTGAAGTGGATAATATAGTTTGGGCTGAAATCCCTGATCCAGAAGATTACCCTGTGCTCCATCAAATTGTGATGCAACACATGATTCATGGACCCTGTGGACAACACAACCCCAATTCTCCATGTATGGATCTTGGAAAGTGTAAGAAAGGTTTTCCTAAAGATTTCCAAACAAAAACACTCTTAGCTGAGGATACATACCCTACTTATCAAAGAAAGGAAGGATCATCTTTTGAACACCATTCAAAGATGATTGATAATTCTTGGGTTGTTCCCTATAACCCTTTCCTACTATTAAAATACAAGTGTCATATTAATGTTGAGGTATGTGCTTCCATTCAAAGTGTTAAATACCTATTCAAATATGTCTACAAAGGACATGATAAAGCCAATCTTGAAATCTGCCAAACTAATATCCACCATGATGAAACACATCAATTCATGGATTCAAGATACGTGAGTGCACCAGAGGCAGCTTGGCGAATATTTGCTTACCAGATGCATAGACAATCGCACTCCATTATTCGCCTTACCGTACATCTCCCACATTCTCAACCACTTTATTTTCATGAGGATGACTCTGTTGACAACATTAATTACACAATGCACAGAAAATCCACTCTTATGGCGTACTTTGAGCTCAATGAGAATGACCCGCATGCTCATGATTACTTATACCGCCAAATTCCAGAGCACTATGTTTGGAAACAAGGTGCATGGGAAATTAGAAAGCGAGGAGGTTCTTCAGTGATTGGAAGAATGTATACTGTCAGTATGAAAGATCAAGAACGGTACTATTTAAGGTTGTTGTTACTGCATGTCAAAGGAGCAACAAGTTTTGACAACATAAAGACTGTTAATGAAGTCACATACCCAACTTTTAAAGAGGCGGCATTAGCCCTTGGATTGCTCTTCGATGACACTGTTTGGAGAAATACTTTATTGGATGCCTGTGTTCTCAACATGCCTGCACAGCTTCGTGATATGTTTGCATATATATGTATTTTTGGTCCTCCAGCTCATCCATTGGAGTTGTGGCAAGAATTTAAACAAGACTTTATCCAAGACTACTGCCATGCATATCACTCCAACACTGAGGAGTGTGAGAATTGTGAAGGATATGCTATGACTGATGTCCAAACTGTTCTAAAATTTCATGGCAAAACTTTTACTGATTTTAATCTACCACGACCAAAAAGAAAGCCACACATCGCTCCACTATACAACAAGGATGATGAGTTAAGAAGAGCTCAGCAAATGAAAGCTACTTTAAATGACCAACAACTTTTGGCCTATGATGCGATCAATCAAGCTTTACACGATAGAAGTCTACAAGCAAAGTGCTTTTTCATTGACGGTCCAGGTGGCAGTGGGAAAACATATCTGTATGATTTATTAATTCATGAACTAAGAGGAGAAGGCGAAATTGTATCACCTGCAGCCAGTACAGGGATTGCAGCTAACTTACTGCAAGGAGGAAGAACCATCCATTCGCTTTACGGAATACCAATTCCAATAAATGAAACATCCGTTTCAAGAATTAAAAATGATACAGATGCTGCACAACATTTGAAAAGTACCAAACTTTTCATTATTGACGAGTCCACTCTGTTATCTAAATATGCATTGCATGTGATAGATCAACTTTTACGGGATGTCATGACAACAGATATTTCCAATAAAAATACAACACCTTTTGGAGGGAAAGTCATTGTTCTGGGAGGAGACTTTCGATAGTGTCTGCCTATCATCCTTCATGGTACAAGAACTGACATTATAGAGAGTTGTATTAAATACTCACGATAATGGCAGCTTTTCACTCAATTGCCACTCTTCAACAACATGCGTTCCATTGATCCTGATTATAGCAGTTGGTTACTTCAACTGGGAAATGGTGAATTGTCCAATGATTTCAACTTTGGAGATGATATCATTGAAATCCCACAAGACATGATCTGCACTGGCTCACTCATACTTCCTATATTTGGTGAAAATATTCTCATTGATGTACATAACAATGAAAGCATTCAAATTGCTGCATCACATGCCATTCTTTGCCCTAAAAATGACCATGTGGATATGGTGAACTCTAAGGTCATGGATTGCATTGCTGGTGAATACACTGAATACATTAGTGATGATTCCATTGATCCTGATGAGACTGAAGATCCAGATCAATATCCTGTGGAATTTTTAAATTCACTCACACCAATGGGAATGCCTTCTCATCGCATCAAATTAAAAATCGGTACCATTGTCATGCTTTTGCGCAACTTTAACAGCAGAAAAGGTTTTTGCAATGGGACTCGCTTGATTGTCATCGCTTGTTTGACAATCTGATTCAAGCAAAAGTCATTACGGTCTGCAGAAGGAAATGTGGTGTTTATTCCAAGATTGATTTATCTCCATCAGAGACTGGCTACCTTTCAAGTTAAGACGTCGACAATTCCGTGAAGCCTGCTTTGCCATGACTATCAACAAATCCCAAGGCCAAACACTGGAGAAAGTAGGATTTTTGCCAAACCCGTTTTGGACATGGACAGTTATATGTGTCTTTTTCACGAGTGAAAAGACGATGTAATGTTAAGGTGAAAGTGCTGGATACACCCATTCAAGGAAAGTTGTTGCCTCATTCAGAAAAAGTCTTTACTAAAAATATTGTCTATAAGAATATTTTATTTTAAATTCTTTAGATATATATTACATTTCCATACATGATGGATATAACAATGAAAGCATTCAAATTGCTGCATCACATGCCATTCTTTGCCCTAAAAATGTCCATGTGGATATGGTGAACTCTAAGGTTATGGATTGCATTGCTGGTGAATACACTGAGTACATTAGTGATGATTCCATTGAGACTGAAGATTCAGACCAATATCCAGTGGAATTTTTAAATTCACTCACACCAATGGGAATGCCTTATCATCGCCTCAAATTACAAATCGGTACCATTGTCATGCTTTTGCGCACCTTTAACAGCATAAAAGGTCTTTGCAATGGGAATCGCTTCATTGTCATCACTGTGTTTGACAATCTGATTCAAGCAAAAGTCATTACTGAGTCTGCAGAAGGAAATGTGGTGTTTATTCCAAGGATTTATTTATCTCCATCAGAGACTGCCTTACCTTTCAAGTGAAGACGTCGACAATTTCCCGTGAAGTCTACTTTTGCCATGACCATCAACAAATCCCAAGGCCAAACACTGGAGAAAGTAGGGATTTTTTGTCACAACCCGTTTTTGGACATGGACAGTTATATGTGGCTTTTTCACGAGTGAAAAGACGATGCAATGTTAAGGTGAAAGTGCTGGATACACCCATTCAAGTCAAATTGCTGCCCAATAGTGAAATACTCTTTACTCAAAATAATCTCTCTAATAATATTTTATTTTAAATTCTTTAGATACATATTAGATTTAGATACATAGTTACTTTCTAATTAAACACAAATATTACAATAAATTAGTTTAGCCATAGATGTATAAGAATAGAAAAAAAAAAATACCAAAAAAATTATTTTAGTTATAGAAAAAGATATTATAATTAGTTATTAGATATAAAATAGTCATTTAAGAAATATAGTCGTTAGTGTTCATTTACACTAAAAATATAGTATATAAAAATATTTTACTTTAAATTCTTTAGATGTATATTAGATTTAGATACATAGTTACTTTCTAATTAAACAAAAATATTCAAATAAATTAGTTTAGCCATAGATGTATAGTACTAAAAAAAAAAAAAAAATTACTTTAGCCATAGATGTATAGGAATCGAAAAAAAAACATACCAAAAAAATTCAGTTAGTTATAGATAAAGACATTATAATTAGCTATTAGATATAAAATAGTCATTTAAGAAATATAGTTGTTAGTGTTCATTTTCACTAAAAATATAGTGTATAAAAATATTTTACTTAAAATTCTTTAGATACATGTTACATTTAGATACATAGTTATTTTCAAATTACACACAAATATTACTATATAAATTAGTTTAGCCATAGATGTATGCAAATAAAAAAAAGGACAAAAAAATTAGTTTAGCAATAGATGTATAGCAATATAAATAAATCAAAATACCAAAAAACTGAGTTTAGTTATAGATAAAGACATTATAATTAGTTTTTACATATAAAAGTCATTTAAGATATATAGTCGTTATTTTCACTTTTCACTAAAAATATAGTGTATAAAAATATTTTACTTTCAATTCTTTAGATACATATTACATTTAGATACATAGTTACTTTCTAATTAAACACAAATATTACAATAAATTAATTTAGCTATAGATGTATAGGAATAGAAATATACAAAAATACCAAAAATATTAATTTAGTTATAGATAAAGATATTATAATTAGTTTTTAGATATTAAATAGTTATTTAAAATATATAGTAATTACTTTTTTAGCTTACAAAATTTCGTTTTACATTTCATTGTATATGTATGTAAACACACATTTTTTTTGTAGATTGTAGATGTGTATCATCTAAATGCTTGCATTTAGTGATAAGAACCTGAAGCTCCAGCAGGATAGCTGCTGCGAGATTTCATTTTCTTTTTACACAGGGTGAGGTTTTTGTGAACAGCTAAGGCTGCCTTCAGACTTGCAGATGCATCTGTATCATTTTGAAGATGCATCTGCAAGCATCTGCATGCAGATGGCAGCCCCTATCTTTATAATGGGACGTACGGTGTCTGCAGATGCTTGCAGACAGCCGTGCGCACCCATTTACTCTTATATGTGATCTGTGCGCAGGCGGATGCCTGCATACAAATCACACACTCCCGCCCGCACCAGGGATGCAACATGTCGCGTCCCTGGTGCGGAGGAGAGTCTGTGATCTGTACACAGGCATCCGCCTGCGCACAGATCACATATAGGAGTGAATGGGTGCGCACGGCTGTCTGCAAGCATCTGAAGACACTGTGTGTCCCATTATAAAGATAGGGGCTGCCGTCTGCATGCAGATGCTTGCAGATGCATCTGCAAAATGCTGCAGATGCATCTGCAAGTCTGAAGGCAGCCTAAGAGACGGGTGGGACGGCTGTTCACACACATCTCTATCTTGAAGTGTGTTCTGTACATATAAATACATATATACACGTAGGTACATATTTAGACACATAGGTACATATTTAGACACATAGGGAAAGAATAGACATTTTGATATTACATCTGAATTATTCTGCTATTTGTGGAATTTTTAGTGGGAAAAAATCAATTTTGCCACTTGCTGCCTAATGGTGACCTACAGCACTCTTACTGTAAGTTGCATGAAATGTTTATGGAATTTGTGGTTTACTTGCGGTAGTTGTGGCACATGTGCTTTTGACTGTTTTAACCGCCAAAATCAGTTAGCTCTCATTTTTAGTGGTTGCATTTAGTCAACCTGTTAAAGCTCTGCTTGCCGTATTTACTGCAAGCTAACTGCAAGTTTCATATTTATTACATGTTACTTGCTGAAAGTGAGCTGTAGGTAGTCCCTTTGGTGCCAAGTGCAGAAATTGTATTTGGTTATTCCATACCTTCTGCAAATAGCCAAAAAATATCTGCTTTAAAAGGAGTCTAACTATTAATTATTAGGGATAGAGTAGAGTAGGTCCCACCAGCTGTAAGGCTACCTTCCCGTGGTTGGTGGGGAAACATGTACTGGCTCAATCATAGATTATTAATATTCATATATAAATTGAATATACGTAATCTGTACAAAACATCGGTGCCAGTATCTGTACGAAAAGCCTTGCCTTAGAATCCTGACATGTACTACACTGACATATACCATACAAACATTGGTAGTTGATAGATAGATATCATGTCTTATGTGCATTATTGTCAAATTTGAATGAATAATGTATATATTCATGCTACACTCCCGATTCTTTAACATTGGGCCGCCATCTATCATGGAATAATTGGATTATTAGTTAAAACTCTAATTTAATAAACTACAGTTAGGGCCAGAAATATTTGGACAGTGACACAATTTTCGCGAGTTGGGCTCTGCATGCCACCACATTGGATTTGAAATGAAACCTCTACAACAGAATTCAAGTGCAGATTGTAACGTTTAATTTGAAGGGTTGAACAAAAATATCTGATAGAAAATGTAGGAATTGTACACATTTCTTTACAAACACTCCACATTTTAGGAGGTCAAAAGTAATTGGACAAATAAACATAACCCAAACAAAATATTTTTATTTTCAATATTTTGTTGCGAATCCTTTGGAGGCAATCACTGCCTTAAGTCTGGAACCCATGGACATCACCAAACGCTGGGTTTCCTCCTTCTTAATGCTTTGCCAGGCCTTTACAGCCGCAGCCTTCAGGTCTTGCTTGTTTGTGGGTCTTTCCATCTTAAGTCTGGATTTGAGCAAGTGAAATGCATGCTCAATTGGGTTAAGATCTGGTGATTGACTTGGCCATTGCAGAATGTTCCACTTTTTTGCACTCATGAACTCCTGGGTAGCTTTGGCTGTATGCTTGGGGTCATTGTCCATCTGTACTATGAAGCGCCGTCCAATCAACTTTGCAGCATTTGGCTGAATCTGGGCTGAAAGTATATCCCGGTACACTTCAGAATTCATCCGGCTACTCTTGTCTGCTGTTATGTCATCAATAAACACAAGTGACCCAGTGCCATTGAAAGCCATGCATGCCCATGCCATCACGTTGCCTCCACCATGTTTTACAGAGGATGTGGTGTGCCTTGGATCATGTGCCGTTCCCTTTCTTCTCCAAACTTTTTCTTCCCATCATTCTGGTACAGGTTGATCTTTGTCTCATCTGTCCATAGAATTCTTTTCCAGAACTGAGCTGGCTTCTTGAGGTGTTTTTCAGCAAATTTAACTCTGGCCTGTCTATTTTTGGAATTGATGAATGGTTTGCATCTAGATGTGAACCCTTTGTATTTACTGTCATGGAGTCTTCTCTTTACTGTTGACTTAGAGACAGATACACCTACTTCACTGAGAGTGTTCTGGACTTCAGTTGATGTTGTGAACGGGTTCATCTTCACCAAATAAAGTATGCGGCGATCATCCACCACTGTTGTCATCCGTGGACGCCCAGGCCTTTTAGAGTTCCCAAGCTCACCAGTCAATTCCTTTTGTCTCAGAATGTACCCAACTGTTGATTTTGCTACTCCAAGCATGTCTACTATCTCTCTGATGGATTTTTTCTTTTTTTTCAGCGTCAGGATGTTCTGCTTCACCTCAATTGAGAGTTCCTTTGACCGCATGTTGTCTGGTCACAGCAACAGCTTCCAAATGCAAAACCAGACACCTGGAATCCACCCCTGACCTTTTAACTACTTCATTGATTACAGGTTAACGAGGGAGACTCCGTCAGAGTTAATTGCAGCCCTTAGAGTCCATTGTCCAATTACTTTTGGTCCCTTGAAAAAGAGGAGGCTATGCATTACAGAGCTATAATTCCTAAACCCTTTCTCCGATTTGGATGTGGAAACTCTCATATTGCAGCTGGGAGTGTGCACTTTCAGCCCATATTATATATATAATTGTATTTCTGAACATGTTTTTGTAAACAGCTAAAATAACAAAACTTGTGTCACTGTCCAAATATTTCTGGCCCTAACTGTATACACCGATTCTAGAATCCCGATGCAATCGCATCGGGCTCACAGCTAGTATATTATACATAGATATATGATAGACATTATATACTTTAACCCCTTCATGACCCAGCCTATTTTGGCCTTCCTGACCTTGGCATTTTTTGCAATTCTGACCAGTGTCCCTTTATGAGGTAATAACTCTGGAACGCTTCAACGGATCCTAGCGATTCTAAGATTGTTTTTTCGTGACATATTGGGCTTCATGTTAGTAATAAATATAGGTCAATAATTTTTGCGTTTATTTGTGAAAAAAATTAAAAATTTGGCAAAAATTTAGAAAATGTCACAATTTTCAAATTTTAAATTTTTATTCTGTTAAACCGGAGAGTTATGTGACACAAAATAGTTAATACATAACATTTCCCACATGTCTACTTTACATCAGCACAATTTTGGAAAAAATAATTTTTTGGGGTAGGAAGTTATAAGGGTTCAAAGTTTATCAGCAATTTCTCATTTTTCCAGCAAAATTTACAATACCATACCATACCACTAGATATATTGATGATACCCTGCTGGTATGGGGGGGCTCCCCTCTTGACATATAAGATTTCATTAACTATCTGAATCTGAATGACTATAACCTCCGTTTTACTCACACAAGCGGATCTGCAAGTATTAACTTTTTAGATATTTCTCTGACAGGAGATCAAGAAAGAGAAAGGGTTAATATCAAACCCTATAGAAAACCCACTGCCTGCAATTCCATCCTGAGAGCAACTTCATGTCACCCTAAACATGTAACAAGAAATATTCCGGTAGGTGAATTAGTAAGAACCAAACGAAACTGCTCCTCTGTGGAAACTTATGAGAGGGAACCTGCCAAAGTAATAAACAGATTGAGACATCGTGGATATACACATGGTACATTGAAAAGAGCAGATAACATTACTAGAAATATGGATAGACATTCCTTAGTCTTCCAAAATAAATCGAAACAAACATATAATGTTTCTGCCCCAATTACATTCAGTACCATGTATAGACCTTCTTACTATAAAGTGACTGAAATCATCAAGAAGTATCTACCCATTCTGAATAAGGATCCAAAACTAGCCAAAATTCTGGCTGATTCTCCTGTCAGATTTAGTGCCAGAAAAGCGCCAACTTTAGGTAGTATTTTATCTCCTAGCTTCTTTACCTCTACAACTAAGGCGGACGTCACACGCATCAATTTCTTGAACGATATCGCTTAAGCGATCTGCGTTTTGATCGCTTAAGCGATATCGTTTGTGCGTCGCTGCATGTAATCAAGCGATTTTACAATGTAAAATCGCTTGATTGTTAGATTGCAGATTTGTGTGCAGGAGCTCAAATCAAGCGATAATCGCTTGATCAATCTGCCTCATCGTGGTGTGTGACACCACGATGAACGGTCTCCCAGCAGCAGAGCCTATGCTGGGAGATGGTATCTATGGTAAACGTCGGGTTACTAAGCGCCGCGCGGCACCTAGTAACCCGATGTGTACCATGGTTACCAGCGATCTCACTGGTCCACATCGCTGGTGAGTTTGTCTGTGTGACAGCTCACCAACGATGTAAACAATATTGCTCACAAGATTGAAGCGTGTGATGGCCGCCTAAGAAAGAATCTAATACATGGCTGTCATTGCGGGGTTTTTATAAGTGCGGACACACAAGATGCACTGCATGCAATTATGCAACAAAAAGCCGCACTTTTAGATCCTACAGCAATGGAAAGTCGCACAACATCAATACTTTTTTAAACTGTTGTAGCACAGATGTCATTTATTTGATTGAGTGCACGGATTGCAAGCTACAATACGTGGGATGCACATCTGGAGAATTAAAGCGCTGGATTTGCAGACACTTATCAGACGCTGCAAATTCCAATGCGGTTAATATATCTTCTGCATCCAGACACTTTGCCTCAGTGCATGGAGGCGATACAAAAACATTTTCTTTCAGTGGTATTGATAAAATAGTTAACTCTTTCAGGGGAGGAGACCTGAGACGTAAATTATTACAAAAATAAAGTTTTTGGATCTTCAGTTTGGGCAGTAGAATCCCACTAGGTTTAAATATTAGACATGACGTTATTCTTCAATACTAATATATAAATTTTGTAATATGATGATTGAAGCAGATTAACAGAAAATATATACTTTTATCCTTACTGTGTTTGTATTACGTTTTTCATTGTTCAATTTACCTTGAACCAATTGTATATTATGGGGCAGATTTTTTACACCTGTGATGAACATGGGGGAGTGTATATAAGTATACTTCCGTATCATCAAAAATGAGCCATGATTAAGACCTGAGTGTGTCGAAACGCGTTGGCCTGTTTGTACACTTGTACTGCCTATTATATGGATGTTATTTATCATTTAATAAAAGAAGAAAAATACTGGAACCGTCCTGCTGGAATTTCTTCCTCTAATTGCACCAGCCCACAACCAGGGCATTGTCCTTGCAGACCTGGAACCAGTGGAAGCTGATCCTTTCTGTTCCCCTTCCCATTTTCATCATACATGACAGAAAACATCCAAAAGTGACACCATTCCAAAAACTGCACCCCTCAAGCTACTCAAAACTCCATTCAAGAAGATTATTAACCCTTCAGGTGCTTCACAGGAACTACAACAACAAGGAAGGAAAAAATGGACATTTCAATTTTTTCAACAAAAATGTTATTTTAGCCTCAATTCTTTCATTTTCACATAGGCAACAGGATAAAATGGATCGTAAAATTGGTTGGGAAATTTCTCCTGAGTACACCGATACCTCATATATGGTCATAAACCACTGTTTGGGCACACGGCAGTGCTCAGAAGGGAAGGAGCGCATTTTGACTTTTGGAGCCAATTTTCCATTGAAAAAGTGAAATGGCGCTCCTTCACTTCTGAGCCCTGCCGTGCACCCAAACAGTGGTTTATGACCACATATGAGGTATCGGTGGACTCAGGAGAAATTACCCAACAAATTTTAGGATGCATTTTTTCCTGCTGTCCATATGAAAATGAAAAACTTTAGGCTAAAAGAATTTTTTTGTGAAAAAAAAAGAACTTTTTCATTTGACGGATTCATTAGTGAAACACCTGGGGGTTCAAAGTGTTCACTATGCATCTAGATAAGTTCCTTGGGGTGGTCTAGTTTCCAAAATGGGGTCACATATGGGGGAGCTCCAATATTTAGGCACGCAGGGGCTCTCCAAACGCGACATGGTGTCCGCTAACAATTTGGGCTCATTTTCCATTCAAATTGTCAGCAGACACCATGTTGCGTTTGGAGAGCCCCTGTGCGCCTAAACATTGGAGCTCCCCCACAAGTGACTCCATTTTGGAAACTAGACCCCCCAAACAACTTATCTAGATGCATAGTGAGCACTTTAAACCCACAGGTGCTTCACAAATTGATTCGTAAAAATGAAAAAGTACTTTTTTTTTCACAAAAATTTTATTTTTTCATTTTTACGGATCAATTTGTGAAGCACCTGGGGGTTCAAAGTGCTCACTATGCATCTAGATACGTTCCTTGGGGGGGGTTTCAAAATGGGGTCACTTTTGGGGGAGCTCCAATGTTGAGGCACATATGGGCTCTCCATATGCAATATGGTGTCCGCTCACAATTCCAATTGTTTTTAGCGGACACCATGTTGCATATGGAGAGTACGTAGTGTATGTCAGGTTGGTGTGTGTGTTCTAGTATACGCCAGGTTGATGTGTGTGATGTATACTACACCACAAACACACTAACCTGACAAACAGTACGTCAGGATGGTGTGTGTGTGTGGTGTAGTGTACGTGTGGTTTATTATACACAACACATACCAACCTGATGAATACTACACCACACACATACACCAACCTGACATACACTACACAACACCATACATCAACCTGACGTAGTATACGTCAGGTTGGTATGGTGTAGTGTACGTCAGCTTGATGTGTGTGATGTAGTGTACGTCAGGCTGGTGTGTGTGTGCGTCAGGCTGGTGTGTGTGGTGTAGTGTATGTCAGGCTGGAATGTGTGGTGTAGTGTATGTTAGGCTGGAGTGTGTAGTGTAGTGTGTGTCAGGCTGGTGTGTGTGGTGTAGTGTATGTCCGGCTGGAGTGTGTGGTGTAGTGTGTGTCAGGCTGGTGTGTGTGGTGTAGTGGTTGTCAGGCTGGAGTGTGTGGTGTAGTGTGTGTCAGGCTGGAGTGTGTGGTGTAGTGTGTGTCAGGCTGGTGTGTGTGGTGTAGTGTATGTCAGGCTGGTGTGTGTGGTGTAGTGTATGTCAGGCTGATGTGTGTGGGTTCTGTAGGGAATGTCAGAATGTGTTCAATCCTTGGACGTGTGATAGACTTTGAAGCAGTCTTTCATGCACAGTCCAGGTTTTCTTCTTCACCTCCGAACATCAGGGCCTTTATCACCGCCTCTTGAAACTGAAAGAAGGTGTCGGTGGTCTGGCCTGCACATCGTGATAGCACGTATGCGTTATACAGTGCCATTTGAACTATGTGCACGGCCAGTTTTTTGTACCACACCTTGACCTTCCGCATGGCACTGTAGGGCTGGAGGACTTGATCAGAAAGATCAACTCTCCCCATGTACTTGTTGTACCCCAGGGCACAGGTTTGTGGACCTGTGCTGGGGTACCTCTAGTGGTGGTTGCCGTGGTGCCGGGACCATGGATTGTGGTAAAAAAAAAAAAAGACGTCCCTTTTGTCTTTGAATTTGACCACAACCATGTTGCCGCTACATTGGGTTCGGCTCTCCCCTTTTGGGAGAGGCTGCCCAATTAGCAGCATAGAGAGACCCCTCTGGTTTTTGCGCACAGTACCGCATGCTGCGGAGCCTTTGGCAGAGAGGGATTGAAAAAGTGGGATGCTTATATAAAAGTTATCAACGTACAGATGGTAACCTTTACCAAGCAGTGAGTGGACCAAATACCACACTATTTTTCCACTTACCCTCAGAGCAGGTGGACATTCTGAGGGCTGGATCCTCGAATCCTCCCTTCATAAACTCTAAAGCTGAGAGTGTACCCTGAGGTACTCTCGCACAGCTTGTAGAGTTTTATTCCGTACCTCACCTTCTTGCTGGGCAGGTATTGTCGGAATTGAAGCCTCCCTTTGAAGCTGATGAGGGATTCATCCACACAAATTTCCCTTTGGGGAACATACACTTCAGCAAACTTGTTGCTGAAGTGTTCGATGACCGGCCGAATTTTGAACAGTCTATCAAAATTCGGGTCATCGGGGTAAGGCTGTCCGCATTGTCCCTGAAATGTAAAAACTTGTGAATGACCTCAAATCGTTTTCGGGTCATCACCATGCCGAACACTGGAGTTTGATATAAAATATCTTTACTCCAGTATTGGTGGATTTCTGGTTTCTTCACAATCCCCATGTGAAGTGCCAGTCCCCAATATTTCAACATTTCTACTGAGTCCACAGGACTCCAAGAAGAAAATGATGAATTTGGGTTTTCGGTCAGAAATTGTTGGGCGTAGATGTTGGTCTGCTCCACCATGAGACTCACAGTGGCCTCAGAGAAATAGACTTTGAAAAAGTCTATTTCCCTTAGGTTTGCCATCTCAAACTGGATTCCTGATTGAGGAAGGAAATCAGGAATCCGTGGAGTGTAGTTTTCAGGGACGGGGGTCCACACGGGGGCACTAGTACTAGGTTAGGCATGACTAGCACCAGGTTGAGGGTTACTCACAGTTGGCTGTGGGTCTTCCTCCATGGCCCCTGGCTCCTCTTCCCCAGGCTCCGGCTCCTCTTCCATGACCTACGGCTCTTCTCCCCCGGCTCCGGACGATCTCTTGTCCTCCAACGTCTTCGTCTTGGTGGCGAGTTGGTGTCACTGGAGGAGGAAGAATAGAAGGAATAGAAGAACATGGGGTCCTCTCCCTCACTATCAGCTTCAGAGGCAATAATGGAATATGCCTCCTCAGCTGAGTACACTCTTTCTGACCATGATGAGCGGGACGGGCGGGACATTTTGTGTGCTGTGTGCGTGTATAGAAAAAATTAAACTTTATTATAGTGTGTGTGTACGTGTGTATGTGCAAGTGATTGGTGTGACTTTCAGGCGGGGGGCTGTCAGGTGCAGGGGTGTAAGGCGGGGGCTGTCGGGTGCAAGGGTGTAAGGCAGGGGCTGTCGGGTGCAGGGGTGTAATACGGGGGCTGTCGGGTGCAGGGGTGTAAGACGGGGGCTGTCGGGTGCAGGGGTGTAAGGCAGAGGGCTGAGGAAAATGCAGAAGTCATCAATGGCAGCAGCAGGTCACAGGGTGGGGGGGTGATCAGCGGGAAGAGGGGTGAGCAGCGGGCAGGAGGGATGAGCAGCAGGCAGGGGTAACTGAGCTGCGGCGGAGATCGAGGCAGGGGACAGTATTACGGGCAGCAGGGGACACTGAGGTGCTGCAGCAGCGGCGGCGCTGCAGCGGCAGAAATTGGGGGCAGGTGGATGATCAGCGGGCAGGGGGGCGATCAGCGGGCAGGGGGGGCGAGCGGGGGACACTGAACTGCAGCGCCAGCAGAGATCAGGGGCAGTAAGGTTCTGAAGCAGTGGAGGTGGCAGGGGGGGTGGTGATCAGTGGGCAGGGGGGCAAGCAGGGGACACAAAGCTACAGCGGCGGCTGGCAGCAGAGACCAGGGGCAGTTAGGTTCTTCAGTGGTGATGGCGGCAGAGATCTGGCTGGGGGGTGATCAGCAGGCAGGGGTGGGCTGAGAAGCAGGCAGGGGGGCTGAGAAGCAGGCAGGGGGGCTGAGAAGCAGGCAGGGGGGCCAAGCAGAGGGCAGGGGGGGCCAAGCAGAGGGCAGGGGGGGCTGATGCAGAACAAGCGGTGGTGGCGGTGGGCGCGGTGGCGGTCGCTGTGGCGGTGGTGATCAGCAGGGGGGGTTACCAGATGCGGGCAGTCGTCGGTGGTGGCAGCAGGGGTCCTTCCTCTTCAGCCTCCTCGGACGGGATGAGGCTGAGGAGGGAAGGGAACCCATACATCACACCACCCCTCCAGACCTCATTGGACAGCTGGCGTCACATGGACACTAGCTCCAATGAGATCTGGGGGGGCACCTCCCCTGAGGTCATCTGGAGGTCCCTGCCTACGTGCAGCTCCGTTGACTTCTTACTGACCCAATCACCAGAGCTGCACAACGGCAAAATCGCCATGACATTGAACAACGTCATCGGTCGTAAAGGCACGGAAACCCATGACGCTGTACAACATCAAAGGTCGGGAAGGGGTTAAATGATTCTATATTTATAGCACATATATACATCATAGCTAAACACACATATATTAGTTTGTTAGTATGATAATCATAGATGATAGATATGTAGACACATACAGATTGAGGGGACATTATAGATATAGAAATACATAGTTTAACCATATATACATAAATAATATACAGTCACAGGCTGAGCTGAGGACCGGGGGGGTGCTGGCGGACTGATGCAGCGCCGCCGCCCTCTCGCCGGGTGGCGCTGCGGGTATCACAGGAGGGAGCCGGTCTCCAGTGCTGGCGCCGCCCCCTTCTCCAGTGCCGCTTTCCCTGGCTGCCTTGGTACTCAGGGCTCACGCTGACCAATGGACAGTGGGGGCCTGAATATACCTAATTCATGAAAATAGAATATAATAAAATGTCTTTGGATTGTTATTCTGTTACTATTATGTAAAAGTTAGAAACAGCGCCCAAGAGGGCTTAGGCATATAAGGCAAGGCCCTCCACATAACAGTTTACGTGGGGGGAGTGCCGTGAGCATAAAGGTACTCAAAACAACATTTTCAAAACAGGAGAACAAAGAGTACTATGCAAAACTTCAAATTTTATTGGAAGACGTCAAATTAAAATAGATAGTAAGGTGGCAAAAGCAGTACATATACAACAAATCCAACAGGCTAGTACAAGGGCACAAGTGTATCATAACACATCAAAATAGGGTAAACAGGTTCTCATAGTAATGTGAGATCCATCAAGTACAGAGGTAAAAAGCAAGAGTCATTACAATGCATATGACAAAAGCGTTATTACATTGAATATGATTGCATCCATATAAAGTGCCTGTGCAAAGAAATGTGGGGACAATAGATAAATCCTTTGGAACGATCATATTCTAGCTCTTTTTTCTATGTTCAAGTACATATGTGGCTCACACCGAATGCATACCCATATTAGATCAGAGTATAGGAATAGTGCCCTCCACAAGTCCTGCTGGGCTAGAACCCCGACGCGGCGTTTCGCTGCATGTGCCTGGTAGCTGCAGCTTCCTCAAGGGGGAGTATTGTGCGTCCTGTGTCTGCCCCCATTCGTTGTCCCTCTTATATGTGGCCATAACGAGCTAAACTCGTGCATCACCTGTGTAAGCGCGTCATCTCAAGTCGCAGCGCGCCGGAAGTGACGCTCCAGTAATGGTGACGGCCGGTCGTGACGTGCGCGCGGCACCATGGGACGCGTCACCATGGCACCCGCGCATGCGCGTCAGGCTCGGCCGTCCTGGAAAACGCCACCCCGCGCGCTGTGGTAGAGAGAGCGAGGTGAACAGGGGAATCGGATCCCAGTGGCGACTAGCGATTTTATGTGAGGGGGCTAACCAGAGACACAGGGCAACACCTCATCAATGAAAAAGAGAAAAATAGATTTAAAAACCAATTGCAACCCTATTAATCTATAATGACAAGTATGAATGCATCCCTAATCATCCAAATACATAAACCTTCTCAAGGGAAGAAAGGAGGCACATGCAGCGAAACGCCGCGTCGGGGTTCTAGCCCAGCAGGACTTGTGGAGGGCACTATTCCTATACTCTGATCTAATATGGGTATGCATTCGGTGTGAGCCACATATGTACTTGAACATAGAAAAAAGAGCTAGAATATGATCGTTCCAAAGGATTTATCTATTGTCCCCACATTTCTTTGCACAGGCACTTTATATGGATGCAATCATATTCAATGTAATAACGCTTTTGTCATATGCATTGTAATGACTCTTGCTTTTTACCTCTGTACTTGATGGATCTCACATTACTATGAGAACCTGTTTACCCTATTTTGATGTGTTATGATACACTTGTGCCCTTGTACTAGCCTGTTGGATTTGTTGCATATGTACTGCTTTTGCCACCTTACTATCTATTTTAATTTGACGTCTTCCAATAAAATTTGAAGTTTTGCATAGTACTCTTTGTTCTCCTGTTTTGAAAATATTATGTAAAAGTATGAAGCTTTGCCATAATTTTTGTTAATGAATTATATCCTTTCTCTTTCTTTGTGATTTTTGGTCCACTTTGGAACGGACAATCACACACATCAAAATGGACAAAACAATGTACCATCTCCAATTATAGTCACATCAGTTTACAAGAGACCATGTACTGTAAACACACAGCACACAGGGGAGACACCACATAGTGAACATCGGGCAAGAAACACAACACCAGATACCAAAATACAGCACACAACAAGGAAAAGACAGTGCACAGGGGTGAAAGAGGTCAAATGATGCAACACATACAATACACAAATGAGGAGAGATGAAGCGGTGTTCACACTGTGCGGTAAGGAGGCAGTGACCCAAGGAAACTTAAACGGCTTTATTCGTATAACTCACAACTTAAATGCCAAAACGTCCTCCAGGTCGCAGCCGGATGATCCACACCCGTATATAACCTGTTGCTGTAGGAGACGGCCGCACCGTTTCACTCCGGTGGTACGCCAGGTACAAACGTCTGCCTGTACCTTTTCATCTACTGCTTCTGCCTCATCCACCTCCTCTAGGGCCTCCAGATCTGCCCTCAACCTCTCCCTTAATATTTCAACAGTTCAGCCACAATCCACCACACCTCTATACTGTGCTGCCAGGGTTCTCTGCCAACAGGCAGTGTTTAAATTAAAACTTCTTGGAGATGTGAGCCACACAGCTGAAGAGTTGTGGACAGTTATGCAGGCTGAGTTTCAAAAATGGCTGTCTCCAGTAAAACTGGAGCCAGGGAAGGTCATGTGTGATAATGGAGTGAACCTGGCAGCAGCCCTTTGCCAGGGCAAACTTACATATGTGCCTTACATGGCTTACGTCCTCAACCTGGTTTTACAGAAATTTCTATGCCACTATCCTGGCCTGGATAAGCTGTTGCACAAGGCATCGTTGCTGTTTACTTACTTCCACTATTCTCACACCACGGCTCATTGATTAGCATTTATATAGAGGTCTTTCAAACAACTCATAACTGTTTGATATGCGATGTACCGACATAGTGGAATTCCACTCTGCACATGTTGTAGCAACTGTGGCAGCTGCGACAAGTACTGGAGTAGTATGTAATGATGCATACAGTGAGTCAAAGCGAGCCAAATGTGGAGCAAATGATGCTTGCAGAATGGGCCCAGATCAATGACCTCTGAACCTCCTGCAGTTTTGAAATGGCTACTAAAATGGTTAGCCCTGACAATACCATCATCAGCATCACCATTCCGCTCATCTATATGCTGGAGGAAACTTTGAAAAGTCGGTGGAGTGAGGTGGTGGTACCACATAAAGTGGATACAAAAAGTAGATCAATATCTATCGTCACACAAGCGGGTGGCATGTCATAGTGGAGTAGAGCGATAGAGAGGAGCTCATGGTACCCAACAAACTGGTGGTGAAGTTGCAGTAGCTGAGGAACAAATGGAGGAGGACGAGGATGAAAGGGTGATGGGTATAGAACAGTCAGGAGATGAGGAAGAAATTATTTCCCTTTCTGTTATCCAAGAGTGACAGGAGAGTACAGAGGAGCAAGCTGGAATGTTACCCCACCGCCACCACCAACCCAACAAGGATTTTGGCTTCATGAATGCATCAGACACATGATCTCCTTCTTGCTGCACTATCTGCAGTATGATGCCCATATCGATAGGGTTTGAATTAGGAATGACTACTGAGTTCCCACACTGTTGGATCCGTAGTACAAGAGTAAATTTAGACAAATGCTTCCCACCCTGGACAGGGACACGCACATGCTGGAGTACCATGTGCATCTCTGTAATGAGGAGGGGTTTGGTGTAATGACATCAACACCCTATATAAGGTGTGCTTAATTATTAGCCATGAATTGAGGAAAATCAAGCATGAAGCTGCCAAGATGCCATTTGTCACCAGTTTTGCCATATTTCAGAGCTTCAACATTACTGGAATATCAAAAAAGCACAAGGTGTGCTATACTCAGGGACATGACTAAGGTAAGGAAGACTGAAAAACGACCACGTTTGAACAAGGAACATAAGATAAAACGTCAAGACTGGGCCAAGAAATATCTTAAGACTGATTTTTCAAAGGTTTTATGGACTGGTAGACAAGGTTAGGACTGGTTTTCCCTAACACATCAGTGAGAGACACAGCATGCATTGCAAATCTACACTTACAACCCGGGTTACATCAGCGCTGAAATATTAGCAGCAATAATAACTGTCAGAATCAATTTCTTGGAGTTCTTTGACCAATTTTTTGTCAACCAGCAGAACTGAGTACAAGTCTGACACATAGTAAATGACTGGAAAGGATCGTGCAGGAGTATCTAGAGCTCAATATCCATGCCATCAGGGCGTGTTTTGACCCTTTTGCATTTTGGGCTTTAAAAATGGATGAGAGGCCTGAGCTCGCCAGTCACACCTTGAAGATTTTGTCATGCCCGGCAGCCAACATTCCCCCAGAACCCGTCTTCAGCACTGCTGGTGGTGTCCGGCTGTCTTTTGAAAGTGTAGACCACCTAATTTTCATCAAGATGAACAAGTCATGAATCTCCAAGCACTTTTCCACCCCAGTGGCAGACTGCTCAGGCTAGGCAATGTACTTTTCAGTGTGATACATTGATCTCGCCATTCTCCAATTTTTATTTTGGGCCAATTGATGCTACACTGTGTGCAGAATTATTAGGCAAATGAGTATTTTGATCACATGACACTTTTTATACAAGCTCTCCAAGCTGTATAGGCTTGAGAGCCAACTACCAATTAAGTAAATCAGGTGATGTGCATCTCTGTAATGAGGAGGGGTTTGCTGTAATGACATCAACACCCTATATAAGGTGTGCTTAATTATTAGCCATGAATTGAGGAAAATCAAGCATGAAGCTGCCAAGATGCCATTTATCACCAGTTTTGCCATATTTCAGAGCTTCAACATTACTGGAATATCAAAAAAGCACAAGGTGTGCTATACTCAGGGACATGACTAAGGTAAGGAAGACTGAAAAACGACCACGTTTGAACAAGGAACATAAGATAAAACGTCAAGACTGGGCCAAGAAATATCTTAAGACTGATTTTTCAAAGGTTTTATGGACTGATGAAATGAGAGTGACTCTTGATGGGCCAGATGGGTGGGCCAGAGGCTGGATCAGTAAAGGGCAGAGAGCTCCACACCGACTCAGACGTTAGCAAGGTGGAGGTGGAGTACTGGTATGGGCTGGTATCATCAAAGATGAACTTGTGGGACCTTTTTGGGATTGAGGATGGAGTGAAGCTCAACTCCCGGACCTACTGCCAGTTTCTGGAAGACAACTTCTTCAAGCAGTGGTACAGGAAGAAGTCGGTATCGTTCAAGAAAAACATGATTTTCATGCAGGGCAATGCTCCATCACATGCATACAACTACTCCACAGCGTGGCTGGCCAGTAAAGGTCTAAGAGAAGAAAAAATAATGACATGGCCCCCTTATTCACCTGATCTGAACCCCATAGAGAACCTGTGGTCCCTCCTAAATTGTGAGATCTACAGGGAGGGAAAACAGTACACCTCTCAGAACAGTGTCTGGGAGTATGTGGTGGATGCTGCACGCACTGTTGATCGTAAACAGATCAAGCAACTGACACAATCTATGGATGGAAGGCTGTTGAATGTCATCATAAAGAAAGGTGGCAATGTTGGTATCTAATTTTTTTGGTATTTTGTTTTTGCATGTCAGAAATGTTTTTTTCTAAATCTTGTGCAGTTATATTAGTTTACCTGGTGAAAATAAACAAGTGAGATGGGAATATATTTGGTTTCTGCACAGTAATACTTACCTGCACAAACAGATATCCTCCTAAGATAGACAAATCTAAGAAAAACCCACTCCAACTTCCAAAAATATTAAGCTTTGACATTTATGAGTCTTTTGGGTTGATTGAGAACCTAGATGATGATCAATAATAAAAATAATCCTCTAAAATACAACTTGCCTAATAATTCCACACACAATGTACTTTGATGGTATCGGGGCCTAATTTTTTGAAATGTAGACACTTTTTTCGGGTGTCCTTGTCTGTTTCCTGAATTTAGCAGGACTATGTGAGTATGATGCCTACACGTTTCACACACCCCCTGTTACTACTGAATGTTTAACTTTGAAATGCTAAACCAGGCCCTGTTCCAGACCCTGTGCCATGCATGCAGGCTGTTCCATTCTCCAATTTTTATTATGAGTCAATTGATGCCACTTTGGTGGTATCAGGCCCTAATTTTTTTGAAATGTGGACACTCTTTTTGTGGTGTCCTTGTCTGTTTCTATTGGTTTGAGCCTAGTTAATTACATGGGCAATTCCTGTGTTAAGCTACATTCAGACTCTGCATATTTGCAGAGTTTTCCTGCGTTTTCCTACATTTACGCGGCGTTTTTTTATGTGCGCGTAAAAGCAATGAAACGTGATTATGGAAACGCAGGTCAACAAAAATTATGGGATTTGCTGAATTGCGTTCACATGTTGCGCTTTTGTGCGTTTTTTAAAAACGCGCTTTCACTGCAAAAGTGTGTGTGTAAAAAGAATAGACGTGAATTTTTTTTGCGCTTTTCTGCGCACTTTTCCCATTGCCCACATGTTAAAATGGGCTCGTGAAAAGCGCGCAGAAAAAAGCATACAAAAATGCAATGTGTGAAAGCAGTTGCACTTTTTGCCGCACAACCGCTTGAAAACGCAACTGCAGAAAAAAGTGCAAAAAATGGGCAATGTGTGAACGTAGCCTTAGACTGAATACTCTAGCAAACAGCTAGGGTCCAGCTACAGTTACTAAAGCATTACAGTTAAAAAAAACAACTAGTAAATTTGTAGACAAGGTGCAAACATAATATAAGTACTATAAGATACGATAACTGGTAAAGCGAACAGCCTAATATAATGGATATAAAAAAGTCTACACATGCCTGTTACAATGCCAGATTTTTGGCATACTAGAACTTTTACCATCTTTAAAGTCACCCATAATGTGTACAAATCCAAGGCCAAAAGGGTCACCCTATCAGCCATAGCAACAGAAGTTGGTCATTCCAAGTTTGTCATTTCTAGAATATTGCATCGCAAACTCTTTCAAGTCCCCCAAGAGGGCTGGATGCCCTTGAAAGACAAATGCAAGAGAGGACAGGATAATGCAGAGAACCTTCATAGGTAATCGTTTTAACACTGCAGCTGGAATAGCTTGCTAGCTCAGCACTGAATAGGGTAAGGATCTGTCTCGTCATACAGTGTCACAATATTTAAGAGCATTTGGAATTAAAGCCCACTCTGCAGTGACCAAACCTCTCATTAACAGAAAGCATTAAAAGGCTAGACTCACCTTTGGTAAGGAGCATGTTGCGTGCACAGAGGAGAATTGGTTCACAGTTCCTTTTAGTGATGAAACCAAATTTAATTTATTTGAGTCTAATGGGAAACATTATGTTTGTTGACAAACTGGGGAAAGACTGAACCCAAAGTGTGTAAAGAAGTCAGTGAAAGGTGGTGGAGGAAATATGTTTTGGGGAATGTTTTCTCCTGCAGGGGTTGGAAGTCTCATACAGTTATATGGCACAGTGAATGCAAGTATATATCACAATATTCTTTGACAACACGTGGTTCCTCATTTGTGTTCAGCACTCAATCAGCCAGCAATTTTCATGCAGGACAATGCCCCCTGTCACACAGCAAAACAGGTAAAGTTCCCTGAAACAGAAAACATTGAAACAATGAAATGGCCAGCCCAGAGTCCTGATCTAAACTCAATAGAAAACCTCTGGAAAATCCTTGGTGACACAGTTATGGCCAGGAAACCCACACTGTGGAAGAGACTGGAAGAAGAGTGGACCCAAAAACGCACCAGAGCAGTGTGAGAGACTAGTGATGTCCTGTGGCCACACATGTGCTCAAGTTATTCAAAACAAAAGGCTGTACACTTCCTAATGATTAGTGACTGTTGTAACCTTCACAAAATTTAGTTTTAATCTTTCTCTATGCTATAGTCATTGCTGTTCTCTAATTATGAAAATCACATATTGTGTAAAATAAAGGTTTAAGTTGATAAACTTTGGTTATTTTGGAAAGCACTGTTCTAGTGGTATGGCGTACCGTTTGCACAAAAACCTTCAAATATTGATCAGTGTAGATTACATAATGTCTGAAATAATCAAGTGATCATATATTGTTCTCTAATTTTAAATGCCAGTGTATTTTTTGCCAAAACCTATATAATGTCTGCTAAAAGCATGTGGAAAAACTTCTTATGGTCTGATGAGGCCAAGATTGAACTTTTACGCCATATTTCCAAAAGATATGTTATACAATCACTATGCATCACTAAAAAAACACCATACCCACCGCGAAGCATGGTGGAGGCAGCATTATGATTTGGGGCTGTTTTTTGCAGCTGAAAGTGGAGCTTTAGTCAAGGTTAAGGGAATAATGAACAGTCCCAAATATCAGTAATTACTGCAAGAAAATCTTCAGGCGTCAGCTACAAAAAGCTGAAGATGAAGATGAATTTCAACTATAGCACAACATCAGCCATAAGCATATCTTTGAATCAACAAAGAAGTGGTTTTGCCAGAGGAGAATCAGAGTTTTTGATATCTCCCCAGAACCCAGACATGAATCCAAATGAAAATCTGTGGGTGAGTTGAAGAATACATTGGAGATACCCTTGTAATCTGATAGATTTGAAACACTACTTCAAGGAAGAGTGGGCAAAGATTGCCAATTCTAGATGTGCCAAGCTGAAAGACTACACCTCAAAAAACTGAATTTTGTCACAACTTAAAGGTGTACTTTAACAAAATATTAGTTTTATGAACCACATTATTTTACTTCTTTATTTTTACTTTTCACCCAAAACGATTTTAGTTAATTTTGCAATTGAAATGTACTTTTTATAGGTGACATTAAAAGATAGAAAATGTTTTGAAATCTTTCTGCTTGGTGTTATTTTTCTACATGACAAAAATTTGACATTTTAAAAAGAGTGTGTAGACATTTTCTATCCACTGTAAGTCAGGTCACCCTTCAACCCTATATATATGTTACAAAATGAACAGGAAAATAAAATTACAGATTTTTTCAGTAATATTAAAT